>CM035228.1:91461187-91911187 GCA_020226215.1 Sindora glabra
AATTATAAAATTTTAAATACATCATTTATATTGTTGAATGTGAATTAAAACTTAGTAATGTTAATAATTAAATAAATACTAGAAGATTATTGAAGATAGATGAATAATAGTTAAAGTCTTATGATTATAAACTAAATAATATAAATTATTTAGAAAATAATTATTTTAATAATAAATCTATTGTATGGGTTTTACTTGAAGCTCTAATCAATTAATTTTGTTCTATTTAGATAATAGTATAAACTTGAGTAACCCGAATTTAGTTACTTTTAAGTATAAATATGAAAAAAAAAATAAAACATAGTAAATAGTATTTTATATAGTAAAATTAAATTTATTAAAATTATCAAAATATCATAATGAGTATCCTGAAAAGAAAAAATGTCAAAAATATAATTAGGGCTATCCAACTTTTACTGAATTGGCCTAAATCGACGAACCCAATAATTAAACGAGTGATTTGGGCCAGTTGAAAAATGGCTAATAAATTGAAATGATTAGGATGAGCTTTAGAATTCAATTTTTAATGAGTTAATTAAGCTTAAAATTTTAAGCCAACATAAATCATATCTGACCGACCTAAAAAGTAAGCCAAGGATTAGACTTGAGAGTCAGACAAGGCATTAGGCAACAACTAAAACGTCATCATCTAGCATAAGTAACACAACAAAGAGAAAAAATATCTAACAAAGCAAAGAGCTTTCAATTTCATATGCAAACAACACTTCCATCTCTCAATCTTTTGTCCTATCAATAGCTATCTGCTACCCTCAAATGGCTAACGCTAGCTATTCTCTTTCACTTCTATTACTGAGATGGTATTTTCATTCGATTTCATTCGATTTCATCTTCATTCTTAATACTTCTCTTTTTCATCTTCTCTCATTTCTCAATATATGTAAACTCTTCAAATTTGGGATCGTGATTTCGCATTTCCATGGTTAGCTACTTCAAGCTTCAAGAAGGTGAACCACAAAGCTAAGGTGAACAATTTTTTTTAGTTTTATATTTTACTTGTATATTTTTATTTTTCTTAGCATTTACGGAGTGATTTGTTGTTGTTCTGCACTTCTGTGTGAGTGTTTCTACTCTAAATCTCTAATTATAATTTAGGGTTTTAGTTAAAAAATAAGTTTCTGATTATAATTCAGAGCTTTAGTTAAAAAATAAGTTAAGCTGGTAACCGATACAACTCTCTCGAATATTTTGAGAAATTAGATTATCAATTTATGTTAATTGGAATAAATAAATCAGCTTATGATGGGTTTATTACTGCTTTACCCGTTGCTTGGCAGTCAGATAGCTATAGGCCTGAAATTGAAAGTTCCTGATCGATGGACAACGCTAAATACAATTATATCCTTCATAACTAGGAATAGCTTGAAAAAGATTAAAAATAAAAATGAAATATATTGTAACTTAGTTTCATTTTCCCCATATTTTTGGTCTTGTATAGGATGGTATATTTTTTACTCTACAAGTTAAGGCATGGGGTAAATTTTTACCCCAAACAAAATGTTAGGAATGAAACAATAATACCATATCTTTTATTCATGGACTTTCATTATTATAAAATTCTTATATAAAACTTTAGATCTATATTACAACATTTTGTTCATTATGTATGATTTGCAATATTTATATTTAAATATTTTCCTTTCTTCCATATTTATTGGTATTTGAAATTATTTAATAATTACGTATAAATTTGAAAATTTTAATTTTAAAATTTATATTTTTTATCATTCCTGTTAAATTTGTGGAGCTCCGTTGCTTTGTGGCATTGTGATGAGGTGAATATTGTCCCTAATAATAAAGTATCAGATAAAATAATATTTTAATCTCAACATTGAGTTATGAATCAAAAGGAAATTGATCTAATCCCACCCTATCCTATTCATCCATAATTTTACATAATTCTATGCAACGATTAAGATATCATAGAATTGGCCTTAATGGTAGAAATTGGACAATTTGAAAACATTAGTTGGCTGCTGACTGGATTTGGAAGCATTCCATTCTTGGTTTTAGTGATTTATAACAGTTTTCTTGTGAGACATAGTATACTGATTTTTTATGGTGCTTTTAGACTGATTCCCTTCGTATGTTCGATTTTGACGTATTGTTTTCCTTTCTGAGTTTTTTTAATCCCTTCCCACCTCCGAGTGCTTGGCTCGTATGGCACATTACTGTGCCCTCAAATCATGTGGTACCGAAGCGGTGCTGGATGGATTCCCCCAACCCTCTCCCCGTTCTTGATAGAAATAAATATTTTTAATCCTTTTCTATTATCGAGAGAGAGAGATTTGTTTAGAAGACAATATTTAGATGAAATATATTTTATGCGTATCATAGTGCCTATTAATTTTTTTGTTTTATTCAATATTCTTAATATATACTTTTTTTTTCCCTTTCTCCTCGTCTCCATGGATGTATTTTTTCCCTTGACAGTGTCAACATCTAATGAAATATTATGCCTTAACATAGCCATGGAATATCGGAACGCTATCCCTAAATAAAACTGATAAAAGTTCAAGTCATCCCACTGATTTTCTTAAGCCAAATAAATCAACGACCGCTTTCAAATATCGAGAAAATATGTACAAAAACAAATGGAACAAAGCTTGGGTTGTAATTCAACCGAGCATGACAGTTACACTGTCAGGGTAAAAACAAATGAATTATTAGACTAGACTAAGTGGCTTCATCAATTGTGGATAACTTTAACCTAAAGGATTGGACGGCTATTTTATCCCTTTTGGAGGTGTATCTCTGCAATTTCCTGACGGACGAGGATCTGGGAAGCTGCGGCTTCCCCAAGGTCATGATGGCGGCTGCATATTCATCCTGCGGGGAATCAGAGGAAGCTGAAATAACCAGATCCACCGGTGAGACACGGGCCCTTTTACGACTGTGGCGGCTGTCGTTTTGGATTGCAACGCTGGCTTTGACGGCTAAGGAGCCATGTCAGAAGCAGTGATGCGGTGTTGAAGCTTTGAATCCGGGAGGACAAAGTAGATCTGGTTGGCCCCAGAAATTCTTGTGAATTTAAGGGCGGAGGGCAATTGTTGTAATAGAGGCGATCTGAGTTGCACAAAAAGAAGGAAGTGGAAGAGGAAGATGAAGCTTCGGCATGAAGAACCTGAGCGACATTTACAGGCAGTGGATATCGGCGGAGTGCGCCGTTCAGAAATGATGTTAGCAGATTCAGAAGGCTTTTGCTTTTGGTGTTGGATAGAAAAACAACCACCCATGCTCATAAACTTTCCCCGTTCTGCCTACTTAGATGAGAGAGGAGCAATTAATGAACAAAATTACAAGACATGGACTACTATCCACTTATTATAGAGTTATTCTACTTCTTACACAATGAGGTCATTAAAGATGTCACTCCTCACTTTTTTAATCTTAGATCTATGTTTACTTTGGTTTTGTTTCATATAATTTTCTACTACTTAAACCATGATGTCGTCACTAGAGACGTCGCTCCTCACCTTGGGGGTTTCCGACCTCTTTCGTTGTTTATTTTGTTTTTTTTTCTTTTATACTTTCCAAGTTATATTTATTTATTATATTTTCTATAAAAAAATATAAGATATATCTATCCTGATGCAGAAAACACATATATTTTTATAAATAATATTTGAAATGGACAGCAGACTCTCTTTGTCTATCAATTCCTCTTCCTGGTCAGTGACGCGTATGCACAAATTGGAAAATTAGAGGAAAAAGTGACTGGCTGCAATGCATGGACCTCTTGATCAGGAGTTGATCAAGAGCTCTTTGCGCTTTTGTCTAGGCTCAATCTCGAACTATCTATTTATCAGAGACCCAATTTAATTTTTCATGTAAGAAATATGAGTAAGCAAATTTTCATGTCATTCAATTTTGGCCATAAGGGGTATTTGTGCATGTGAGATTATGTTATGCTTATTTTAAGTCTTGAAAACATTGTAGTGTTATGAGTGTATGGATATTATGGGTAGTATGGTATGTTGGTTTCATTTTACATATGATATAAGGATTTTGTATGAAAGAAATTTTATATAATGATTTCACTGCCAAAACCTTCACAAAACTGTTAATTGTTCGGTTTCTAGGAGTAGTAACTTGTATGGTCGATAAAAATGACCTATCAATAGATTATATTTAAGAGATCTTATCAAATTCACTCTGAAGAATTCCTTGGAATTATACAATGGAGTTTTGGTATGCTAGTAAGAATTGTAGGATAATTTCCTTTGAAAAATAGTTCTTATATGAAAATCATGCTACGGAATTCGCATGCAAGCATATAAGGAAGGAAGGATAGACAAGTAAATTTATGGGATTTGAATCTTTTCTGTTTTTTCTATTATAAGGAATTCGCATGCAAGCATATAAGGAAAGGAAGGATATACAAGCAATTTTAGAGAGACTAAAAATATAATTTTTAGTCTAAAGTTTGAGACCCACAATTTCAAATTATAAATTTTTTTTATATTTTTCTCCCTTCGAAATTTACCTCATCCATTACTTAGGAAGTGCAAATGATCCTATTCAAATTTATGTGCTTTATGTGATGATCAATGAGAAAATGGCATTTGTAATTATATAAATTCGCAGTAGACATACAATATTGGGCCTACTGACACTAAAAAATAAAACAAAAAAAAAGTTGAAATTAGGACGGAAAACTCTATCTTAGTAATGTGCTGGGATAGAATTTTTTTTTTCGTTTTAGAAATGATTGTTACAATTCTTTTGTGATGAAAAAAAAATCAGCTTGTTATAAATTTGTGATTGAAATTTTTGTTCTAAAAAATAAAGATTAATCACAAAAAATAGCAAAGGAATTATATAACTTCTCAAATTGAATCAAAATTTTTTGTTGCAAATTTTTTTAAAAATTGTGAGGCAGAAATTCTATTTAAGTTGTTTAAAAAATAAAAATATTATTAGTATTGAAAACAAGTTCTAAAATTGATTTTTAAATTTTTTATATCTATTGGATTACACTTTATCAATTTACCCAACTATTTTATATTTAATAATAATTATTGATTTTCATTCAAAACTCAGCCTCGGATGAGGCTTCTATTTTTTGTGCATATAGTATTACTTTTTAAAAAATATATCTTTTTATTAATTGCAACAAAAAAATTTCATCCCAAACATTGTTTAAGGATTATTTTTTGAAATTTTGTGTGATCTTAAATTCCATTGCAAAAATTGGATTTTTTATAATGAAATTTTAAGTATGTTATGAATGCTAACAATAACTAAAAATATTTTCACTCGTAAAAACTCAAATAAGTAAGACTTTTGCTAAAATGTTTAAGAAATGAAATCAATATAAAACACATGGAATCATAGTATGTATAAAGAGAAACAATTGAGAAGAAGAGTGAAAGAGAGGAAAAAATATGAGTAATAAATAATTAGTTTGAGTTTTACACCCACACCACACCCATATATACATAAATAATATTTTATGATGAAAAATTCCATCCCAAAGTTTACTCATTGTTCTATTTAAGTGATTTATAATAAAAAATTTTGTCAAAATTTCATCTTAAAATTTGTTTGGGCTTTATCTCTGTTAGCCTTAAGTTTTATATCATAAGTTTTGATAATAACAAGTGAATATTATAATAAAATTGTATATTTTTATATCAAAATATTATAAAATCTTCAATAGACCTATTACATTATGGTTACAATAACAATGTTTGATTATATGTTAAAAGAATTATATTTTATACGAGTATCATTGAGCATATGATTGATTAAGATACATGACATAATGATTATTTACATTTTTGTGCTAATTTATTTTATATTTTATATATGAATCTTACATATCAATATTTTGATATATTAAATTGAACTAATATGATTTACAAAGTTTATAAAATTTTATAAGGAAAGTCCAATAAGTAAAATTATAGTTAGCATTGAAGTAAAGTAATGAAAGATACTATTATTCCCAACTTAGGAATAAAAAAGAAAGGTAAGAAAGATGTGATCAAAGTATTAAAGGATGATAAGATTCAACTTTTGAAAGTTTGAAAGAATAAAAAAAAGTTTAAGGATTTCATCAGTATAGTTTTTTATTTTAACTTTAGACCTTCTTGTAAAATAGAATTTTTCATAATATAGAGCTCAAACATGTTTTTAAAATCTTAGCTTCACCAAAATATTTTAAAAAAGATAGTTCATAATTATGTTTTTACAAAATAGTCAATAGGATACTTCAAAAACTAATGAGACATGATGTTTTGATCTTTTCAATTTTGACATTTAGTAACTCTTTTAATCATATCTCACAAAATATTTATGATTTGATTGTTAAAATTTTTTCAGATAAAAATAGACTCAAATAGCTTTATATGAATTTTCTTTTAAAATAATCAACATATGAAAGAGTTATGATTTTTTCAAATAAAGTCTAAAAATCAGTTTTCTATCTTCTAGTAATTTTTTGAACTTTGCTTATTTTTTTTAACCATATCTCAGGAATTACAAATTATATGAATATGAAATTTTTTTATGTAAAAATAGGCTCAAATGACTTTTTATGGTAGGTCATTTTCTTAAAATATTGATATATGAAAGAATTATGAATTTTATAAATTTGAATCTCAACATCAAATTTTTACATTTCACTACTTCTTACCTTTACTTATTATTTTAATTATATCTCAAAGATAAGATATAAGTATGAAACTAATTTTATTTGAAATTAAAATTAAATATCAAGAAAATATGTACAAAAACAAATGGAACAAAGCTTGGGTTGTAATTCAACCGAGCATGACAGTTACACTGTCAGGGTAAAAACAAATGAATTATTAGACTAGACTAAGTGGCTTCATCAATTGTGGATAACTTTAACCTAAAGGATTGGACGGCTATTTTATCCCTTTTGGAGGTGTATCTCTGCAATTTCCTGACGGACGAGGATCTGGGAAGCTGCGGCTTCCCCAAGGTCATGATGGCGGCTGCATATTCATCCTGCGGGGAATCAGAGGAAGCTGAAATAACCAGATCCACCGGTGAGACACGGGCCCTTTTACGACTGTGGCGGCTGTCGTTTTGGATTGCAACGCTGGCTTTGACGGCTAAGGAGGCCATGTCAGAAGCAGTGATGCGGTGTTGAAGCTTTGAATCCGGGAGGACAAAGTAGATCTGGTTGGCCCCCAGAAATTCTTGTGAATTTAAGGGCGGAGGGCAATTGTTGTAATAGAGGCGATCTGAGTTGCACAAAAAGAAGGAAGTGGAAGAGGAAGATGAAGCTTCGGCATGAAGAACCTGAGCGACATTTACAGGCAGTGGATATCGGCGGAGTGCGCCGTTCAGGGAAATGATGTTAGCAGATTCAGAAGGCTTTTGCTTTTGGTGTTGGATAGAAAAACAACCACCCATGCTCATAAACTTTCCCCGTTCTGCCTACTTAGATGAGAGAGGAGCAATTAATGAACAAAATTACAAGACATGGACTACTATCCACTTATTATAGAGTTATTCTACTTCTTACACAATGAGGTCATTAAAGATGTCACTCCTCACTTTTTTAATCTTAGATCTATGTTTACTTTGGTTTTCTTTCATATAATTTTCTACTACTTAAACCATGATGTCGTCACTAGAGACGTCGCTCCTCACCTTGGGGGTTTCCGACCTCTTTCGTTGTTTATTTTGTTTTTTTTTCTTTTATACTTTCCAAGTTATATTTATTGTATTATATTTTCTTATAAAAAAATATAAGATATATCTATCCTGATGCAGAAAACACATATATTTTTATAAATAATATTTGAAATGGACAGCGGACTCTCTTTGTCTATCAATTCCTCTTCCTGGTCAGTGACGCGTATGCACAAATTGGAAAATTAGAGGAAAAAGTGACTGGCTGCAATGCATGGACCTTTCTTGATCAGAGGAGTTGATCAAGAGCTCTTTGCGCTTTTGTCTAGGCTCAATCTCGAACTATCTATTTATCAGAGACCCAATTTAATTTTTCATGTAAGAAATATGAGTAAGCAAATTTTCATGTCATTCAATTTTGGCCATAAGGGGTATTTGTGCATGTGAGATTATGTTATGCTTATTTTAAGTCTTGAAAAACATTGTAGTGTTATGAGTGTATGGATATTATGGGTAGTTATGGTATGCTTGGTTTCATTTTACATATGATATAAGGATTTTGTATGAAAGAAATTTTATATAATCATTTCATTGCCAAAACCTTAATTAACAAAAGCTGTTAATTGTTTCGGTTTCTAGGAGTAGTAGACTTGTATGGTCGATAAGAATGACCTATCTAGTAGATTATATTTAAGAGATCTTATCAAATTCACTCTGAAGAATTCCTTGGAACTACACAATGGAGTTTTGGTATGCTAGTAAGACTATTGTAGGATAACTTCCTTTGAAAAATAGTTCTTATATGAAAATCATGCTACGGAATTTGCATGCAAGCATATGAGGAAGGGAAGGATCGACAAGTAAATTTATGGGATTTGAATCTTTTCTGTTTTTTCTATTAATTTTAGAGAGATAAAAATATAAATTTTACTCTAAAGTTCGAGACCCACAATTTCAAATTATAAATTCTTTTGTATTTTTCTCCCTTCGAAATTTACCTCATCGATTACTTAGGAAGTGCAAATGATCCTATTCAAATTTATGTGCTTTATGTGATGATCAATGAGAAAATGGCATTTGTAATTATATAAATTCGTAGTAGACATACAATATTGGGCCTACTGACACTGAAAAATAAAACAAAAAAAAGTTGAAATTAGGATGGAAAACTCTATCTTAGTAATGTGGGATAGAATTTTTTTTTCGTTTTAGAAATGATTGTTACAATTCTTTTGTGATGAAAAAAAAAATCAGCTTGTTATAAATTTGTGATTGAAATTTTTGTTCTAAAAAATAAAGATTAATCACAAAAAATAGCAAAGGAATTATATAACTTCTCAAATTGAATCAAAATCTTTTGTTGCAAATTTTTTTAAAAAATTTGAGGTAGAAATTCTATTTAAATTATTTAAAAAAAAATTATTAGCACTACAACAATTTGGGGATATACAAACGACACCTATACAAACGACAAAGTCTTGGTCATCTGTATAGGCCTCTGAAAATTTTATTTTTTTTAAAAAAAATTTTAAAACCTATACGAATGACAAATGTCGTCTGTATAGACATGTTGTCTGTATAGATAGGGGCTATACAGAAGACAAAGTCGTCTATATAGATCAATCAAAATAGAAATTTGAGAGGACTTATACAGACGACATTATGGTCTGTATAGCCCAGCTCTATGCAGATCACATGTATGGTCTTATAGGCTTTTATACAGATCACATGTGTGGTCTGTATAGGCTCAGCCTATACAGACGACACTAGGATATACAGACCATAGTGTTGACTGTATAGGTCTCCACCTATACAGACCATACATGTGGTCTGTAACGTGGTCTGTATAGGTTCAGCCTATACAGACAACATTAGGATATACAAACCACAATGTAGTCTGTATAGCCCAGCTTTATATAGACCATATGTGTGGTTTGTATAGTTCGGCTCATACAAGCGACACTATGGTCTGTATAACTTTAACCTATACAGACGACAATTGTCGTCTGTATAGGTATTTTTAAAAAGTTTTATTCAAAAGAAAATAAAAAAACTCTATATAGACAATAAAAAGTTATCTGTATAGACCTTTGTCATCTGTATAGAGTTTAAATTTTTAGAAGCGGCAAAAATTAGCGTGTTAAAATTTGAAAAATAATATAGACGACCGATGATACTTATACAGATGACATTGTATAGAGTTTGCTTATAAATTCTCACTCAGGAGTCATTTTTCTCATTTCTCCTGCGCGCAAGTGGAGTTCTTTCTTGGTGGAACTCTTCCATGGAGTTCAAGTATGTCCTCTTTCTTTCTTTTATTTTTTTACCATCATTTTATAATCATTTATTAGTTCTTATATTTATTTTATAATATATTTTGATTATATTGTTGCATTGTTGATTAAAATTTCTAATTGTTGCTTTGCAATTTTAATCATGTATGTTAAAAAAATTTACACACAATTTTTTTTAATAGAGTTGATATAACAAAATGTATAAACTATTAATTTTTATTATATAATATTATATAACTATTAAATAATAACATAAACTTTCATTATATAAAACTATATAAACTATTATGTAAATGTCTATAAACTGATATATAATATTATATAAACTATATTATAATGATATTTTTATATAAGAATGAAAGTAAAATTATATAAATGATTAACTTTATTACATAACATTATATAAATTATTATATATGACATCAACTTTCATTATATAAAACTTTATAAAGTATTATATAATTGTATATAAATTATTGTATAATGATATAAATTATTATATAATATTATGTAAATTATTATATAATGATGTAAACCTTAATTATATACTATTATATACTATTATATAAACTACATCATAAAGATATTTTTATTTAAAAAAAGTAAAATTATATAAGCAATTAACTTTATTATATAATATTAATTAAACTATATCATAATAATATTTTTATACAAGAATGAAAGTAAAATTATATAAATTATTAACTTTATTATATAATATTATGCAAACTATTATATAATTGTATATAAACTATTGTATAATAATATAAACTGTTATATAATATTATGCAAATTGTTCTATAATAACATAAACTTTAGTTATATACTATTATATAATATTATATAAGCTATATTATAATGATATTTTTATATAAGAATAAAAGTAAAATTATATAATTTATTAACTTTATTATATAATATTATATAAACTATTATATAATGATGTAAACTTTTATTATATAAAACTATATAAATTATTATATAATGATATAAAGTGTTATATGATATTATGTAAACTATTATATAATGATATAAACTGGTATATAATATTATATAAATTATATTATAATGATATTTTTATATAAGAATGAAAGTAAAATCATATAACTGATTAACTTTATCATATAAATTATTATATATGACATCAACTTTCATTATATAAAACTTTATAAAGTATTATATAATTGTATATAAACTATTGTATAATGATAGAAACTATTATATAATATTATGTAAATTATCATATAATGATGTAAACCTTAATTATATACTATTATATAATATTATATAAACTATATCATAAAGATATTTTTGTCTAAAAAAAAGTAAAATTATATAAGCAATTAACTTTATTAAATAATATTAATTAAACTATATCACAATAATATTTTTATATAAGAATGAAAGTAAAATTATATAAATTATTAAATTTATTATATAATATTATATAAACTATTATATAATTGTATATAAACTATTGTATAATGATATAAACTGTTATATAATATTATGTAAATTTTTCTATAATAACATAAACTTTAGTTATATATTATTATATGATATTATATAAGTTATATTATAATGATATTTTTATATAAGAATGAAAATAAAATTATATAATTTATTAAATTTATTATATAATATTATATAAATTATTATATAATGATGTAAACTTTCATTATATAAAACTATATAAATTATTATATAATTGTGTATAAATTATTATATAATGATATAAAGTGTTATATGATATTATGTAAACTATTATATAATGATGTAAATTTTAATTATATATTATTATATAATATTATATAAATTATATTATAATAATATTTTTATATAATAATGAAAGTAAAATTATATAAATTATTAGCTTCATTATATTAGATTATATAAATTATTATATAATGACATAAACTTTTATTATAACATATTATGTAATTGTATCTAAACTATTATATAATAATATAAACTGTTATATAATATTATATAAATTATTACATAATGATGTAAACTTCTATTATATATTATTTTATAATATTATAATCTATTATATAATGACATTTTTGTATAAGAATGAATGTCAAATTTTATGGACTATTAACTTTGTTACATAATTTTAGACAATATTATGTAAACAATTATATAATGATGTAAATTTTTATTATATATTATTATATAATAATATATAAATTATAGCATAATGATATTTTTATATAAGAATGGAAGTAAAATTACATAAACTTTTAACTTTTATTATATAATATTATAGTAATAATTATTTATTGACATAAACTTTCATTACATAAAAATTTTAGGTAATTGTATTTATATGTATATATATAGAGATATATATATTTATTTACATATATATAAATATTTATATATCTAAAAATATATATATTTTGAAATAATTATTATATTTTTATTTTACATGTATAAATTTAAATATTTTAATTAGATTTAATTTTTTTTTATTATCATTCTTTAAATTATGAACATAAATTTTAATATATTAAAAAATTTATTTTTTTAAAATTTTATAGGCCATACAGGTGACATTGTCGTTTGTATAGAGTGGACCTATACAAATGATATTTGTGGTCTGTATAAATGTGGTCTGTATAGGTCCAGCCGACCTATACAGACTACAAATGTCGTCTATATAGATCCACTCTATACAGACGATAAGATCCAGGCTATACAGACGACAATCTGACCTATACAAACGACATTTGTCGTCTCTATAACCTTGATCTATATAGACGATAAAAAAAATATCGTCTGTATAGGTTGCAACAGGCACGATTCTATACAGACGACTCAATATAGATAATAATATCATCTGTAATACCTATACAGATGAAAAATGGGTCTATACAAATGACTTTTTATCGTTTGTATAGCCCTTTTTTTGTAGTGTAGTATTGAAGACAAGTTCTAAAATTGATTTCTAAATTTTTTATATCTATTGGATTACACTTTATCAATTTGCCTAACTATCTTATATATAATAATAATTATTGATTTTCATTCAAAACTTAACTTCATATTCTATCTTTTGTGCATATAGTATTACTTTTTAAAAAATATATCTTTTTATTAATTGCAACAAAAAAATTTCATCTCAAACATTGCTTAAGGATTATTTTTTGAAATTTCATGTGATAGTAAATTCCATTGCAAAAATTGGATTTTTTTATAATGAAATTTTAAGTATGTTATGAATGCTAACAATAACAATTAATAAACAAAATTAAAAATATTTTCACTTGTAGAAGGTCAAATAAGACTTTTGCTAAAATATTTAAGAAATGACTTTAATATAAAACACATGGAATCATAGTATGTATAAAGAGAAACAATTGAGAAGAAAAGTGAAAAAGAGGAAAAAAATATGAGTAGTAAATAATTAGTTCGAGTTTTACACCCATACCCACATACACATACATAATATTTTAAGACGGAAAATTCCATCCCCCTTGTACTCACTGTTCCATTTAAGTGATTTATAATAAAAATTTTTATCATAATTTCATCTTAAAATTTGTTTGGGTTTTGCCTTTGTTAGCCTTAAGTTTTATATCATAAGTTTTGATAATAAAAAATAAATATTATAATAAAATTGCATGTCTTTATATCAAAGTATTATAAAATCTTCAATAGACCTGTTACATTATGGTTATAATATCAATGTTTAATTATATACTAAAAGAATTATATTTTATACAAGTATCATTGAACATATGATTGATTAAGATACATGAAATAATGATTATTCACATTCTTGTGCTAATTTGTTTTATATTTTATATATGAATCTTCTATATCAATATTTTGATATATTAAATTGGACTAATATGATTTGTAAAATTTATAAACTTTTATAAGGAAAGTCCAACAAGTAAAATTATAGTTAGCACTGAAGTAAAGTAATGAAAGATACTATTATGTTCAACTTAGGAACAAAAAAGAAAGGTAAGAAAGATGTGATCCAAGTAGTAAAGGATGATAAGGTTGAAAGAATCAAGAAAAGTAATGAAAGATTCAAGTTTTGAAAGTTTTGAAGAATCAAGAAAAGTCTAAGGATTTCATTAATATAGTTTTTTATTTTAACTTTAGACTTTCTTGTAAAATAGAGTTTTTCATAATATAGAACTCAAACATATTTTTAAAATCTTAATTTCACCAAAATATTTTAAAAAGGATAGTTCATAATTATGTTTTTATAGGATAGCCTATAGGATACTTCAAAAACTAATGAGATATGATGTTTTGGTTTTTTCAAATTTGACCTTTAGTCACTCTTTTAATCATATCTCATAAAATATTTATGACTTGATTGTTAAACTTTTTCCATATGAAATAGACTCAAATAGCTTTATATGAATTTTCTTAAAATAATCAACATATGAAAGAATTATGAATTTTTCAAATGAAGTCTAAAAAATCAATTTTCTATCTTCTAATATTTTTTGAACTTTGCTTATTTTTTCTAACCATATCTCAAGAATTACAAATTATATGAGCATGAAATTTTTTATGTAAAAATAGACTCAGGACTTTTTTTGCATAGGTCACTTTCTTAAAATATTGAGATATGAAAGAATTATGAATTTTATAAATTTGAATCTCAACATCAAATTTTTATATTTTACTGCTTCTGACCGTGACTCATTATTTTAATTATATCCCAAACATAAGATATAAGTATGAAACTAATTTCATTTGAAATTAAAATTAAATATCAAGAAAATATGTACAAAAGCAAATGCAACAAAGCTTGGGTTGTAATTCAACCCAGCATGACAGTTACACTGTCTGGGTAAAAACAAATGAATTATTAGACTAGACTAAGTGACTTCATCAATTGTGGATAACTTTAACCCAAACGATTGGACGGCCATTTTATCCCTTTTAGAGGTGTATCTCTGCAATTTCCTGGCGGACGACGACCTGGGAAGCTGCGGCTTCCCCAAGGTCATGATGGCGGCTGCATGTTCATCCTGCAGGGAATCAGAGGAAGCTGAAAAAACCAGATCCACCGGTGAGACACGGGCCCTTTTACGACTGTGGCGGCTGTCGTTTTGGATGGCAACGCTGGCTTTGACGGCTAAGGAGGCCATGTCAGAAGCAGTGATGCGGTGTTGAAGCTTTGAATCCGGGAGGACAAAGTAGATCTGGTTGGCCTCCAGAAATTCTTGTGAATTCAAGGGCGGAGGGCAATTGTTGTAATAGAGGCGATCTGAGTTGCACAAAAAGAAGGAAGTGGAAGAGGATGATGAAGCTTCGGCATGAAGAACCTGAGCGACATTTACAGGCAGTGGATATCGGCGGAGTGCGCCGTTCAGGGAAATGATGTTAGCAGATTCAGAAGGCTTTTGTTTTTGGTGTTGGACAGAAAAACAACCACCCATGCTCATAAACTTTCCCCTTTCTGCCTACTTAGGTGAGAGAGGAGCAATTAATGAACAAAATTACAAGACATAGACTACTATCCACTTATTATAGAGTTATTCTACTTCTTACACAATGAGGTCATTAAAGATGTCACTCCTCACTTTTTTTAATCTTAGATCTATGTTTACTTTGGTTTTCTTTCATATAATTTTCTACTACTTAAACCATGATGTCGTCACTAGGGACGTCGCTCCTCACCTTGTGAATTTCCGACCTTTTTCGTTGTTTATTTTGTTTTTCTTCCTGGTCAATGACGCGTATACACAAGTTGGAAAATTAGAGGAAAAAGTGACTGGCTGCAATGCATGGACCTTTCTTGATCAAAGGAGTTGATCAAGAACTCTCTGCGCTTTTGTCTAGGCTCAATCTCGAACTATCTATTTATCTTATCCACTGGCCTGCTTTAGTGAGCAACATATGTTGCCCTCCTCCTAAATGGTAGAAGAGACCCAATTTAATTTTTCATGTAAGAAATATGGGTAAGCAAATTTTCATGTCATTCAATTTTGGCCATAAGGGGTATTTGTGCATGCATGTGAGATTATGTTATGCTTATTTTAAGTCTTGAAAAACATTGCAGTGTTATGAGTATAGGGATATTATGGGTAGTTATGGTATGCTTGGTTTCATTTTACATATGATATAAGGATTTTGTATGAAAGAAATTTTATATAATGATTTCATTGCCAAAACCTTTACAAAAGCTGTTAATTGTTCGGTTTCTAGGAGTAGTAAACTTGTATGGTCAATAAAAATGACCTATCCAATAGATTATATTTAAGAGATCTTATCAAATTCACTCTGAAGAATTCCTTGGAATTATACAATGGAGTTTTGGTATGCTAGTAAGATTATTGTAAGGTAATTTCCTTTGAAAAATAGTTCTTATATGAAAATCATGCTATGGAATTCGTATGCAAGTCCCAGCATATAAGGAAAGGAAGGATAGAAGAGTAAATTTATAGGATTTGAATCTTTTCTGTTTTCTTCTATTAATTTTAGAGAGATAAAGATGTAATTTTTACTCTAAAAGTTCGAGACCTACAATTTCAAATTATAAATTTTTTTGCCTTCGAAATTTACCTCATCCATTACTTAGGAATGATCCTAATTCAAATTTATGCACTTTATGTGATGATCAATCAGAAAATGGCATTTGTAATTATATAAATTCGTAGTAGACGTACAATATCGGGCCCAATGACACTGAAAAATAAAAGAAAAATAAAAAAGTTGAAATTAGGATGGAAAACTCTGTCTTAGTAATGTGCTGGGATAGAATTTTTTTCGTTGTAGAAATGTTTATTACAAGTCTTTTGTGATGAAAAAAAAAATCAGCTTGTTATAAATTTGTGATTGAAATTTTTGTTCCAAAAAATAAAAATTAATCACAAAAAATAGCAAAGGAATTATATAAATTTTCAAATTGAATCGAAATTTTTTGTTGCAAATTTTTTAAAAAAAATTGATGCAAAAATTCTATTTAAGTTATTTAAAAAAGGAAAATATTATTAGTATAGAAAACGAGTTCCGAAATCAATTTCTAAATTCTTTATATCAATTGGATTAAACTTTATAGATTTACCCAACAATTTTATATTTATTGATAATAATTAATTTTCATTCAAAACTCAATTTTAGATTCTATTTTTTGTGCATATAGTTTTATTTTTTTAAAAATATATCTTTTTATTAATTGCAATAAAAAAATTTCATCGCAGACATTGTTTAAGAATTATTTTTTGAAATTTTTTGTGATAATAAATTCCATGGCAAAAATTGGATTTTTTAATGATAAAATTTTATGTTATGAATGCTAACAATAACAATTAATAAACAAAATTAAAAATATTTTCACCTATAGAAACTCAAATAAGTAAGAATTTTGCTAAAATGTTTAAGAAATGACATCAGCATAAAACATATTGAATCATAGTATGTATAAAGAGAAACAATAGAGAAGAAGAGTGAAAGAGAGGAAAAAATGATGAGTAATAAATAATTAGTTTGAGTTTTACACCCACACCCACACCCACATATACATATATAATATTTTATGATAGAAAATTCCATCCCAAAGTTGTACTCATTGTTCTATTTAAGTGATTTATAATAAAAAAATTTATTATAATTTCATCCTAAAATTTGTTTAGGTTTTGCCTCTATTAGCCTAAGTTTTATATGATAAGTTTTGATGATAACAAATGAATGTTATAATAAAATTGTATGCCTTTATATCAAAGTGTTATAAAATCTTCAATAAACCTATTATGTTATGGTTACAATAGTAATGTTTGATTATATGTTGAAAGAATTATATTTTATACAAGCATCATTGAATATATGATTGATTAAGATAGATGATATAATGATTATTCATGTTCTTATGCTAATTTGTTTTGTATTTTATATATGAATCTTGTATATCAATATTTTGATATATTAAATTGGACTAACATGGTTTGGAAAGTTTATAAACTTTTATATAGGAAAGTCTAATAAGTAAAATGATAGTTAGCATTGAAGTAAAGCAATGAAAGATACTATTATGTTCAACTCAAGAATGAGAAAGAAAGGTAAGAAAGAAGATGTGACTTAAATATTGAAGGATGAAAAGATTCAAGTTTTGAAAGCTTGGAAAGGACTTCATTAGTATAGTTTTTATTTTAAGCTTAAACTTTCTTGTAAAATAAAATTTTTTATGATATAAAGTTCAAACATATTTTTAAAATCTTAGCTTGATCAAAATATTTTAAAAAAGATAATCTACAATCATATTTTTACAAGATAGCCTATAGGATACTTCAAAAACTAATGAGATATAAGGTTTTAGTTTTTTCAATTTTAACTTTTAATTACTCTTTTAATCATAACTCACAAAATATTTATGATTTGACTGTCAAACTTTTTCCATATAAAAATAAACTCAAATAGCTTTCTATGGACATGTCACTTTCATAGAATGATTAAGATACGAAAAAGTTATAATTTTTTCAAATTGAGTTTAAAAAATCAATTTATTCGTCTTCTAGTCTTTTTTGAACTTTGCTTTTTTTTACCATATCTCAAAGATTACAAATGATATGTGCATGGATTTTTTTTATGTGAAAATGGACTCAAAGAACTTTTTATGGATAGGTCACTTTCTTAAAATATTGAGATATGGAAGAGTTATGAATTTCTTGAGTCTGAGTCTGAACATCATATTTTTACATTTCACTACTTGTGACCTTTGCTCATTATTTTAATTATATCTAAAAAACTGCATAAGATATAATTTTATTTGAAATTAGACTTAAATATCTTTCTAATAATTAATCATTTGCTCAAAACAAACTTAAAATGAAAAAGTTGTGACCTTTTAAATTTAAATTTGCAATTTTGTTTTCGAGAATTGATTGCACAATCAATTCTTGTCTACTAAATTCCAAAAATTTCATCAAAATCAATTGCACATGTAATTTTGGTCAGCTAAAAATTTGATTAAGATCAATTGTGCACTTGATTCTAACTATTTTAATGCATAAATAATGACTATAAATGACTAATTTTCATTTTTAAATGTCTTAAATGACTATAATAGCCATATAAGTTAGAAACTTCAAACACAACAAAGAGAAAACTTGAACTTCATCTTTTAACAATATTTTACTTTATTTCTCAACCAAATCATGATTTAAGCTTTTTTTTTATGAAATTCTTCACTTCTAAGAGTTTTGTTTGTTTCATCCACTCTATGAGAGAGATTATATGAGTTGTTCTTCATATTAAATAAAATTCTAATTGCAAAAGGTAAGGTATCTCTTAGAAAATTTTAGAAAGGGTAAGGTATTCTTTGTAAAAGGAAATTTTGCTTAATGAAGAGCAAAAGCATTATAGGCTTCTTCAAGTACCTGTTGAATCTTGAAGGGATAGTGTATTGAAACACAAGTGTGGAAAGTTTAGAGAGTGGATGTATACTTTGGAAAGGATATTCTAAGGGGAACCATTATAAATTTTTATATTTGATCCTTTTATCTCTCTATTTTTCTGCACTATGCTATGTTTTTCTTAATTACATGCTCTATTTTTATTGTTATTATTTGTTGAATATATTGTATTTCAATGCTTATATTGATGCTTGGATGATTAAATGCTTAAAAAGGGTGTATATCTATGTATATGCTTCTTGATTCTTTATCTAGGCATAGTTGAATAAGTTACTTTGCACAAGTACATTGAATTGTTATATGTTTTTACAAACCTTTTCATTCAGTTATATTAGATTTATTTCTTAATGATTTGCTTATGCATAGTTGAATGAGTTAATTTGCACTAAGTTTTTGAATTATCATATTTTACGTGCAAATGTCTTCAGAAAGCTCTCTTGGAATTGCTTGAATTAAAATTATCCTCATTGAATTGTTATATATTTTTTACAAGTGCATTGAATTGTTATATGTTTTTTACAAACCTATTCATTAAGTTATCTTATATTTATCTCTTGATGATTTACTTATGCATAGTTGAATGAGTTAATTTGCACTAAGTTTTTGAATTATCATATTTTACGTGCAAATGTCTTCAGAAAGCTCTCTTGGAACTGCTTGAATTAAAATTATCCTCATTGAATTGTTATATGTTTTTTACAAGTGCACTGAATTGTTATATGTTTTTTACAAACATATTCATTAAGTTATCTTATATTTATCTCTCGATGATTTACTTATGCATAGTTGAATGAGTTAATTTGCACTAAGTCTTTGAATTATTATATCTTGAGTGCAAATATCTTCAGAAAGCTTTCTTAGAATTGTTTGAATTAAAATTATCCTCATGACTTCTCAAAATCAAAAGTTTTTCAAAAAGAATTTCAGAAATAGCGAAAGTTTTAAAAACACTTAATTCAGCCCCTTTTGAGTGTGGGTTTTCAAGGCTTATAATCTCAAATATTTTTATGTTAAAAAAATAAATTCTATCATAATTTTAAAAATAAAATTTTTTTTGCCTATTTTCAATAAAATTTAGGAGAAAATTTTAGAAAATTTAAAGTTTGAATTATTTTATGATAGAATATTTCATCATAATATTAAAAAGAATAAAAATATTCTATCACAAATTCCTTGCTTGTATCATCCTTAAATTTTAATCCTTAGCTTATGTGGTAATTTTTTATGAATTTTTTCACATATTAACATTAATAAAATTATGTTAGTGTAATCATAAATACTTGTAATCTTAAAATATAATAAAGTCAATACATTAAGCATGCTATTTATGGCTACATGATGATAATATGGTGTCTTGAACTACAACATATAAATAAAAGTGGGACACCTAGCATCCAAAATCAAACAAGGGTCTAGTCAAATAGTACATACCCTAAAAACCCATTCTTTTATTTCTCCAAAAACTCGCTTAAAGTAACCTTTAGCTATGTGCCCAAGTATATCAAGTCTCCTTTCCTATTTATGATACACATATATCAAAATACATTCATTAACATCTGTAAATATCTAATGATGGAAATAGATACAAACATTCCTATATGGTGGCATTTGGTTTACAGAATATTTTTAACATTTCCAGGAATGTTTTAAGGGGATATCATATTCCCATATTTGGTTCAAAGTTTAAAAAAAATACTTGAGAATATCACATTCTCAAGAATCTTTTTGACATAATATTCTCCCAAAATATTCTCATGGGGGAGGTGGGTATCTCGATTCCCATAGAATGGGAATGTGATATTAAAATTTTTTCAGGAAAATTTACAGTGAACTAAATATAAGAATGTTATATTTTCGTTAATTAAATTCCTAGGAATCACATTTCCGAGAATGTAAAATCTCGTGAATCAAACACCACCTATATGTGTGCTTATACACAATGGTGGTATCCTTAAACAATAACATCTTGGTTTTAGTGATCAAATCCAAAAATGTTAGAAAAACAAGAAGTAGGTCATAATAATTTAATGAATAAAATTCCATATAAACTACTTTAAGATCCTAATCCTCTTCAATGTTTCCCTTAGGAATTCCTATTTAACTTATGTTTTATGCCTTTCTAGTATAGGAAATACATATAAAGCTTTATACAATTAGCATCTGCCTCACAAGATAATTCAATTAACAATAATAACCTAATTGGTGCATTCAAGCAGCATTTTAAATATACAAATGGCTACCTTTCATACTAAAGCATGCAATTAAATCACACTCAATATCAATTATATAGTATTCAATTATACATGTGTACTTATCATTTAAATATTGTAGTTATATAATATTATCATTACATAGCTATCATTAATATTCTAGCACATTTTACATGCATGTACACATTTTTCACTTGTACCAGGAAAGCAATATATATATATATATATATATATATATATATATATATATATATATATATATATATATATATATATATATATATATATATATATATATATATGCAAATAAGTAAACTTATAATGCATGCATACACATATATGACAAACAAATGTATCTATAAGACACTTACAAAAATGTCTTATGAATACCATTTTCCTCCTTATTTTTATAATCCAACCTTATTTGTCTTAACTCTAAATTTATTTTTTTAAGGCCAACCTTATTCATCCCTTTTGAATTTAAATAGTGCATTCCCTATGATAATAATATCATATAATGCATGTTGATTCATCTTTCATCTCCACAATCTTACTATCTCCTGTGACTTTTCATTTTATATCCAATATGGCTCATTCTATATTTACCATTTCTTATATTCACATGTCAGTATTCAAAATATCATGCAAAATAATTGAAACTAACATGCTTTGCATATCATACACCATGGCACATTTTATATATAACATTAAAAGCAAGAGTCACACATGCAAGCTCATTTCAAGTCTCCTTTACCCAAACACAACATCATTTTTAATCATACACACACACACACACACACACACAAATCATAAATTAAGCAATGGAACACCATATGTAATACCTTTGAGTAATATTTAAAATCTTATTATTTTAAATGTTCAAAATGTTTATTTATTTATTTTAAATTGATAAGGATAGTTAAATTATATTTATGCATGTTAATAGGAAATACAAATATTTTAAATTTGGATTGTACAACATTATCACAATTTTCTTTAATAGGAGTGCATTCTAAAGTTTTATTGGGATATTTAAAACATGAGAGTGAGAAATTAAGAAATATATGTATTGATGTTGGAAGATGGTTTTATTTCATAAATTTGTAAATTTATGTGAATATTATAATTAAAAAAATCATTTTTCTAATATTTATGGAGTAATAAAATAATTAAATTGGAATTTTAAATAAGATGGAAAAAGGAATTTTATGGAAATGAATGAAGGAAGGGTTAGGATTAGTTGAAATAGGAAATGGAATATTGAGATCGAAATGAAACTAGGGCTCACGGTGCACCAAGAAGTATCAAATAAATACCTTTAGCTCTTTATTTCTCATTTTCTCTCTCTTTTATCTTTATTTTTTAGTGCTTCCTCTTTTTTTCACTTTCTCATTTTCTCTCTTTCCTTCCTATCACTACTTTTCCTCCTCTTTGCTACTAGAGCCATCATCATTATCGAGAGCCATTCTCCATTGCAAGCCTTCTTGCCTATTGCTCATCAGTGCTTCCAGAAGAGCCATGGATCAAGATGGACCACGAGAATAGGGGAGCACTAGAATTTTTATAATTTTTTAATGACTTTCTTCTTCCCTAATTAACTTTCTAGCCATCGCTGATTTCCTCCTTCCTTTGCAAACCACCATAGTTAGGTGGTTGTAGCTTCTGACAGTAATATAATTGCAAATTGTGGCTATGCATTAGCAAATCGGATGGCTACTTCCATTTTTCAGTGCCAGGGACCTCTATAGTTATGGTGAGCTAGCCTAGATCTTGACATTTTAATATTTCTAGTTGGAAAGAGATGTTTCTTAAATACTTGATGAAGCTTGTAATACTTGATGTTTCCATTTTTCAGTGCCAGCAACCTCTATAGTTATGGCTACTTCCATTTGAGTACACTTGTAATACTTGATGAAGCTATGAAAATATATGATTTTTTTATGATGTAGAATGCTAGAATACTATGATTAGAATATCTATGGTGTGCTATATTTTAATATTTCATATGGTTTGTGTATAATTCAAGAAACTCCTTACTATATGAAATGTGATTTAGTGATTTTATCAAAATCAATTTAGAAATATAAGAAAATAATTGTATAGTCTTATAAAAGAAGGTGATCAGAGTAGTCTTTCTAGAGCTTAAGATTTTAATATTTTAATGTTTTATACTTGATTTAAAAAAAATTCCCATTTATGTAAATCTTTGATTTTTCAACGATAACTTTAAAAATATAAGTGATAATATAAGATGATAGAGTGGTATGAAAAGAACCATCCTAAAGCATCAGGTTTTAATATTTTTATTTGTACATGCTTGATATTAAAAATCACTAACTAATAGTATATTTTTAATTTCATAATTTAACATTAGAAGATATAGAAGCTAATGATCTAGAGTGTTATTATATTATGGTTCGAATATACTTCTAACTAAAGAGCTTCAACCTTGATATTTGCAATTGTTTACCTTACTAAAATGTCAATGAAAGATAGGTATATTGATACACATATTTCTATGTTACTCTTGTAAGGAATTATGTTTTTGTTTTTGAATCCTTATGATGAAGGCAAGGTATTGTTATTACTTAGTATTACTTGGTGATATTTATGTTTGATGGAACAATAAACTATAAAAGCTTATACATCTTTGGTGAATATTGTTTGACAACACTTGGAAGGCATAGTGGTGTTATTATTAACTATTGATTGATTATGATTAATTTGTAATGATAAATGATATAATTTATGTTGTGATTAGATTTACATTGTTATATGTATGTTAGAAATGTATTGGAAAATGTAGTACAAATCATTTTATGATACAGATGAATGTTTGTGGCTATGCAATAAGAGATGGTGACGCTATTAAATATTATTATGAATTTTGATATTGATTTATGATGATGAATTTGCTCCTTTATTAAAATTAAATTATGATTGTGTTTAGTATAGTTGGAGCTCTAGTGTATGTTTTATTGCATTGTGAATTATGCCATAAGTGGCATTTGAGATAAGAAATGTGATAAGAATGGTGTTGTATGGAAATTGAATGGAAAATTTCTAAGAAAAAGGTAGGTAAGATATAAGGTTAGATTGAGAGTCAAAAGGTGGATGTATGTATTGTATTTAAAAATTCTTATATATTACGTTATGAAATTGGTATCTAGTCACTTAAGTGATCTTGTTTGATGTGATTGTGATAACTTGGTTATGACTAAGCTTTGTTAGTTACTTGAAAGTGTGATGACTACTTGAAATAATTTATAGGTAATATGATGATATTATTGTGTAAATTGAATATTTAAGGATATTATGAATCATGATGAAGAACAGGAAACTTGAGCTATGTGTTAGTGAATACATTACTTAAAGACTTGGTACCTAGGGCTAAAAATCCAAAACTAGAATTTGTAATTGTTTGTTATTTTTACTGTTTAAATAGTATTTAAGTTATTTGAAATTAATAATAGGTTATTAAACATATCATCATGGAGTTCTCATAACTCATTTCTTTTATTTTCAATATTTTTCATGTTGAAATGAGTGCATTAAAACCTCACTGCATTTGTGGAGAATAAAAAACCACCTTGTTAGGACATTTTTTATCGTTGGACCATGAATTAGGATATTGGGTTGTTTAAGTAAATAAATATGATGAATTGTATATTCTATGTATACTTTGTGTTGTTATTGAATCTATAAAACCACAGGTTATATGATTTAACGTATACAACCTTTGAAAAGTATCCAAAAAAATGAGAGACTTTATTTGCTTTTTTTGTAAAATATATAAGGAAAATTAAGTCACTATGAAAATAAAGAGATTTTTTGTTAAGTAGAATTAGCATAATTAATGTTGAGGCTGACAGAAATCAGATAGCAAGAATTCATGCTAGTTACAATCAAGTTCGGGTCATGACAACATCACATAATTGTTATACTTCTAGAGTTTAAAATTTTAATAATTTATTTAATACATTTTTAGAATTTAAAAAAATTATGTTGTGAAAAGAGTGACTTGTTACACTCCTAAGAAATTAAATTTTTATTTACCTAGGTGTTGATTGCTTATTAAATTAATTGAAAAAATTAAATGTAATGAGTGTAGGGAAAAATATGGATAGCAACAAGTTTGACAAAATATAAGAAATTGAAAATAGTTGAGAGTAAGGAAAACTTATAAGGCATTTAGTATTAAACAGTAAGGCAATAGTTGACTATACCTATTCAAGTTGCATTCTAGACTAGTATAGTTGACTATAGCTTAGGAAAGATAGCTAATAAGTAAATCCATTACTTTTATTCTTAAAATGCCTCTATTATTTTAAACCAAACTTTTATACACTATTCCTCTTTTTTTTGCCATTTTCTTAAAAACTAATTTTTTTTTTGCATTCTCTCTTTTCTTCCTCATCTCCTTTATTAATCAAGTTACAAAGAGAGCTAATTTCCATTAAGTTTTCATACAATTAAGGTAGGATTTCTTGAATAATGCTAATGTTCCTTAAGTGCTTTCTTAATTTTCTTTTAAAGTTTATTTATTTGAAGGCTTTAGTTTAAGGATTTTGAATCTTAATGTGAATCTTGGGATTGTTAATTAATTAGGTTAAAAAAATAGTAAATCTAACCTTTTAAATCTTAAACCAAGATAGATTAGTAAATATTCAAACTTAAATTCAAGTTTTTGAATGGTTTTTAGTTAATTTTGAGTTTGAGTTCTAATTTTGTTGAGTATATAAGAAATATTGTGATTCATGATGATTTACAATGATTAATGATTGAAATGGCTTTAATGAAGTCCCATTAAGTTGTATTTGTGATTTGGTATGGCTTGGTTAAGTAACAAATAAGATTGGGGGAGGATAAACAATGATTTTACAAAAATTTGTAGATTTCGAAGCCATAATTAATATTTGGCCTTTAAAACTTTATAATTAACTATAGAAGTTCTAAATGGCCTCTGAAACTTTATCGTTGACAATGTTCAGATAATATTGTTATGTTAACTTTGAAGGGTTATAACTTCTTTGTTTTACACCCATTTTTAGCAAATTATCTATCATTGGAAAAATAATTAAGTACACTTTTAAACAGAACAATTTCATGTTAACATATTAGGTATATTTTGAGATATTTTTAAGATAGTAAAAAAAGGTCAGGAATTTTGGACTATGAAAATTTGAATTTTTTGGACTAAATTTTAAAGGTCAAAACTCTTTCATCTCTTAACCATTTTAAGTAAATAACTAGTTTATGAAAAGTTAATTAAGTCTATTCTGATATAAGATAATTTTCATGAACAATAAATTTGTAATTTTTATGTTATGTATAAAATATCATCCAAAGGTTAAAACTAAGATGATCATATAGTAGACTATACTTAATTTAAGTTGAGATATCATATTATACAAGGAGCTAAGATATATAATAAGGCTCTTTAAGGTTAAGATAAATTAATATGTGATAAAAGGGAATAGCAATGAAATAAAACATGGTAGTGTTATGACAACATGAAATTTGTGTTTATATATATAAGTACTTAAATGATAATAAATAAGTATTGTGATTTTGTTATAAATGTGATGTGATTAGCAAGTACTTTATGAATGAAATTGAATTAAGTGTTTAAGTTTCACTAGTGATCATGTAAAAAGGCATGGAATGATTATAACTTTTAAATATGTGAATGTGGTTATTGAATTACATGGATTAAAGTGCTAATTAAGGCATTTATATTGCTATGATAAGGTGAATAAATGTGATGAGATGAGCTTGTGTTCCTTGAGAACATTGAATGACTAAACTTATGCATTATGCCATAAATAGCAATATGAAATTGTGAGATGAGGCGAACATTATAAGCATGAGATTTATATGATTGATTGTGTGGGATAAATTTAACTTGAAAGGCACAAGGTTAGAAATTTTAAAGTATAAGGTTAATCGAGACTCATAAGAAGATTTACATGCTTTTCTTTTGTTCTTTTATTATTTTATGATGTTAT
This sequence comes from Sindora glabra, assembly GCA_020226215.1. Classification (NCBI taxonomy): domain Eukaryota; kingdom Viridiplantae; phylum Streptophyta; class Magnoliopsida; order Fabales; family Fabaceae; genus Sindora; species Sindora glabra. The sequence continues at coordinate 91,488,718 of CM035228.1, forward strand.
TATGTGATAGTTGAATATATGAAATTATGAATGAATATGTAATTGTTTGCATAAAAGGACTCCTCCTTTTCAAATTAGATTGATAATGGATAAAAAAAAATTAAACAATGAATGAATAAATGATATGCTCATGATTGTTTGTATATTTTTTTATTATTCATGATATTTATTAAGGAAGCCATATATTTTTTTCCTATAAAGGTATGATGGTGTCATTATTAATCAAAATGAAATCTAACTATTTTAATGAATACGGATATTCATGAGTGAATTTAAGTTATTACAATATAACCTAAGTTTATTACATTTTATAAATTTCTAAATGTTTATTCATTAAGTTTTAAAGAAATATGCTCCTTTCTTTTCTTTGTTTTATTTTCTATGGAAATTATTCCCCATAGGTGTTCGACTATTGTTAGATAGGATGAAAGTAGGTTTATTCGTGAAATTTTAGCACACATCAAGTTAAGGCAATTGGATTAGTTTTTTTTTTATATTGATTCATCAATACATTTTAAATTTAATTCTCAAATACCATATGCTCATTGGAAGCACAACATTCCTTTATATGAAGCATTATGTTAGTCATGTTTAAGAAATTCTAGTAAGTTATCACCTCTAGTAATTTTCTACATAAGTCACATGTCCTAGGGATGAATTGTGACAAAGTTGATATTAGAGTATGGTTTAAGGCAAAGTGGTGCATTTTGTTTGGAATCATGAATTAGAAATTTCCAATTATCCAAGTGAATGATTCAAAAACATTAAGCCCTGGTAGTAAATTGGTAACTATCAAAGAAGGTCATGGAAAAATTTGTTATTTATCTTTTTACACTAAAATCTCTATAGGGCGCTCTCCCTTATGAGTAGCTGAGAATAACTAAAGTGAGTATTTCTCTATTCTTGAGATAATTATTATATTTTTATATATTGAAACCCTTACTATCTGTATTTGTCATAATTAAATTGGTATAGAAAGGAGTATAGATCGATAGTTTGAATTAGTAAAGGAATCTAATAATTAATCCTATTCTATATGCTTATACCTTAGGAAAGATTATTGAATATTTATAATACTTATATATATTTAAATTTCTTATGTATAAGACTATTTGGATATTTTTATTTCCATATTAGTAGTAAGACATCTATGCCTTGTAATTAGTTTGATTTTTAATAGCAACATAAGTTACTATTTAAATGAAATACTAATACATTGGGTTAAATTGCTATCGACATATTGAAAAAGGGCCTCAGATGATTAAGATACCTCATAGAAGATATGACCTACTAGGTAAATTAGTTTAAGAAGGTTGTAATATTAAGAGATGCGAGATTTGATTGAAATAATTTTTGACTAAATAAATTTTTGTATGTGCTTTGTGTATGATAGTTGAAAGATGTATATTATGTCCCTTTAATATTGTGAGGTGTTTTAGGTTAATTGTAGGGGTTGGTAAGTTATGAGTTATGAATATTGTAACCTTGGTAATAGAGAAGTAGATGAAATGACCCTCTAGACATATATAATCAACTATACTTAGATAAAATTATGAATATTGTAACCTTGGTAATAGAGAAGTAGTTGAAGTCACCATTTGGACATATATAATCAACTATACCTAGCTAAAATTATCTTTTAGGTTTACATAGTCAATTATAGGTGCTCGAATTGCTTTATGAATTATGGCTTTATTTCCAAACACTACTATAAGATTTAATAATCTTAAAGCTTGTTTAGATTAGTAAATATTTTATAGTTTTATGAACAAACACATGTAAGAATCTACCTAGTGCTACATAAGAAGAGATTTGAAGTGACATGATACTAATGTGACACAAAACCTTGATATTTATATTTAATGTTTATTTATGAGGATGAATCACCAATGGCTTTTGTTTGCGATCTTATTGGAAGAAAGTTAGGTGTAATTTGATTTATTCATAACAGATTAAAACTAAAGCTTTAAACTTTTATTTTATGATTGAAATGATGAACCACATATGGTTTTGTATATTTACAAGTATAAGGAGTGAGTATTTGTATTATGAAATTTGAAGTATGAGGAAATTGGTTAGATATCATTACTAAGAATTACTTATTTAGCTCATAAGACCTACATGGCATTAGATGTTATACTTATATAATGCAAAGATACATAAGAATTAGAGAAGCATAATAAAGTGAGAAGTGATTTATAGGAATCAATTAGTTATAAGGAGCTTGGATGGTTGAAGTAAATGCAATCTAACTATTTTATTTGAAATGAAATAGGTAGGATAACTAGAAGTCTACTGGGTAAATATTAAGTGATTATTCTAAGTAAGGGTGATCATAGGTCGAGTTGAGCCAGGTTGGAGCACTTTTTTAGCCTACCCAAATAGCTTTTGGGCTACAATTTGTGAGCCTATTTCCGCCCAAAAGTTGCTTGGGCTTGTTTTTTCTTGAGCAGGATTGGGTTATCTGATTTAAATTAGGCTGGGCCAAATTATAATGTATAATTTTCTTTTCTGAACTTATGTGGCATTCATCCTTAATCAATAAAATTGAACTTATTTTTTTTAAAAAAAAACATGGACCGAACCTAGATAGTTCAATAATACAATGATAAAAGATATTAAAATATCCATGAATTTGGCTAACAATTAGCATAAAAAAAACTAGTAATATTATTCCTTGAATCTAAATCACATTATAATTCCTAATTGTCAATATTGTCCTTGTCAACTGCAATGCCTATATAAACATATTTGTGCCATCTAGATCAATATAAACATATATGAATTGTTAATGTTATCATTAAAAAAATATTTACATAATTTTATAAAAAATTATAAAACTTATGAGAAAATTTTATAAAATTATTTTCCTAAAATTATAGTAAAGAAAAACTAACCAGCATTTCAAAGATAACTTGATTCATAATTTTTAGAAAATCTAGAAAAATCGAACAATAATGACCATTAGCAAAATAGCAAACCAAATAGCAAAGAGAAAGTAAGGGAGGAAGAAAGTACCGAAGGAAGTTAACGATACATAAGTGCCTTATTGCCTTGCACTAGATTTGTAACAAAAATTGCAACAACATCAATAGATGAAAAAAATCAAAAAGAGAGAGACAAAGATCAAAAAACAAATAGAAAATGAAATTCACAATTTTGAGAAAGGGTGTGGGAAACATCAGAAACTAAAACTAATCAGGAAAAGGGTGAGAAACATGCTTACCAATGATGATTGGAATTCGGAACCTTCAAGAAGCCCTTCTAAATCCAAAACCCTAACTTTATCGAATGAGATTGCCCCCGAACTTTAATCTACGTTGTGATAAAGGAAACACATTAACAATAGTGTCAATACAATGAAGCCAATTGATTAAATATTGAACTATAGAGTAAAAGTAGAGTAAAGTAAGATAGAATAAAATCTAAGGTAGAGAAGACATTACCTAATCCTCATTTTCGTCTTTCATCTTAGAGATTGGGAAAAAAAATAGCTAGATGAGGGAATGCTCATAACTTCACAAGGTTCAACTATGCTCTAGGAAAGCCTATAGAAATGAGAAAGTGAGATTGTGTGGCTGCTAAGGTTTGAATTGGGATTGAAAAGGCTTATGTAATATGACTTAAATAACGTCATATTTAGCCATATAAAATGACATCGTTTTAAGCTACAGACTTCTAAAAAAAAACTAAGGGCATTAGTCTTGGGCAGGCATGGTTTCAAATAGGAAAAAAATCTAGAGCTCGTGTCTGCCCAAACTAACCCAAAAATTCTTTTTTTAACGTCCAAATTAGCTTATGAACCTAATTTAAATTGACCCAAACAATGAAAATCGGGCTGACTTGGATGGGTTAGATTGGGAAGTGGATTTTTTACCACCGCTAATTCTAAGAACCAATTTATTTATGCTTGAAAAAAGAGTAACCAAGTATATCAAGGGTAGTGGGTAATAAAATTAAGTGAAGAAAGGGAATTGAGTAATACTAATGATAAAACTAATTTAATGTGAGTTAGAGTTTATAAAGTGTAGTTTACATTAAACCTAAGACCATATAGAGAAAAATCCTATTTTTTAAATTCTATGTAATAGTACGAATTGTAAATTTGTGGTGGAAGTTGATAAATTCTACTCTAAATCTATAATTATTATGACTATATATTACTTACTTATCCATACCTTTGTACTATAATGTTTGAAAGTGAAATCCATATTAATACAAGGCTACTAAGAATCTATTATACTTAAGAAAGGTTAAGTTATTGGTGGACATTTAGGCTAATAACTTAAAGGATTTTTACTCTATGTGAATAAGAATCAGATTTGATTTAAAAATGCACTTTACTCAACATATGACCTAAGGTAATTTATACTTGGGAAATGGGTTTATGTAAATTAACAAGTTGATATTGTCTATATTGGTAATTATTTTATATATTGAAGTATATGAATGAATGTATTATAATAGTGTTTGAGATTGATTGATGACATATCTTCATATATGTATACCTACCTATATTGAGGCATGTCACCATCTGATGTTGATCATGATTAGCATGGATTCCCACTACTTGATTTCCACGACCCTCAATGCTAACTAAGTTAACTTTTATCCAATGAAAATCTCTTTATTTCTATGAAAACTCAATTCTCTTTATAGATTTTATAGAAAAATAGGCAAAATCTCGATTCTTTCTAAAAACTTTCCGAAGGCCACACGTTATAAATCATACAACTTTTGAATTTACAAATTTGATCTATATATTTATTCACATAGATAACCTAATCTCCAAATTTTTTATCCAACTATCCAAAATCTCCTAACAAGGTGGTTTTTGATTTTCTATAGACGTAGCAACGTTCTAGTGCACTCATTTCAACTTGAAAATATTAAAAATAAAAGGAATGGGTTATGATAACTCCATGAGTGTACATCTACCTACCTATTATTAATTTCAAATAACTAAAATAGTTAAATATTAATTAATTAGTAAAGATAGGAAATAGTCACAAATTCCATTTCTAGATTTTTAGCTTTAGGTACTAAGTCTCTAGGTAATGTATTCACCTACAAGTAATTCAAGTTTCCTGTTCCTCACCACAATTCTTAATATCCTTAAATATTCAATTTACACAATACCGTTATCATATTACTTACAACCTATTGTAATCAGTTATCATACTTTAAAGTAGCCAACAAGCCTTAATCACAGCCAACTTATCACAATCTTATTACATAGAATTACTTAACTAACTAGATTTCAATTTCACAACACAATACATAAGAGTTTGTAAATATAATGCATACATCCATCTTTTGACTCATGATCTAACCTTATACCGTACCCTCCTTTTTACAAGGAATTTTCCATTTGATTTCCATAAAACTATCCCTATTGTATTTCTTATCTTAAATGCCACTTATGGAATAATTCACAATGCAATAACATACACTAGATCTCCAGCTTTGCTTACCATAATGATAATTTAATTTTAACATAGGGTAGAAAATTCATCATCATAAATTAATATTAGAGTTCATAGCAATATTTAACAACGTCATCATGCCCTTTTATATGGCCATAAACATTTATCTATATCATAAAATGATTCACACTAAATTTTCCAACATACATATAACAATGTAAATCAAATCCCAACATAAATTATATCATTTATCATTACAATTCAATCACAATCAATTAATAGTTGATGATAACACCACCATGCCTTCTAAGCTTAGTCAAATAACATTCACTTAATACACATATGCATTCATAGTTTATTATTCTATCGCACATAAATATCACCAAGCAATACTAAGTAACAATGGTACCTTGTCTTCATTACAAGATTTTGAAAATGTAGGCAAAATTCCCAATAAGGCTAACATAGAAATATGTGTATTAACATACTAATCATTTCATTAACATTTTAGTAAGGTAAATAATCACAATTATTGAGATTGAAGCTATCTAGTTGAAAGTATATTCAAATCTCATACATGAATGTATTTATAATCAATATAATTAATATGGAAATTATAAAATATAACATTTAATAATTTTAAGTAATATATGAATTTTGTAGTAAAATATATACTTATCTGGGAACACTCATTCACCTTAAGGATTCCTAAGTATTCCACTTTCATCCTTCATTTCTTCATACTTCATAGTTTATAATGATAATTTACAAACATGAGTATTTCTTATTTTTCTTCACAATTATTATAATTCCAAATTCAAATCACAATATAATAGCATTCTAGATCATCAATTTCTATATTTTCTAATGTTAACTTATGAAATTAGAAATTTGCCATTAATTAGTGATTTTCGAGATTAAGCCTGTACAAATAAAAATATTAAAACCTTTATTCATGCCACTCTATTATCCTATATCATTACTAATATTTTTTAAATTTATAAAAAAATCAAAGATTTACATAAATAGTTTTTTTGAATGAAATATAAAATATTAAAATATTAGAATCTTAAGCTTTAGGAAGATTACTCTAATCACCTTGTTTTATAAGGTTATATAATTATTTTCTTATATTTCTAACTCTATTTTGATAAAATCACCATAGTTAAGATTTTCTTGAATCATACATAAATCATTCAAACTATTAGAATGTAGCACACCATAGATATCCTAATCATAGTATTCTAGCATTTTACATTATGAAAATTTTATATATTTTTTTACAAGCTTCATCAAGTATTTCAAGTGCACTTAAAAGGGGTTTTAGGAAACATGTCTTTTGAGCTAGAAATATTAAAATGTTAAGATCCAAGATAGCTTATCATACATATGGAGGTTATCAATGCCTAAAAATTGAAGAAGTTATCGAAGTTAGGAAGAATCAAATTCCCTAATCTACCAATGCACAACCATGATTTATGGCTTTATTACTACTAAAAGTTATGGCCACTCAATTGTGGTGGTGTATAGAGGAAGGAGGAAACTAGTAATGACTAAAAGGTTAATTAGGGAAGAAGAAAGCCACCAAAAAATTATGAAGATTCCAACGCTCCTTTGCTATCTTGATCCATGACTCTTTTGGCAACATTAGTGAGCGACAATCCAACGAGGAGGTACATAATGAAGAATGGCTTCGAATAATAGTTGTAACAATAGAAAGGAGAAGAAGCAATCAAGGGAGGAAAGATAGAAAGGGAGAAGGTGAAAGTGAGAGGAAGTATTAAAAAATAAAGATGGAAGATAGAGAATAGAGAAATAAGGAGCTAAAGGTTTTTATCTGGTATTGCTTGGTGCATTATAAGCCTTTGTTTCATTTCAATATTAACCCTTAATTTCTTATTTCAGTTATTACTAACCTTTCTTTCATTTAATATAATTCATTTCCATAAAATTCCTTTCTTTATCTCATTTAAAATCCTAATCTAATTATTTCATTTCTCTATAAATATTAAAAAAACTATTTATTTAATTATATATATATTGTAGTTCATCACACTCCAAATGTTGAAAATATACTCATAAATTTACAAATTTATGAAATGAAGCCATCTTTTAAAACTAATACATGTATTTCTTAATTTCTTGCTCTCATGTTCTAAATATCCTAATAAAAATTTGAAAAGCATTTCTGTTCCAAAAAATTATGATAATGTTATACAATCAAAATCTAAAATATTTGTATTTCCTTTTGGCCTACATAAATATAATTTAACTATCCTTTCTAATTTAAAATAAATAAATAAACATTTTTAGGCATTTAAAATAATAAGATTTTAAATATTATTCTAAGGTATTATAGTGCATGATATAAGATTATGAAAAAAAATTGCACATAAGCTAGAACTTGGTAGCACTTGTATAAGGAAGGTGTGGTATATATTAAAACTTGCACTTATATACTCCATGGTGAGTGAGCCTAAATGTTTATGAACTACCATGAAAATGTATGATAAAAAGAATTGTCTAGTAGTAAATGTTTATGAAGGTGTGGTATATGGTAAGTGAGCTTAAATGTTTATGAACTCATATGGAAATGTAAAATAATTCTACTTAAAAAAAAGGACCCTTAAAGGTTCTTTTAATTGAATATATTTAAGATTTGTATCACATAACCAAGTAGTTAATAATAAGGTTTTAACTCCATTTCAGCCCTAATAATAATGTGGAGGTATTTCTTCAAGGTTAAGTAGGTGGATAGATAATTGAGGCCATGCCATAATACAGAATGACCATAAATTTTATCTACTATCTATAGGATGTTATAAATTGATATATTTATTACCTAGTAGAAAATAAGTTAAAATTCTCATTATTAGTATTTAAATGCTTAAGGTGTTAGAGGTTACATCCTTTTATATGCATGCTTAATGATGCTTAACCAATTTGGGAGATTCAATTTGGGAGATTGATGAGTATAGTTAATCTTGCCTAAAGAAACTAATATAAGGAGACAGATTTGGTTATAGAATGAAAGAGACATATAGATGGGTAATCTTTTCAAGTACTATGCCTTAGGGACAAGATTATTATACTGTGAGACTAGAGATGCTTGCTAGTGCTACATAAACTTAATAACAATAATAAAAATGCATGACCATCTTGGTGCTAGATTTGCCAATACACATTTGAGCTATTAACCATATCGATAATAGATACTATGATTAATCACTTAGTATGTGAGCTTTAAGCTAATAACATCATGGAAAAGGTAATAATGGGAAGCAAAGGATAACTAAAAAGTAGTGAGGAAAATGGCAGATTAGTTAATTACAAAGAAACCTAGGAAATCTAAGCTAAGTAAATTAAACAAAGAACCCAATTTTCAAAAGTGACCAATATGGTGTTTTAATTTTGAGGATTAGTGTTAAATGGGAGTCTCACATCCACATTAAGTTAATAAAATGCCTTAAATAAATATTGCATAAAGTACCCCCTAGAATTGGAGGATAAATCCTTTTACAAAGAGATATTATTACACCTTTAAAGTTTTAAATTTAATTATTTATTCATCTGAATAAATTCTCCATAGAATTTTAAAAAAATTACAAAAGAAGATTTGTTACACCCTTAAGAAATTAAATTTTTATTTACTTTGGTGTTGATTCTTTATTAACTTGATTGAAAGGTTTTACTTAAGTAATGTAACTTGAATTCCATGAATGAATTAAATATAATAAGTGTAAGGGAAAGATGTGGATAACAACAAGTTTGAAGAAATTTGAAAAATATAGAATGTTTGGAAGTAAGGAAAACTTATGAGGCATATAGGGTTAAAAAGTAAGGTAATAGTCAACTATAGCTCAGGAAAGGTAGTTAACGAATAAAAGCCTTTCCCAAAATGCCCTACTATTATAAACTAAACTTCAACCTGCTATTCCTCTTTTTTTTCCTCATTTTCTCAAACCCCAACTTCTTTCTCTCATTCTCTTTTTTTTTCCTTAATCTTTTCTTAATTAGGTTAGTAAAAAAGCTAATTTCCATTAGGATTTCATTCAATTAAGATAGAAATTCCTGACTACTAATCTTCCTCAAGTGTTTTCTCAATCTTCTTTTAAAGTTTATTCATTTGAAGGTTTTGGTTTTAGGAGGGTTTTGAACTTTAATATGAATTTTAAGGTCATTGATTAATTAAAGGTGAAAGATAGCAAATCTAGCCTTCTAAATCTTCAATTAAGATAGGTCAATTGACATCCTAACTCAAATTCAAGCTTTTGAATGGTTTTTAGTTAATTTTGAGTTTGAGTTCTAGTTTTAGTTGAAGGTATAAGAAATATTATGATTTATAATGATTTGTGATGATTGATAATGGAAATAGCCTTAAACCTTTAAGGTGTATTTGTGATTTAGAATAGATTGGTTAAGTAACAAATGAGTTTAAATAGATTTATCTATGGATGAATAGTGGTTTTACAAGAAATCTATAGATTTTGAGACCATAATCAATTATATAGTCAACTATGTGGCCTCTAGAACTTCAAAATTGACCACAGAAGTTCCAACTAGCCTTTGGAACTTTATAATCAACAATGCTTGAATAGAATTGTTATGTTGAACTTTGAAGAGTTATAACTTCTTTATCTTACACTCATTTTTAGCAAGTCACCTATATTTGGAAAGGTAATTAAGTCTAATTTCAAATAGAACTCATTTCATGTTAATATCTTATGTGTATTTTAAGAAATCATTAAAATAGTGGACAAAAGTGAAGAATTTTGGATCATGAAAAATTGAATTTTTATGACTAACTTGTAAAGGTCAAAACTCTTCCATATCTCTACCATTTTAAGTAAATAACCAATTTATAGAAAGTTAATTGAGTCTATCCTCATATGAAATAAGTTTTATTTGTAAAAAATTTATAATTTATAATTTACTTACAAAATATCATCCAAAGGTCAAAACTAAGATAATCATATAGTAGACTATACCTAGTTTAAGTTGAGATATCATATTATACAAAAAGTTAGAGGTATATCCTAGAGCTTTCCAAGGTTAAGATAAGTTAGTAGTGATAAAAGGGAAGTTAGATACATGAATAATAGTAATGAATTGAAATATGATAGTGTTATGACAACATAAAACTTGTGTTTGTATATACAAGTACTTGAATGATATTAAATGAGTAATGTGATTATATTGGAAATGTAATGTGATTGGCATAAGTTTTACTATTAATCATGCAAAGAGTTATAAGATGATTATAAATTTTCAAATATGTGAATATGGTTATTAAATAACATGGATTAAAGTGCTAGTTGAGGCACTTGTGTTTTTATGATAAAGTGAATGAAAGTAATGAAATGAGCTTGTGTTCCTTAAAAAAGTTGAATGACTTGTGAATTATGCCATGAATAGGCAATATGAAATTTTGAAATAAGGGAAATAAGGGAAAACGTTATAAGCATTGAGATTTTTGTGCTTGATTATGAGGGATAAGGGTTGATCAAGAGTAATAAACAGATTTACATACTTTTCTTTTATTCCTTTGTTATTTTATGATGTTATTATGTGATGGTTGAATATTTGGGATTGGGAATGCACATGTAATTGTTTGTACAAAGGGGATTTTCTTTTCCAGATTGGATTAACAATGGATGAAAAAAGAAATAAAGTAATAAATGAATAAATGATTTGTTCATGATTGTGATCTAATGTAGTATAGGCCTATTTGTGTTTTTCTTAATTATGCAAGCTTTATTGAGGAAGCTATCTTTTTTCCTTTAATAAAGGTATGAAAGTGTAGTTATAAATCAAAGTAAGATGCAATTGTTTTAATGAATATGGATATCTATGGGTGAATTTAAGTTATTACAATATAACCTAACTTGATTACATTTTCCAAATTCCTAAATATTTATTCATTCAGTTTTAAAGAAACTCCCTCCTTTCTTTTCTTTATTTTATCTTCTTTAAGAATTATTCCCTTTAGGCATTCAGTTGCTGTTGGATAGAATGAAAGTGGGCTCACTCATAAAATTTTAGCATAAAGGTAAGCATTAGCATAGTTAGATTAGTTTTTGCATATTGATTCATTGATGCATTTTATATTTAATTCTTAAATATTGCATGCTCGTTGGAAGCATGGCATCCTTGTATATGAAGCATTAAATTAGTCATGTTTAAGAAAGATTGGTTAGTTGTCACCCATAATGACTTCCTAAGCCGGTCATGTGTCCTAAAGATGGATCATCATAGCAACATATTCATATACACTCATGCTATTAATCCTAAAGATATTTGCATTTAACAGTATAGGGTTTATCACCTTAGTTCGCCAACATATAGGAAAATTACAACCATACTCTATAGCTATCACTTTAATATATAAAGATTGCTATCGCACTTAGTAATGGTTTACTATGTCCCTCATTTTCCTTTAACTTATCACCCAATCTTTAAAGCTTATCCCTTTAAGTTCTTTTTGTATTTAGAACCCACAATCATTTACCACTTATTAGTCATTTGTATTAGAATTTTAGGGAATCTTTTTTATTAAATCCTCATGTGGCTGAAGCTTACTTTTTATGAGTTTCTACCATTCTTTTTTTCTTTTTACTTAATCTCTTTTACTTATTATCCTAATACATAAATGTTCACCAATTAGAATTTTTCAACAATTTTTATCTCATAATCCTTGTTAAGCTTGAACCATCCCCCTAAAGTTTCCCTATATTTCTTTTTCACACTAATCATTCATTTATTAAATTCCTTGTATCTTATCCTTAACATACCATAATAGAACAAACTAACTTGACATTTCTTTCCCCTTTTCCTTTTCATGGATGAAACATGGCCTATCTGATACCTATAAGTTTTCTTGAATTTCTTTTGCCCATCTTATGATCTTTAATTATATGGTTCATTACAACCTAGTTTAAACATTCAAGTTTGTATTACAATTTTTTAACCTTCATTTTCCTTGGTAATTGAACCATACCTTTTTAATTTCTCCAATATTCTATTATACATTCAAAGGTTAAACTGAACCTTTAGGAATTTTTTTAAGGCAACTAAAACATGCATCATGAATATTTATATTTTCTTGCATCTTTTCTTTATTTCTCTTAGGAATATCCTTTTTCCTCACTTAGAATTTCCTAGGGCAAAAACTTTGCCTTTAAACATATATGTGTAATGTATTTTCAAGAAACTAAATTATCCATTATTATCTATGATCCTTATACTGATCTTATTTTTCCTAAATACTAAAAGTCACACTTTCCCTTTCTCTTTCTTCAAAGGTTTGAAGCATGTCCCATATTCTTCAAGCAAATAAATTTTGAATTTCTTTATATAATTTTCTCATGCATCTTTTCATGCATTATCTTATATGTTTTATTCACATCATGAATATTTATATTTTCTTGCATCTTTTCCTTATTTCTCTTACCAATTTCAGTTTTTCCTCACTTAAAACTTCCAAGGGCAAAAACTTTGCCTTTAAACATATATGTGCAATATGTTTTTAAGAAACAAAATTATCTATTATTATCTATTATTCTTATGCCTATCTCATTTTTCCTAAATACTAAAAATCTTACTTTTCCATATATGTGTAATATGTTTTTAAGAAACAAAATTATCTATTATTATCTATTATTCTTATGCCTATCTCATTTTTCCTAAATACTAAAAATTTGACTTTTCCTTTCTCTTTTTTCAAGGGGTTAAAGCATATCCTATATTTTCTAAGTAAATAAATTTTGAATTTCTTCATACAATTTTCTCATGCATCTTTTCATACATTATCTTCAAAGATTTTTTCCTTATTCCTTAAATCTTTATTCATATTGAACAATGAGAATTTTATTTTATTTTTTCCTTCTATTTCTCTTATAGCTAAAGCCAATTTTTTAAAACTTGGACCAAACTTGAATCAAGCCTTGGTCCAATCCAAGTGATAGGTCAACCCACTTAAGAGGTTTAGTCAATTTAGGCCACCTCAAATCGATATTAACTTGTATACTCATTTGAACTATTATGGCTTGTTTAAAGCAAATCAATATGTGCATTCCTCTTTTAACAAAATAAAAATTATATGTATAATGTATAACTTCCTAAGGCAGAAACTTTGCCTTTAAACATATATGTGTAATGTATTTTTAAGAAACTAAATTATTTATTATTATCGATTATCCTTATGCCCATCTCATTTTTTCTAAATACTAAAAGTTACACTTTTCCCTTCTTTTTCTTCAAAGGGTTGAAACATATCCCATATCTTTCAAGCCAATAAATGTTAAATTTATTTATACAATTTTCTCGTGCATCTTTTCATGCATTATCTTATATATTTTCTTCATATTATGAATATTTATATTTTCTTGCATTTTTTCCTTATTTCTCTTACGAATTTCATTTTTCCTCACTTAAAACTTCCTTGGGTAGAAACTTTACCTTTAAACATACATGCGTAATGTATTTTTAAGAAATTAAATTATTCATTATTATCTATTATCCTTATGCCCATTTCATTTTTCCTAAATATTAAAAATCACACTTTCCCTTCTCTTTCTTCAAAAGATTGAAACATGTCTTATATTTTTCAAACGAACAAATTTTTAATTTCTTCATACAATTTTCTCTCATGCATTATCTTATATATATATATATATATATATATATATATATATATATATATATATATATATATATATATATATATATATATATATATATATATATTCTTTTATGTTTTCTTCATATATTTTTGCTTGGATCATTGTTCATATTAGACAATGAGAATTTTATTTTTTTTTTCTTCTATTTCTCTGATAGCTAAAACTAGTATTTCAAAACTTAGACTTGATTGGAATGGAGCCCTTGTCTAGTTCTAGTGAAAGGTTAACCTACTTAAGAGGTTTGGTCAATTGGGACCACCTTGAATTGATATAAACTTGTAAACCCATCTAAATCAGTATAACTTGGTTCAGGTGAAACAATGTGTACATTCCCCCTTAACAACGTAAAAACTATATTATTGTGCAAAAGGCTTGAAAATATGAAACTAAAGTTGACACTCTCTCTATTAACCACTTGCACTAATGCATCTTTTAATAATTCTCTCTGTTTCATCATACAAAAAGGCCTTTTAGTTTTTATTTTCTAAGTAACTTTATTTAAATTTTTTTAAATAATTTATATCAAATTATACTTTAAGTAATAGTTAAATCATTCTTATTTGATAAATATTATTTTCTATTTATAATAACAAATTTAAATTTTTCACTAGATTAAAATAAAGTATAATTTTAATATTATAAAATATATTTAAATTATGTTAGGTGTTTGTAATTGTGGAAAAAATTTCTCATTTTACCATAATACTAAAATGTTAATACTACTTTCGATTGTATTTTAATAAATCAGTAGTTTTAATATGATTGAATGGTTCTTAAAATTATGATTGAGTAGCTTTTAAAATTATGAGAGTAGTTTTCTAATTTGTATAATGATAGGGCAAGAATTTTTTTATAATTACATAGGATTAATGCTTATTTATTATGTATTTAAAATTATACTAATACAAATTAAGTAGATTTAATTTTTTTTAAATGTATATTTATAAATATATATGTTACGTTAATCAGTTCAACCACCCAATCCAACTAATGAGACTAGTCCAACCTTGACCCATTCATCTTGCCAAATTAATGAGTAAACCAAGTTTTTAAACATTAGTTGAAACTTAGGATCCTTTTATTCAAAAATTTCATTTTTCATGCATAACCAAAGGTAACTAACCAAGCATTCATTATCACCTTTTATTCACATAGACAAGTGTTCCAAAATTAAAAACTTACATTTTTCCTTATATCTTCCTAGTAACTGAAACCTAGAGAGTCCATGTTCAAAGGTTTGTTTTTTCATCCATGATTTTTCTAAAAGCAAAATAAGGATCCTAATAATTCCTTCTCACATGCATGCACATTCAAGGAAGAAAATCTATAATTTTTTTCATATTTTCCCTTATGGCCAAACATGCATGCTTATTTTTCCAAAATTTTTCTTACATTCACAATTGAACTTAGTGGGTTAAAAAGATTTTACAATAAGAAAGTAGAGAGAGTACTTACCTTATAGTGCTTCCTTTAAATTCCTAAAGAATTGTCCCTTAACAAAATCGTAATAAAAATCCTACATCATTCTCTAATTTCTAATATAAAATAATCTATAAAAGTATACAAGGATGGTATTTCTTACCTAAACCTTGAAAGCTTGAGATAAAATTCCTCTCTTTTTTAAATCTTTGATCACTTTGGATGTAAAGGGGATGAGATGAACTTAAGAGGTATGGAAGGTATAGGTTTCAACCTCATGGGCATGGGAAATGAGGATAGGAAATTTTCAAGGGTGTTTACTTGTTAGTGTAGCGCAAATGGAGAGAAAAAGAGTTTTTAAGGTTTTCTTGTTTAGTAGAGCTAGTGTATAGATAATTATAACTTTAAAAACTACTAATGCATGCATTAACTACTTTCTATAACCATATCCCTTTTTCCTTTTGAATTTCCTTTGCCATTTGTCCTACTTCTTGATTACATTAGCCAAATGGCTATCCTATTGTCCTCTACTACTTATCCATTAAGTCCTAAACTAGTTTTAAGCAAATTTTAGATTCCAAAGGCACACAAGAGCAACCTGTTCAGCTATTTTACATGGGGAAGCCAAATGAGCCTCTTATTTCCTAACCAAACTTTCTATAATACCCTTAGTTAGTCCACACCAAGTCCTTATACCATGTGTTAATCTTTTTTGCTAAATTTGGGCTTCAAAATGGTTCACTAGCCTAATTAATTCAACTAGTAATTTAATTACTTCTTAATTGCTTTCACATTATTATTATTTCATGTATATTATTTTAATTAATATTTGATGAACTTATTTGTCATATGTGGGTATGTATATGTTTATGTATAAAGGATTGCCAATCTTCACATCCTTATATGAAAGTTAGCAACTTCCACCCTTTCAATTAGATGAAAAAACAATACTTAATTTAAAAAAGTAATACAATAATTAAGGATATTTCAATAATTTTAATAAGGAAACTTAAAATTAAAATATTTAAGTTAACTTCAATTATTTTCTATCATCTCTACAATAAATGCACTCATTAATGTTAACAATGATAAATTGACTTTAATACTTTTTATTATTTTATTATAATTAAATTATTAATATAATTTTTCATCCAATTGAAAAAGTGGAGATTGCTAACCTCACCTTTTCAACCTTTCACTAACTAAAAGGCCAAAGAACCCTTATTTGGTGGCCTAATTACTTAATCACATTATATAATACCAAAAAATGTCATGTATAAAAGTTTCATACATCTTATACACACATCCACACATGTACATTTTACATGCACATAGACATATGCAAATACACATGCAAATTCACATTCTATGAGCCAAACACTTCTTCCTAGCAAAATGGATGTATATAAAAACATACTAAGACTCATTCTATGAAATTTATATGTAAGAGAATTTTTATACCTATTTTTTTATTAGTTTACACTGTTCAACAATTGGACTTTCCTCAATAAATTTAAAGCACAATCACTATGGATCAGTCAGGGTTAATTCACCTAAAATTTTGCTAAATTTAAAAAATATTTTAGTATTAATTGGTTGAGAATTAAATTATAAAATTTATATGGGTTAAAGTTTTGGAAGTCTAATTTTTGAATCTTATGATGATTTAGAAATTGGACATTCTTATGCCAAGTTATGACTAAAACACCATTTGGTGTGCAAAATTTTTGCAAAAATGCGATTGCTCCTAAACTACCTAATGGGTTAGTTTGAATTATATCTTATAAATAAATGGGAAAGCTACACTTTACGTACTTGTTCTTTCTTTCTTTTTTACTTAACCTACTTGTGATTTTAAATATTATAATTCTCCTACATATATTTTCAATCATTAACACTTTATACACATAAAATTTAATAAAAAGTACACATGCATTGCATATGACTATTATTTTCTTAAATTTTGACTTAAAGCAGTGACAATTACCCTAAGAAGACTCACTTACATTATGGTTCTAATGGATTCCCTTAATCAAGCCATTGTTTATGAGTCACCAGCTCAATTTTCAATAAACACACAATTAAATCCCTGGACTCGTCCCACTGCTTGGAAACTCACAATTTCATGTTCTATTTCACTCCTCAATAAGGGTTTTTTCACCTTTCCTTCACAGTACTGCTTTACTATTGGTCACCTAGGAGCATTTAGTCTTACAATGTGGTTCTTGCTTATTCACACAGGATTCTGCATGCCCCGTGCTACTCAGGTTAAAGCATAAGCTAGTGATGCTATTTTATACTTGCTTAAAACCAAATTACCCTTAAAAAATTCTAATTCTATTAGAAATTTGTTTACAATTTAGTCTGTAGTTACTAAATAGAACGTGTAGAATAAGAATTTTTTTAAGAAGTGAATTAATTTTAGATAAGCATCAAATTAAGTCAAAATTTAAGGAAGCAAAGAATACATGTAATGTACATAATTTTTCTATTAAGTTTTGGATAAAAATTAGTTTAGGTAGGTAAAATATTAATAATTGCCAACATAAATGCATGAATTACAAAATTTAAAACTATAAGCGGATTAAGTGAAAAAGGACAAAACTATAGATGGATAATGTATGATTTTCCCTAAATAAATTTATGATTTCAGTTTTCTTATCCATTTCCAACCATGCTCTTTATTTCCTTGAGCATGAAGCATGAAGGATATTATTTTAGGTTCTTTCTAAAAGCCCTATCTAAAACCTTACCTACTTCCTATGTTTGCATTAATTCTCATTACTAGCATTGTAAATATTTTTAGCAAATCTTTAGGGTATTAACTTGCAATTTTAAAACTTGAGTTTTTTACAATAAAATTTGTGATGAAAAATTTTTTTTTCTTAGTTTTGAATGAAATTAGTGACAAAATTCATTTAGGATAGAATTTTCATTCAATTTCTTTCCAATGCAATTTTTTTTTAAAAAAAATGACAAAATCTATATCACAATTTCATTGTTAATTATGATGGAAAATATTATGTCCTAAAATTTTATTGCAATTTTGCTTTATTTATAGTGTAAATTAAAATGGACCACATAATTGATAATCAAGACAAATATTTAAACAATTAGGTGGTACTTAAAAATTTAGTATAATGAATCATATAGTGAAAATGAATTTTTTTTTTATGGTTCTTATGATTATTGTCATTGGTTCCAATGGCCAAGGTTACATTTTGAGAAAAAAATTGCATGAGATTATCCTAATTACCATATGAAGCGATGTGCTTGGATTTGCAAAGAGAGAAATTACGTACATGGCAAGAACAAAAAGGAAAATGTAAAATTATTTCATGGAATAAATGTATAATATAAATTGAAAAAAAAATAGGTCAAGTTAATCTTGAGAAATAAGAATGAAGAGAGATAGATAAGATTGAACTAAAAGTAATAGGGTGAAAAAATTTTATAAAGGCTTGTGCTTTATAATTGTTGATAATGAATGTCTTAAATTCACATTTTAATTTTAATGAAATCATGAATGGTACCTATAATTGATGTTTAGCGCAAATATGGGAACATCATTATAGATGGCCCTTTAATGTTGCCTTATTTATATTAGTTTAAGTGAAAATCAATGTATATAATGACACAATGACATTTTTTACAATAAGTGTATTCAAATAAAAATATGAAGTTATAAAAACTTGTTTTCTAATAAAAGATGAAGGATCTCACATAAGGAAACTTAGGACAATAGTTACATAATAATCCAATGTCTCAAGGTAACCTATAACCAAGTAATATTTGTTATTAGAAACTATAAAAGAAAATTTATGTTTTAGACATTAGTTGTGCTTAAAAATTGATGTTTAAAGGTTATTTACAACTAATAAATATTTGTATTTACAATATTATTAGAAATTGTAAAGATTATTTATATTTTAATGATATGCTTATTTAAAATGCATAATGACATTCATAAGATGAACACTTACAATGTCAAATTTTCAATTAATAATTGGTATAGAATGTCTTATATTACTTATAAATTGCATCCAAAGTTTCTTTTCTCTTCCACTTTATTTTTCATTTAGGTTATCATTCCATAGTTTCTCTTACACTCTATTTTATCTAGATGGCATAAGCGAACAATACATGATCAATGCTCCTCAATCATCAACTGTTGATATGTTACTCTTAGGTTGTTATCCTCTATTTTACAATGTTAAGTTTTTATGGTGATTAACGTGTAAGTCCATTTTAATCATCATGATAGTTCATGAAAAGAAACTTACAACATTAATTTTTTTTTCTTTCTATAACCATTGTGTAAGTCCATTTTCAATTGCTATGATAGTTCATTAGCAATTTACATGTCATTTTAAGTCATCATAATCGTACATATGACCAAATTACAGTATCGATTTTGAATTAATAACTAATATCTAATTGTTTTACTCACAAATTAATTATCTTTCAAAATAAATCTTTTCCCATAAAAAAGAAGGCTTTTAAGTTAAGAGTGTAAATCTTAGCATTTGGCATTACCATGGCTATTTAGAAGGTTTAGGGAACTTTTAGAGTTTCTTAGAAGGATTTGTACCCACACCATGGAATGAACCTCAAGAGATTTTTAGATTTTCTCAATAACCTAAGTTAAAACTATGATCTACATCTTTAATCTAAGAATCTTTCTTTGTTAATGGGTTCTAAAAATTAGTGCTTTTAGAAGGCTCTAGAATTAATCAAATTTCCTTCTAAGAACTTGTATCTATACTTCGACCATAAATACAGGAATTCTACAAAGCATTTGTAAGGATTTTAAACAAGAATCCTTCCAAATTCTTTATAAAATGCTTGTGTTTATAAATGAAGTATGGATAGAAGTTGTTGGAAAGAACTTATGGAGATTCTAGTTCCTTTTTATTATTGAATACTATGATCTACACCTTTCATCTCAATCTAAAAAACTATCTCTTATGGTTATGAGCATTACATCAAATTACGATTATTTTCTATACTTAAATAAATGGTCATAAGCATAAGATATCCATGGTTTCATGTGATTGCATGATCATAATATTTGAAGCATTTCTAATTATGCAACATAGATAGGGTGTGTTATCCTCATATTTAACATGTTACTTGTGCTTGATTGTTTCATTTGTTATGCACCTTTAATGCTCCTTATATTTTAATGTGAGAATCGACATGTTTTTTAATTTATATACTGTGTCAAACTTTATTACATACAAAGTAAGTAGTATGGCTAGTCTTGCATTGAAAATAGGAATATCCAAAGGCTCATAACATATGAAGCAATCAATACTTCAATTCCATGTTGATTTTATTATACAATTGATGAGGAAAAGTAAATCTATCATTATTCTTAAGATGCTAGTTCTCATTTAAAACTAACCTAAAACACTTAAAAGATATCATTTATCTCCCCTAACACCTATGAACTGAAGGTGGGAGTCAAAATTGGAAACTTGTTTTAAGCACTAAATTACATATATATTTAAAAAGTATCCTATTAAGTGATTTGCAAATTAATTTTTCTTTGTAAGTAAGAAGTTTATTGCAATTTCTTTATACTAAAAATCATTTTTGCTCAAGTTTAACCATTTGTTCGCTCTTCTTAATGTTTTCTTCTCAATATTAAAGAATGTTATGTATTATACTGATTTGTTTGGAAGCTTTGTTTCTAATTCATTATTTAAGTTTTTTATTGATGTAAGTTTCATATAGAAAAGATGATGAATTTATTTCTTACAAAAATAAATTAATGGGCATTTCTATAGAAAAGCCAAGATGATGTGTGCAATTCGAACAATACATAATACCATCAAAGTTTAATGACATAAGCTAAGTAATAAATTTCTCTTTAATGGAAGCATGATGTATTAATATCCCACCTACAACATTGATTCTGACGTCCTCATGCCCTTCTTTTGCCTCAGTGGGATTCACAAGTATATTTATAAATAGTCATATCATTAGAACACAATGTAATTTTTCACAGCATTCAAAAGTGTTATTTCTAGTCTTTGCAACATCTATATATTATATGTCTTCTACTATTTAGACCCAAATAAATGTATCATTTTTTTATCTTTTTCTAGTTTATTGCATTTGAGATATGAATTTTAATTATAAAGACATTGAGATAGAGCTGGAATACTATCATTTCTACTTGTATAGTAATATGAGTCACTGAATTCTATAATTAGGTTTAGATATTGCTCTAAAGGTAATGGGATTTAGGAGAATTCTTAGAGATTTTAAAAAAATACTAAATAATGTTAGTTAGTTTATAAAACCATCATGTTACACATTCAACATCAATTAGTTAAAAATAACCAATATGTTAATCAAAATTTAAATTATGAAAAATTAATTATCAATGTCATTAACTACATGAAAAAATTAATGTCTTATTTCAATTATTGAACAATATATTGCAATAATCATGTTAGTTTTATTACAAAGCAACTGACATTAGACAATCATGTTATTTTTATAATTGACACTAAATGTACTAGATATATACAATGCCTGTATATATGTCGAGTGGTAGTCAATATGGAATGTGTTAAACAACTAACATTAAATGAGTTTTCTATAATAATGGAATAAGGCTCCATGCTACATGCTTTATATAAATGCTATTAATGCTAAAAATTTTATACTTCATTAAAAATAATTATGAAGTGTGTTTAGCAAAAATCATTTTACCAAAATGAACATAAAAGTATAGAATAATAGATAATAATATCCTATTCAAGCTCTTACATGTGAGTGTTATATGCAATGCAAACTTAGATTAAAATATTTCAAATGACTATGATTGTTAAAGTGAATTGCATGGAATCTTATTTTGATAAATCTTTATGACTTATTCCTTTTTATTTAATAGTTTTAAGTGTTTCCTAACTGCATTAGAATGTCAACACATAATAGCCCTTTAATGATCACAGTGAATTGCTCCATGGGATAAAGATGCGTAATGAACCTTAATGAAAGTAGGCTAGCGTATGATGTTTGCCTTTAATACATAATTAGGCCAAACATATCCATATTTCTTATAATGAGTACTTTAAGTTGATGTTTCAATAGATTGTTGTCATGATGACTACTTTTGTATAAATTAACCCCAAATCTTGCAAGATAGGCCTCTAGGATGATATTTTTTATTAGTCTATATTTAGTAGTGACATGTTTTGCAAGGACCCATAAAGTGGACCTAACTATTATGAACCCTTTACACATGTATCTTTAGTTACACTTTATTTTATATTTTTCATAAATACTTGGTAACTTCTTCTAAAAAAATCATTATTTCTTTCACTTAGCTATTCTTAAAAATAGTTTATGTAGAGTATTCCAATGGTGGTATCTGAGTATCATCCAAGCAAAGTGAAAATTATGTCGACATTAATCCACTAAATACCTTTTGTTAATACATATTGAAAGCAAGCATTGTAATAATCTAGTTTAAGCAACATTTTTATTGTTAATTTATAACTTAGGTGTGATTTTGTGAAATAATAAAATGAAAGTAATGTTAAAGAAAGACAACAATATGATCTTTCATATTTTGAGTCCTAAGCATAAGCCTAAAGTGAATTTATTAACTTAGTATAAACTCTCTCATGGGTGGGAAACTTATACCATACCATAGAAAAGCTTGTAGATGTGCTAATACAAAATTAAAACCAAAATTAAGAAGAATATAGGAGGAAAGAATTGTTACCACCCTCTTTTAAAATCAAACTCAACAATCCCAAATCATCCATGATTTTTTTAAAATTCAAATCCCCTAGATATACTAACATGGATTACTCATTAGATTTGCATTAGTTTTTAAATCAAATAGAAAGATTTGAGTAAATGCTCAAGTGCGTGAAGACACTACTAATAAAACTAGTAAGGTACTAGTTAAATGACCTCGTCCATTACTAATTTGTTAACCTAATAAAATCATGCAATGTGACAACTCCTCTACTTATGTGGGAAGCCTTTAGAAGTCCTTTCATAGACCAATCATTTCACTAAGTATTCAAAAGGTTAAAGTTAAGAAGTTCAAACAATTAAAGTAAAAAGGGAAGTTAGTAGTAGAATATGATGCTCAGTTCACAAGGTTATTAAGGTATGTTGGCTATTGATGCTATCAAATTCACTAAAATAAAATAACCACGATAACTTATAGTTTTAGTAAGTCCAAGCTAAACTCAAGTGACTGATTGATAAACTAAAGATGAAGTAGATGCAAAAGAGAAATAAAGAGGGATTTTTTTTGAAATAAAAAATATAAAAAGAAAATAAATTAAAAATGAAAAATAGAATTGAAAATAAGGAAAATTAGGAAAGCTCCATTTTAAGAAATATTCATACCTTCCAATAAATGATTTATCATTCATGCTAAAACTCTTTGAGTTATGGAAGGTCATACTTAGTGATTAGCCCAGGATTACTTATGACTAGATAAATTTTGTTTACAAGAGTTGAAGTTCACCTCTTAATCAAAGAACTAGGCCAACCACCAATAAGGTTGTTAAGCCATATCAACTAGGTTGTTTTACCTCTAATTTTACAGTAAGAAACATTAAATACATGAACTTAGAAGAATTATCAGGAGGCCTTTAAAAAGTAACAAAATTTCCAATTTAGGCTAATCCCCTAACCCCTATATATACTTCCAACCATGCATGCTTAATATGCAAAATATTTTTAATATTATTTTTCTCCTTTATTCTAGATTGTAATATGTTACATGTACTTGATTTAATGGAATTGAATTTGTTTTATGATTAGGTCATGATTTTGGAACATAATTAAATTACTTATTGTTGAATTTTAACACTATTTGAGGTTCTTTTTCATAACTTAAGTTCTAAGGATCTGATTGGACTAATCCTTATATGCTTGGAAAGTTATAAAGCAACTATACAAACTTTATGTTGAAGCAAAAACTCAATTTGACATTTGAAGGTTTAAGTTTGGTCATAAAGATAAAGCAATTTTGTTATCCAACCTTACCAGTCTTTATTTTTAGCCTATATCTAGAGTAAAAGGAATTAAAATGATGTCAAACCAATGCCAAAAGTCAACTTAACTCCATCCAAAATTAAGATTGATGAAATCACATCTTTTCAATTGTTAAATAGTGACCAAGAATTAACTTATGAGATTTTATTATAGTAAACCATTTAAATGCTTTGACTTGTAAATTAGGTTCTATATTTCCAAATTAAGCAAGGTAAATTTAAATGAAACACTAAAAGCTAACCTAACTAGCCTAATAGGGTTTTCTTAAAAAGGAATCAAATTAAATAAGGTTTTATGCTTCCAAAGAGAGCATTGAGACATTAGATAGCTTTCTACTCTTCTCCAAGTTTTTTCTTGTAAACTACGATGATTGGCTAGTTTCTTTAAAAAATTTAAAAGATTAACACTCAAATTTGATTTAATATTAAGACCTCTTTTTAAAATTTTCCTTTAATTTGATTATCTTTCATTTTTCTACTCTTTTTTGTGAATGACTTCTTAGATAGTTTGCTAATTATAATTAATTAGTTAATTATTTGCTATATTCTATAACTAAATGATTAATTATAATTAATTATCACATATAAATTAATTGTGATTAATTGTAATTGATAACAATTAAGCTTTGGTGATTTGATGCATGGGTGAATCATTATTCATAAGAAAAATAAAGGATAACTAGCAATTTTCATTTGTAAATTTATTAATTTAGTCTTAACTTTTCCTCAGATGTTTAATCTTATTACTAGTTAGATCTAGGTGTGTTTGCTGATTAATCAACATTAGGAACTTAATTCCTATCACCATAAGAAATGTTCAATTAATTAGTCGAATTAATAATAAAATCTTTTAAGTTCCTATGAAAAATCTAAAAATTAGAGTGTGATTTCCTATGGACTAGACTCTCATATTCTTGTATTTCTATTTTTAACTTTGTTCTTATTTGTTTCATTTAAATTTTACTTCAATTCATAATCCTTTTTTTTTTCATTATGCTTCTATACATTGACTTTTATTTGACTAGGTTTGACATGGACTCACCTCTACTACTTGTTAAAATAGGCTTAATAATTAATTTTGGTATAAGCGACATGTATTAATACTTAGCTATCTTCATTCTCATTCTTAACTAAAACTATACTATTATGTTAAGTTGACTATCAAAAGGACTATTAGTGATGCAACCACTAGAGTTTTTTTATACAGTAGCAAACTCACCAACTCTAGAAGAGCAAGCATCACTTTCAAATTATTAGCTAATCATCAACATCTAGTTAATCTATCCTTGGTTTGATTACTTAGCCAAGAAATACCTAAAAGTTAGATAATTGTTGTAGTTTTCCATGTTAATTATTCCAAGCAAAATACTTATATTGATTCCTTATTACTGATTGATTTGGCATTAAAGCAATCCTAGTCTAAAAGAATCAAGAAAGGAAAAAAACATAATAATAAATTATTAAGAATAAGTCATATTTAATTCATTTACTATTTATCTAGGCATTAAACAAATTGTTGTATGGAAAAATTAATCATTATAATTATAAATTATAATGATTATTTAGGTACAAACTACACAAGATAATTAACTAACATGTCTTTTTAGATAATTACTTATGTAATCATAAACATGAAAAGAACATAGAAACAAAAGATAACCAAATCAAGAATACATTAGAAAGAATTATGTCTCACCACTAAACAAATTGAAATAGAAAACTCATAAATTGAATAAAAGAATTTAGTCACTCATGGCTTGTAAAAAAATATAAACAAATAAAGAAACAAAGCTATGTAAAATTCTCGATGATTATATGCCTAACATATGCTTTATTTATATTAAAAATAGATAAAACTCTTCCTAATCTCACAAGAAATCTTAAACCAATTAGAGATCTTCAAGAATTGTTTAGATAGATTTTTTACTCTAACTTGAAGGCTAGTGATGACTTGATTTCTCATACGCATCTTACATCCTAAAATTATATACTAATCTAACTCTAGTTAGTAGCAAGGGCATGTGTAGATTGAATCTAAGGAAACAAAAGTCAATTAATAAAAATAGAAATAAATGTAACGATTTAACTTGTAATTTAAATGAAATAGAGTATAATTAAAATTGAAAAAGAATATAGAAAATCCGATTTGAGGGATATCACACTTCAATTCTTAAATTTATCATAGACTCCAAACTAGTTTACTTTTAATTCAACTACTTAACCAATGAATATCCCTACATCAATATTAACTATGCAAGTTCTTAATATTGATTAATTAGAACAAATATCTAATTAACCTCTTATTACTAACATTAACCTAAAACAGGTGCATTAACCTAATTAATGATAGCTTTAAGCATTGAGAACAAGGTTATGACTAAAATAACAACTTTACAAATGAAAATTACCAAATTCATTCTCTATTTTTCTTAGATATCTAATAATTTTACAAGCAAAAATTATGAAGATCTAATTGCTATTAAAAATGATCAATCACAAAAATTCTACAAGCAAGAATTAATCATAACTAATTATATAGCATCATATTGAAAATAAATGACTAACTAAGGAGTTTTATCAACAACATAAGCAATCAATAAATAATAAAGGAAGAGAAAAAAAATGAAAATTAAATTATAGGAAAATTAAGAAGCTAAGTCTTAAAATCAAATCAAATTAGAGTGGTAATCCTTTGAAATGTTTAGAGAATTTAACCATTCATGATAATTTATAAAATAAAAATAGAGAAGAGAGAAAATTATCTACAATGTTATTCCTATCTTTAGAGGCTAAATGACCTATTAATTTGATTTCCCCAAGGAGAAAACTTACAAGATTAAGTTAAGCAGACTTCTAAGGTTATAGTAGTTCGTGCCTTACTTAATTTGAAAGCCTATAGCTTTACTTATAACTTAAAAAACTAATATAATTAGGTGTAGTAAAATTCTATAACTTAGCTTCTAGCCCCTTTTCACCTTTAAAATTATAATAACCATTAGACTTGATCATAGCTTCTAGATATAGCTTAAAAATTAAGATAAGATCAAGTGGGACAATAACATTGAATCAAATTCCCAGCCAAATTTGAACCATTAGGCATCTAAATTGGATCCTACCTTTAACGAGACATTTGTAGAGCTTTTCCTTAGCTTTCCAAATATATAAATATCATTGTGATCAGACCTTTAAAACTCATGTTATGACTAAAAACCTAAAAAAATGTCATAATCTTAGCATTAACCACATAATTTAATTACATTTCAAGTCCATGACAAAATTAATTTAAGCATATATACACCCTAAGAGATAAAATATAGAAGAAAATAAGTATGAAAATAGTTTTCATATTAAACTTCTATGGAATTAGGTTAATACTAAAAAGGAGCAAATTTCCTACAAGATTAGCATTGTAGGAAATAACCATAGGAAAAAATCATGGGAAAGTATGGAAAATAAATGATGCTTCATTTTCCCAAAATGCATTTATTTCCTATAGAATTTAACCATTTTCCTACAAAAAAAGCCATGAGTATTTTTAAAAAATTTCATTACTAAGGTTCAATGTGGGAAAATCAAATTGCATCATTTTATTTAACTTTCCTATAGCCTTAATCGTCATAAACACAATGAGAAAAATCATTATATATTTGCTCTTAGTGTCAAATCCCTCATTCTTTACTTTCTTTTTCTTCTTTTCCACCCCTCTTTGTTGCTTTCTTACCATTTCTATTATTGATTAAGGTTTGTTCTAACCTTTGATTACATTTTCTATGCTCTTCATTTATTCTAAGGGTATTTTATTGATTACTTTCCTAATATTTTATCTAAACTTTTGAAAATGTTGTGATTGCCTATATTTTTCATAAAATGCTTTCCTTTGCAAATGAGAATCCTAAAATGTGAAAAAGTTTATTTTGTGCACTATTTATGATGAAGATATTGTGGTTATTATGATTATGATTTTACTTTATTTTTTAGATGTATGTAATATTTGGTGTATCATATTTTCAATGTTTGGTGTCTATTGATTTTAAATGTTATATGACTTTTCATGTTTACATTTGATACGTATAAATGATTTTATTATGTGTGAGTTTTTAGTTTATATAATTTTTCTAATTATTAGCTAACATGAAATATTTTGTGTATATAATTTTTCCATTTCATAATGTACATGATGAGAATGAATAAAAGTGCAATGTCTTTGATATGTATATGATTTGGAATTAAGTAAAGCATATTATGTTTGCTAATTTGTTGTATTTTATTACCATGAGGTTCATTTGGTATTATTTTCCTATTTCTTGATTTTTTTTATCTTCTTTTAGGATAACAAGTTGTTAGTGTATATGCCCTAAAACTAATCATATTGGTGATTGTAATTTCGAATCATGTTATTTTAATGGCAATTTCAATTATTATATTTATATATATTGTCTGCGTAATATATTTAATTATAATAATAACCTTAGAATAATTGTATTCTTAAATGTCCCTAGTCATATATCATTGTGGATTAGGTTACTTTGATATGTTAAGACTAGCATGTGTGAAGACTTATATGGGATATTAAGTTTACACATGAGTACAAGTTAGAGAACTTGTATACTGGACCGACCCATATTAAGAACACTACATGGATCGTTATATGAGTGTCATAAGTGGTTCTTAGTGATCATTATTAATATGGTCCTTTGACCTGAGATCACCAAAGTTCTCTACATGTGAGTTTCATATTTTGATACTATTCTATGTCACTAATGGTTAAGTGAATGCAAGGGTAGATATTGGATATGTCATATATCATGCGGAGGGGTTTGTGTGATCAAGATGGGATTTGTCCCTCCTATATAACAGGAGTAACATCTATGGGCCCCTTGATTAAGTAAAGCTGAGAAAATGCATGGCCATGCTCAGATGAATTAACATGAGATGTCGATTACATTTGTTTCAGTCAGCTTACTTAGGAGTCAAGAAACCTTAAGATTGGGCTATACGGGAATGACACGGTCCATGTCTCGTGCTCAATCTAGATGTATAGGACAAAAGGACATAAGTGATGATCACGTGTAAAGGTTTAGTCAAATCACCGACTTTCTCATTACTTGGGTAATAATGATGTGTTGCTAGACACCAATCATTGTTTATGATCATTAATATGATTAATGGTCATTACCAACGTAATGAGAGCCTGTAGGGTCACACACTTAGAGCTTAGTGAATTTAGAATTAATGGACTAAATTATTTGGGCTTAATATTTGGGAATTCATATTATAATTATAAGGCCCAATAGTAAGCCTATAATTATACATGGAATAAGGCCCAAATAGGTTAGGTTTTTCTATGCACCTATTTAAATAGACTTATTGGGTAATAATAGGATTACTATTATTATTCACGCACCCCAAGCAAAATCATAGAAAACCCTAGCACCTCTCCTTGACCAAAATCTCTGAAGAGGCGTAGCTAGCACTACGAGGTGTAAGGAGATCAATTCCAACTGGTGTGTGTAGCGGACATTCATCGGTGATTCACGAGTTCGTGTGGATACCACAGAGGTGCAGCCACATAAACATTGTACTGGTGATCTGATTTACTGGTTTCCATTCCGGTTCGTGATTTGGAAGCAGATCAGATTTGCTGTAGCGGTCAGAAGATTTTTTGCCGAAAGGTATAAACCCTAATCCCTAATCTATGGCGTTCTAAATTCGCATGGATCCTTAGTGGAAATCATGCAAAAATTTTATTCCGCTGTGCATGTATGATGCGCGATTTCCAGCACAAGTATCCAAAAGATATAGAGTGAACCCTAAAGTTTTTGTTGATTAAAAAAGACATAATAGGCATTAAGCTAACTCTAGAACTTTTGTTAACTAAAAAATGCATAATATTGCAATGGTAATACCATCTTGAAAAAGCCTTTATTGATCATATGAAGCTACACTAGGTCAAGACAAAGAATTGCTTAAGTGGTTATATAATTGAAAAAGCCTCTATTAGTCAAGGAATTGTCCTGAAGATATCCCTCATAAATAGGAATGCAGCTAAAAAAGCCCTTGTTGATCAAGGTTGCAATCACCACATTAAAAGCTTATTTTGATCGAGGTTGAAGCTTGAAATAATGCATGTTAATCGATGAAAGCAATGAGGAAATGGATCTATTAATCAGGAAGATATGGGTAACATAAATTGAAGAAATAATTCACAAAAGTCAAAGAAATCCCTATTGATCATTTTACTTATTTATTTTAAAATTTTACACAAAATAACTTAATGTTTAGATTTATAAATAAATTATACACTAAAGCACATATTTATGTAAATAAAATTGTGTATATAATTGTATTTTATTTAATCTTACTTTTAGATTTTCATTTTTTTAATTTTTTTCACAATTTTTCATGTTAAGGTACTATAATAAATATCTTATATGATTGACATGTTGTGAAAACAATAATTGTACAAAAGAAAATTATTAAAAAAAATCCTCATAAAATACATAAGATTAACTATGGAAAATTTTCCTATGTGTGTTTTTCCCACAATTACAAGACCATGAGAAATATCATAGAAATTTTTTTTGCTTATAACAAAATAAATATTTCCTATGGCTATAGTTGTAGGAATATGCTATTTTCTAGCAATAAGTGCTTTTTCCTACAAAGTTATAGCCTAATCTCTCAGTGTTCCAATGGATCACACCTTACATTAAATAAAGGTCCACAACTGAAGTTATGGCTCAAAAATTAAGATAAACTTAGCCCAGTCCAATCCATGCAAAGTTTGTAATTAACTTCATGATCCTTTTTCTCTTTCAAAATGATGTAGTCTTTGCCCTAGACCTTAATGTTCATCCACTAGTTGATACCCAAAATTTATAAACATGTTTGTTAACATCTACTCCATAAGAAACCTAGTATAGCTACCAAATCATACTTGTGCCATTGGTCACTATAAGTTTGTAGGGTAATGATCCCTATGATGGTTGTTATGCCACAAATAGCATATAGCCCATGACAATGTAGACAAAATTGTATTGATATTATTCATTGGCTTGCAATTGCACCAATATATATGTATGTTAGCATAAGTGATATCAAGTCTTTTATTTGACCTTTTAGTAGGATGTATAGCAAAAAGTTATGCAATGCTAGCAAAACCTTAGGCAACTTAGTGATGCCTAGCCTAACCATACTTATTCAAATCATCCCCTTAGTTACATAATCCAATCATTGCTCAATAGTTAACTTTTTGTGGGCATTCCAACTATCCATGATCATTAAACATGTAACCCTAATTGGGTAATCAAATAACTCACAAATGGTGTGTGCATGATCATGACTGTAACCCTAGCTAAAAGTGATACAATGACCTAAAGGTCATTCATAAACATCAAATGCTTCAAAAATGAATTTTTTATTCCCATAAAAAGTTGTAGTACTAATGAGTCTAAGTCAAACCCAAAATACTGATTAATCAATTTTAACAAGAAAAAGGCGTAGATTTTCAATTTAAATTGCAATGCAAAGAACATATAAAGAAAATGTAATTTAAAGGTGCTAATATGCCAAGTCAAATAATATGTTGCTATAAGTTCATGGCAATATATCATTAGTAATAATTAAAGCTTTCTAAAATTTTTTCCTTTACACATCCATGTGTTAACTATTTTCTATGTTTTTGTTATCTTATCTCCTAAATTTAAGGAATTAATAATTTCTTATGTTTTGTTTCTCTTGTCAATAAAAAGCTTTATTTTGACTATCTTAGGAAGAAGTTAGAAACTTTTCAATCAAAATGGAGCATAACATATGGTTATAGATTCAATACATCA
Organism: Sindora glabra; assembly: GCA_020226215.1. Taxonomy (NCBI): domain Eukaryota; kingdom Viridiplantae; phylum Streptophyta; class Magnoliopsida; order Fabales; family Fabaceae; genus Sindora; species Sindora glabra. The sequence continues at coordinate 91,521,117 of CM035228.1, forward strand.
TCATCATCATCATTTCAATTCTATAAAAAATCATAAGATCATGTTAAAGAATTTTAGATTTATTATTCAATGAAAAAAGTAATCATTATGATTTATTTACATTAAAATTTAAAATGAAACTTTAAATTTTTTAAGAACAAAAAAAATAATTTAATATTAATCATTTTCATAATTATTCTTCTAATTCATGTTATAAATTTTTAAATTTTTTAATATAAATTGTTAAATTTTAAGAGAGTTAAGTGGTTACATTTTTTAGTTATTATAGTGATTTCTGATTAGAATATTATCTTGGTAGCAATTAATTGATATTTATGTCTTCTCTTTATTAGGTAATCACTACAAGCAAACTATGCTCCAAAAACCATTTAAAGCACCATGGAAACCTCCATGAGGAAAACATGATTTGAATGCAAAATAGAATTTAAGTGTCAAGAAAATTATAGAGAAAAGCTCCAACTTAAGAGAGATTCATGCTTTCAATTCATCGATTAATCATTAACATTTAATTAACTTATCTTTGACTCAATTACTTAGTCTAAAATTATCTAGAAGGCAACACCCAAATCAATTCCCTAATTTTTAAGCCCAGCCCCTAAATTATAACATTATACACTAGATAATCAAAAGATAGCATAGAATAGAAAATAAGGGAAATTTTTATAAAACTAATTAAACTAACAGAATACAATGATGAATCGTAAAAATAAAAGAGAGAAAGTTAGAATTAACAAAATTATCATCTCAAAGGATTATCTAGCCCTCAATCAATTGATTTATCCTTAACAACTCCTATAAAATTATTCTAATTTGATTAAGTAGCTTAGGAATATCAATAACAACACTACTAATGTTCCTTAATTAATTAATCTAAACCTAGCACCTAAACTAATTTTTCAATGTTCAAGCCCAACACTCAAACAATAGTATTAAAATTTAGGGAATGGTTCAAACTAAACTAATAATCCAACCAAACATTAAATCATCAATTCAAATTCTAATTCTCTTCGGTGACAATTAATTTAACCCAACATCAAACAATCAACACCTAATTACTACTCAAACAATAATTAATTACAACCCAATATTATAATCAATTATTTAGCAATAGATCATAACTAGATAATCAACTAATGGATCCAAATTAGCAAATCATCCAAAATAACCATAAACTTAAAAGAGCAGAGAATTAGAGAATAATCAAATTAGAAGTAAGAGTAGAAAATAATGTTTCAAAGCCAAACTGAATTATGGTTAGAAATCCCTTAAACTAATAGAAGAAAGCTATCTACTTATAATGGAATATAAAGAAAACTATGAGAAGAGTGTTTACTATCTAGAGTGAGTGAGAGCCCTTAGAGGCACAAAACCCCTTAATTCTAATTTCTTAAGCTACAAAATTTGACAAGTTAAGTAAATATACCTCCTAAGGTTACAAAAAAAAAAAGACTTTGCCTGACTAAAAAGCCCATAAGTTAATTTACAATGTAAACTACTAGCAATGCTTTACTATAATAATTTCGCAATTTAGCTTGTAGCTTAAATTTAACCACTAAAACAAAATAGTTTTGCTAAACCTAAAACTTAAAAGTTGTTAGGTTGCGTCTTATCTAACTTATGGCATTAGTTTCACCTCAATTAAACCACCAAAACTCTATATGTAGCCTAAAAATGAAGATTAATTTAGCTTGAACAACACTACTGCTTCATCTTTATGACCATTTTTAACATTCCAAATGTTCGAACTAGGTTATGGACAAAATATGAAAGTTTTAGGGCTTTTCTTAGTTTTCCAACTATATATAGATCACCTAAATTAGATATCTAAAACTCATTTTATGGTAGAAAATAAAAAATAGTGCAAAATTTAACATTAATCAAACAATTTAAAAATATTAGAGAATTAATACTCAATCATATAACAATGTCAATTTTATAAAATTAAACATATAAAACACACTAAAAGGCATAAAATAAAATAAAATAAAATAGACAATATTTTACATATCAAGCACTCATGAATAAGCTAACAATCTAAACTAGCTCAAATCGTTAACTCATTCCTTATTTTTATTAGATATTAAGATCAAACCAACTCAATTTAACAAAATATAATTGCTACTTGCAACAACCAGCCATAACCATAAATTATAATCAATTATTTAGCCATATACTATAACAAATAATTAACTAATGAGCCATGATTAGGCAATTTCCTTTGTAATCATAAACATATGATAAAAAAAGAAGATAATCAAATTAACAATAAATTAAATAGAACTTATCTCATAACTAAATTAATCTAAGCGGCAAAACCCTTAAACTAAATAGACAAATTTAGCCACTCATGGCTTACACAAAGCAAAATTCAAAAGAGAAATCTAAGAATTTCTTATTGATAATAATGTCACAACTCATCTCACAACTATCATGACTAATATAAAGATATCTAATTAGTACTAACATACCAAATAGATATCTTTATAATCCTTTATAATATTTTTATATCTTTATTGAACTAACATTATGAAAGGATACGGATGTTAAACTCAGAATACAAACTATATTCATTAAAAGTTTTGAATTTTAATACATACATATACATATATAGACATGCAAAGATTGTTCATGTGGAAACATAATTAATATAGCATGTCAAATAACACCGACCCTTAAATGGATCCATCAAGATCCCATTCCTTTGGATTCGTCTTATGGAAGAAGATAAAACTTCATCACTAGCAAAGCTTTTAGATGGAGGTACCCGATAAAATGGATGTATTATAATAGAATTAGACTATGAGTCTATCCTTCTAAGTATTACTTCATAATCTACTATTACATTTATAGAAATAGACTATAATTTATATTGGAATAATATTTCATAGGCACTATAGGAAGACTGGAAGAGTCCTATATAAGTATTAATTTGCACCATCAAATCCATGATTAGTACCTACAAATTAAGTTAACAAGAAGGGTGAGTGTAAAATATACTTAGTGAATAGCTATTTATTACCTTATTTAGAAAAGTGTTTATCATAAAAATTGAACCTTTTATTTAAGTGTAATTATTACTTAATGTCATATGAAGAAGTTTTCTTATATATATCATTAGTGTATATTACTATAGAAAATAGCAATGGTAGTAATATAAGTTTTTCCTTGTATCTTTAGTCTAACCTTATCCTCCGCCACTATAAGTGAAAAGCCACCAATCTTTTCCTTCCATTACTAGCCATGCCTTTCCTTCTCCATGAAAAACATTATATCTCCCACTCATAATTCATAATAAATAGTAATGAGATGTTAAAAAATTAACCATTAAATTGATTCCAATAGGTATGATCAAATATCAATCATGCTATAAATGTCTTACATAATTTGTCATTCTCTCATGTTCATCCTCACATTTTAAAGCATTAATATCAAGATTAATTTTTACCATCCTAACAAGGATGACATCTTTTAGTCATGTGAACAACTTCCTAAGTTTTTATTATTGTTCACAACATTTTTCTACAAGTTTTACCAATATTGTACTTGTTGAAAATTAAGGCTTTATATTATTGATTAGAGCTTTACAAGCTTTAAAAGAATTCTATAATTTATTAAAATTTTTGTCTTACATTTCTAATACATTAATAAGCATGAAAAATCATTCCTTTAATAAGTACAAAGCCTTGGGTTGCTATTCGCATAGTAACAAAAGAAGGCTTCCAAAATAAAACAACAAGTAAACACTTGCAATTCAAGCCATTTTTCATCATTCAAATGGAAATTAATTGCTTCCAAACTTTGTCAAGACATTATCAACATGTTGAATAAATAATAAACTAATTATTGTATGATAAATTTTGTGTCCTTGCCAGTGCAAAAAATGCATAAACTTAGAACTATCAAATTCAAATAGCACTAGAGTTATGAAAACATAACTATCATTTAGGTAACCAAATCAACTCCATTTGCCACCAAATTTTAAAACAAGCTTCCTAACACCCTAAGTATCATATCTAGAAATTTTCATAATTTTTCCCAATCATGTGATGCTTATACCTTATAAAATAAGGTTTTGGAATTGGCAAATTTGAGTATTTCATTTATAACTTAGCTTTTCATGTATCTAAAAATTTTCAAAAATTTCCAATCTCTTATATAATCATCCTAACACTAATTAGGATCCTAAAATTCTAAGGATTGAAGTTTTAAAAATTTCTACCCCCTTTTATATATTAAGTGACTAAAACTTTTGTTTAGCATCACTTAGGAAAGTTGTTTTTATTCCAACTAATTTTGTTATCTTCATCTTTCCTCATGAATGCTTTTACCATCATTCTCCATATTAATATATCAAGATCATGCCAACATATTAATATTTGGAAAGCTTTAAAAAAAATCCTACACTATCATATTACAATGATTATTTAAAGAAGTAGAATTCAACAATATCATCATCTTTCATGAGACACCCCAAAATAAACAAGAGTTTCCACTTTCCTTTTGATATTTTATGAAAGCTTGGATCCTTACTTAACTTTTCTTTCCTTCTTGCAATTTGGCTGGCCAAAGAAATAAAATTTTTGCTTCATAAATTTCCAGTCCTAAAACCCTAATAAAAAAATGTTTAATTTTTAAATATTATTTATTAGTTTTTAGGAAAAATATTAAACAAATGGCTAATGATTTTGGACATCCAAATGGCCTTGGATAATTAGAAAATAATTATCCTAAATCCAATAAAAATAAGCCACATGAAAAGAGTAAATAGGATTTATAGCAAATTAGTCCCAATTTTTCTCTTCTTACATTTTTACCCTTAGGCTTTGGGCCTTAATTTAGGCCTTCATTTCTAAACTTCTTTTACATATTTTGGGCCTAAGGAATTTAATTTAAGTTAGCCCACAAGTCTTAAATTAATCCATTTAATTTTTTATTTAATTATTCACTTTTTGGTTTACCCGAATTTTAGAATTTTAATAAATTCCTATGTAAATTTTTCTAAATCTATTATTAGGTTTTTAATTAGATTTTAATCTATTTTGATGCCTAATAAATTTTTATGAAAAGTCTAGTTAAGCTCACATCCAAATTACCTTTATATTTTTTCTAAATTTCATCCAATTTTTCTACTAGATCTTCTGATTCAAGTACTTTCTAATAAAATTCCTATTTGAAATTTCTACTTTAGTTGGGGTATTTTAAAAAAAAATCCTATGTAAATTTTCTTGTCCTATTTTGGAATATTACAAATAATGCATGAATTATGCCCTAGTAATACTAGAAAAAAATGAGTTTATTCCTAATCACAATAGGAATCCTAAGTCAATTATGAGTCTTAGTGAATTTACAATTAATTGATCTCCCTTAACTTGGAGGCTAGTTGTGACTTGATTATATTCTAAATTCGGCCTTGCACCATTCAACAAAGTTATGGCCCTTCACCTCTTACATTCTAATAACTTTGGCCTTGCACAATCCAAATGACAAAAGATTAATTTCTAGTTTGAAAATCAAAATAGGCTTAGTGCAATCTAAACTCATAACTCAATTTTCTATCTCATTTTCATAGTCAAAACAACATACTTTCACTTCAGACTCTTCATGGAGTTATAAATATGAATGTTAGCTTTCTAATGGCTTAGGTCTACACTAACCAAAAGTCTAAAGTTCTAAAAATATCAAAAATACCAAAATTGGTTATGTTAAAGTAGTAACAGTGGTAGAATTCTATTTCAATTTCTTAGTTGCTTTTAAGCTACCAGATGTCTAAATTAGGACATAATGTTTTGAAAACAATTGTAAACTTTTCTTTTAGCTTTATAATGATATAAATATCACCCTAAATGAAGTCTAGAATTATAGATATAGCCAAAAAGCTAAAAGAGCATCAAATTACTTAATTTAATTGAGCTGACTTTTTGCACTTTGAAAACCTAACCAAATCATAAAATAAGACATAAATAACTTAATAAAGCATATGAACACAATAAAAGACTAAATATGGAAGAAAATAAATAAATAAATATTGTTCTCATTGATCATCTAACACGAAGCACAAATTAGCATAAAAATTCCTTATCACCTAACGATAGTCACCATTGAACAATTAACATTATCCACCCTTTGCTTTTTATAGAGGCTATAGTTCTTTAGCTCTTTAAAAGTCATCATAGGTAATGAGATTGATGATCTAGCTTATATCAAAATTTTAAAGAATATTTCCCAATTATACCAATCCATAGCAAGTCCATCCAAAAAAAGTGTTTCATTGATGCCAATGGGTGAATCTCTCTGAGCCTATGGTAATACAAGAAATTTAAGTTTAGCTAAGGGAAAATCTCTAGCTAATTAGAATATGTACCTTGCTAAAAAGAAATTAGCAATGGTTATAATCCCTTATTTGATCATTGTTAAAACCTTCGTCACTAAATTTTTATAAGGTACTAGTAATTTAGTTGCCAAATTTAGTGACAGATAACAACCCTCCTAAACATCTGATTTTCATATATAAAAATATGAAGAAAAAAATATAGTTTGTATAAAATTTTAATAAGAGATTAGCTAAGGTTATGTCTCTAACTAAATATTTGCAAGGAATATTCCTTGAAAATTCATTGCAAAATCTAAAAGAATCGATTTTATTTGTTATAATTTAGTAAGGAATTGTGTGAAGGTTTGTCCCTTTGTAAATTTAGCTAAAGACATAGCCCAAGTTGTTACTTTGCAATATATAACACCCCTTTTCTTTTTTTTTTTTAAAGTCCTTTAATATCCTGTCCTTCATTACTTGCATGCCCAACTTATGCATCTATTTTGAATAGAAAGCTTATAACAAGCAACACATGAAATGCTAAATTTGAATGCAACCAAAAGTTATCCATAATTTATGTTTTTTTCAACAAAGTTAAAAGGTGTCATCCATTATAGGTATTCACTAGTGAACTATACCGAAAAGCATTTCAAGGAGATGATTGGTTTAAAGTATAAGTTGGTAATGTAAGCGGCACTTATGTATTTAAAATACTTGAAAGTTGAGAGCCAAAAGTTCTTATAGTGCCCAAAATTATAGCTCATTGGGATCATAGCTAAAGCATCCTCTCATTGAATTCATGTTAAGATTTTGTACCTTAGCAATCATGCTAATTCAATATTTCTACTAGTGCTTTATTAAAGAAAAGAGTAAGAATTATGTCTTCAACAATTAGTTGCAATTGTGGTGCTTGTGGAGTAATAAATGGTGTATTTTGTGCATTGGCTATTAGAAAACCCTTTGAGCCAAAACCAATCACTTGACTTTTTTTAGATTCACTAACAACTACTTTGTAAAATCAAGTAGCATCCTCAATTGTAGAAATTTATGGTGATTGGCATCATCATATTGACCGTGGTGTGAAGTAATAATCATTGGATTTGTTCAATTTTTGCCTTAGCAAGGCTCTACTGAGGTTATCATTCATATAGAAAGGAAACTAGACATAAAACATAGGGTTTTATGGAAAGCCCTTGGTGAATTTTTTTCACATTTTTAAAGCATTTTCACATTCCTTTTTTCCTTAATATAATCTAATCACTCCTATCATTCTATTTACCTCACTTTAATCAATTTTATCCTAACTTTGCATATGATTTTCACATGTGAATTCGACTGATTGGATTAATAAGCACTAGATAATTATGTATGCTTATGGGCATATCCACTATATCCAATACCTACTAACACTTGTCTTTACCAAAATCAAAACTTTGCTCTAATATCAACTTGTCATACCTTAATTTATTAGATTGTGATTGGCTCAAACTATGAGGGTGGTAATTGAGAATTCAATAGCATCATGCTCCAAGTAAAACATTTTTTGAAATTTGAAAACTAAAAGTCCAATAATTAATGTCATGTGAAATACCTTGTGCGTTCTTTTAAATAAGATATGCAAATCTTAAACATTGAATTTATCTAAATTTTAAATTAAAATATATTTTCATTTTCATGGAACATTCTTCATGGGATTATTCTAGCTGAGGCAATTATACTCAATAAAATTAACATTCCTACACTGTATACTTGTTATTGATGCACATAAATAAAACTTCCTCTATTGGTAACTTCTGGTCAACTACACATATCCTGAAAATGTCAAAAAGAAAGTGAGCAAACTGCACCTAAATGAGTGGTGTCCTGCACCAATCTTGAAGGAAAACCCTTGGTCTTACATTTTATATAACATACATGTCAACATTCATATATTGTACCATAAAACTTTAGAAAGAAAACACATTGTTTTCAAAAATAAAATTTTATGTGCAAAAATATAAACATATATAGATTTAAATAATTTGTAAGATAATCTTGCTTTAAAATAATATCTTAACACAACATTTGTTCTTCTTATCACATGATCTACCAATAGCTTTTGAATTAATCCATTTAATCTTATTGAATTTTAATTTAGTTAACATCCTAACAGTGAAGTCCTATTGTCCTATTCCTAGGCCTATGCTCTATCGTGATCTTTTTTTGGCCATTCAACAATCAATCAATTAAAAATAGGGAAAAATATATCACAATCTTTGGCCTTTATAGAAAATCAAGCTTGATTTAAACTAGAAGTGTAGTGAAAAGTCAAGCAAAGATACCCTTGTATCGGCCAAATCACTCATCGCACTAGTTAGATAGATAACACCTCTTGATCCAACATGAATATAAACACTAGTACATTGACTAAAGGAAAATTGTGATGATTCATAACGCATCGTATCATATCATGTTGCCCAAAGGCCATTATCATGTGTTTTAAGTATTTTTTATTTTGACTACCTATTTTAATCTTATATTGGGCTTCCTGGGTGAACACAGAGCATTTTGCCATCCATAATCGGAGCCACTAGTTATTCCAAATCACATCATATCAAAAACATCTCATCTTCCTTGTGCACTCAAAATGTCCCTCCTTACTCTTTGTACCAATAGCAAGCACATACATCTCTGATTCATCATCATAGTGTGATACACTAGCATGCCTATACTGTTGTATCCAATTTCCCTTATTCCACATGTTCTCATTTTTCTCCTTCCTTACATGTTCTTAACCTTGTCATCTATCCATCGATCCAGGTCGCGAATACAATCCTTAACTAGTCATCCGAGCTCTAATCGTGATATTATTCTTTTAATATAATCCTCGTATATCTAATAGTTTTGCCTATCCATGGTCCCTATCATTTCTACACGTATCTAAGTTCACCCTATCCTACTATCCTTTACAAACATAGATTCAATTATTCAATTGACATATATCACACATCACCAAACTTACATGTTTTCGCTACATTTGTCCTAATTAAATTTCTATTCATTTTATGATTATTCTTGAATTTAAATGAGAACATAGAAAACATTTGGGTAATTTTGAAAATAATAAATACAAATATAAATATAAACTAATTTGGAAATAAAGCCAATCAGTACGAAGCTCCTGCTTACCTAAATAAGTGTGACATGTTTATCAATCTTATCTTATCAATTTTATTAATTATAATGCTTAACATGTTGTAACCATGTGCCTCACATTTAAAGTATACACAAGATTATATCAATAAAAGAAAACTAATCCTATGATAAATTTAAATGATCTAATTAATAAATCTTACCTTGAATTCACATTTTAAGTCAAATATGTGATCAAGACCTTCCTTGGTAGAATTTTAGTTGTCAATGATTCTCTTACCTAACTAGATTGCAAGTACATGAAATCAGAGTAGAAAACTCTTATTCCATTGGAAAGCATAGTTGGTCAAACTAAATAATCAATTAACTGACCCTTAAAGCACAATAACCCTATGATCCATATTACTAAGCCTAATGCAAGGCCTAATCAAACTTTCCCAAGCCTATAGGAGGTGTTAAAAGATCCTACAATTATCTTTTACTCCTTTATGATGATTATTGATAGTGAAGGGCATATGCATGAAGTATTTTAGATGTATATAAGAATTGAATTTAAGAATTATTATATTGTTTGTAATTATTTTTATCTCTTATCTACTTAGTGGAATTTATTTATCATTTTTGCTTGTGGAGTAGACTAAAGTTGGACCATGTTAACTATTTATGTACTTTGATTTTATGCTTCTTTTATCTTGAACTTTGTCAACACGCTTATACATATGAAATTCCCAACAAGTGGTATCAAAGACCGGTTTTGTCAAGTTTAGATCCTAATTCAAGATCTTAATTTTGATTTTGAATATATTATTCATGGTTGGTTTCAACATTGCATTTAGTTTTATTTAAGAAGTATTAAAACAAGTTGGTTATGGAGCTCTTTCTCAAGCCCAAATTTTGTTTCAATAATAGCTCTATTTTTATATTTCTAGTAATTTCATTTAAAGAACTCTTTGTAAAATGAGATGAAGTAGATTTTGTAAAATTCTCTTTTGATGCACATATAAAGTGCTAGCACTCCATTAGATGTGGAGTTTTGAAGACATTCATGTGGACCATGAGAAAGGCAAAATTTTGATGAATTACTTGCTTTGGAGTTTAAAAACTTATGATGATGAAATTTATATCAATATGGAGAATATTAATATTTGAATGAAATTTTAATTGTAATTAATAATTGATTATTTCCCATTATAAGTTTTTTTTCTTGTTATAAAGGACTTCAATTACTTATCAAATAAGTCTTTAAAGCCTAGAATACCTTATATTTGGGTATGAATTATTTGTTAAAGAGATTAAGACATAGTGTGTGAGAGTTTAGATTTGTAACCTTGTGTAGTTAGCTATGATCCTACAAATTAGCTCTTACTCTTTTATAGTGATTATTAAGAGTGAAAGATATGTATGCTATCAGGTATTTTTGATGTTTTGGATGTGAGTTTGAAAACTATTATAATTTTTATATTCACTCTTGTCTACCTAGTGAAATTTGTTTATCATGTTTTCCCTTAGTAAACTAAAAGTCAAGTCATGTTATATATCTAATCTTAGTGATTTTATGCTTCTTGGATCTTGAACTTCTTCAACATGCTTTCGTATCTAAAATCACCAACACTTAAACCTAAACTTGCTCTTGCCATATAAGGTGTAATGAATTGGGTTAAATTGTGCTCATGTTATTGTGCTTCTAGTTGCTTTTTCTCATAGCAATATGTTGCGGACCAAATTGAAATATTTCTTTTCCAATTCACTTAGTTCTTTTTTTTTCCCCTTTCTGATAGAAATGATTAAATTACTAAAACTTTCAAAAAACATTAGATATCATTTACAAGTTGCAAGTAAAATAAAACTTTCAAAAAACATTAGATATCATTTAAATTAAAGGCTCTTAATCTTTTTTTTATATATATATTTTTTGGTTCTTTTGCCCAAGATGAATGTAGTTTGATATTTACTTTCTCCTTTCTATTTTGATTGGACTAGCAGTACAAAAGTTCCAAACTACTCATACGATCAATTAACAAAACACTCAATTCATATTTGATTTTAAATGAAATCAAGCTTAAATAAATTGAACTCAATATACAAATTTGAACTTCATTTTATTCGCTAGAACTACTAACAAAACTAAGCAATCCAAATAATAAAAGATATATCTTTATCCACATAATATATATACATGTATATTGATACATAAAAAATTTAATCATATAATTATTAAAATACTTGAAAATATATATTTTAATTGAAGTAATTAACATTTTAATACAAACAGCGGCATTGATTGATTTCAATGCATAAGCAGTACTGTATTACTTAAAAATAATGTTCCAAATGAGCCGAAACCAGGGGGATGCAGTAGTTATGAAAAGTCGTCTAGCTGCAGTGCTTTAAAACAAAAAGCAAGGGAAATAATGTCAAAAAAAATGGAAATTAGCATTACATTTTTCGTCAGGTCTTGTTCCGAACAACTCGGGATGTTCATTTTCTGGGCAACACTACGGTACCCCCGGAGGTTTCAAACCCGGGGTGACGTGGCGCCCTCAAAAGCCGTCGGATGAGATTGTGTAATCTCATCCGACGGCTCAGAATACGCCACATCACCCCGGGTTTGAAACCCCCGGGGGCACCATAGAATTTTCCTCATTTTCTCACATATAATACACACACAGCTCGAAGGATTATCTAATATTTTGCTGGCTGTACAAGAACCTGGTAGTGATTATAGAAGACCATTTCAAATCCAATTTCTACTTCACACTAATCGCCCATTTTCAAGAAATGGAAGTACATACAGGAGCAACGGGTAAGGCAATGCGCATATACAGATTCCTTGTATCAATGTTCTCTTTCCTCCCACTCCCCCCCCCCCCCACGTTTTTTTCCCTCTTTTTCTCTTAGTCTGCCCATCTCATCTGGACACCTACTGTTGAAGATATGAACAAAAGATCACTTCTAGGTCTAAACCTGATCAGCAGTGTGGTCACTCATTTCCAGATACTTCTGTAAAACCGTCCAATATCTCATGCATGAAGGATTCGTGTGAATTGCCTGGATAACCCATCTCTGAGGACTGCCAGATGGAATGTTAGACCCAGCTTCCAACTGCCTTGCAACCAAATGCATCTGAAAGAAGAGTTCTGCGGGCCTCATTTCTGAGAAATATAACAGACATCAGAGTTCATATATAAAAGATAAACTAGCACAATGTAACAGTGGATATCAATATTGTCTGAAATGGAATCAATTAGGTAGAGATAAACTAGCACATTAGTTGAAACAAATTCAGACTAATAATCCTGTAAATTTCGCTCAACCATCACCAAACTTTCAGTCTCGATTAAATCATAGTACATATGAAACAAGGTCAAGCAAGTTATGACTATTGCTCCAATAATTCATTTATGGCCAACAACATTTCCCTACAACTTGTAGAGAAACATGGTTAGGGTTTAGAGAAGAGGCGATGTTAGACAGAGGAGGAGGGGGGCTAGAAAGGGTTGGAGAGAACTCCAATCCAAATATATTATTGAAAGCAAACAAGACTGTTGAATTGTTAAATACAAATTAATCTTATGCTCTATTTATATAACTTCACCGAATTAGACATGCGCAAACACAAGTCACCAACCAGTGTTCCAAACCACATTAAAACATCAAAACTAGTGGTCTGAGACACTTTAAATAGAGGAGAGCCTCACCAAATCAGATTTCCACCAGCCCAAAAATGAACTACAGTGGACTACCCAGCAACCTTTGAAAAAACACAAACCACAGCACCTCTCTATGCCAAACAATCATAGCATAACCAGCATAGTAAAACAAAACTGTAGTGCAACCAACTTACTCCAGCCCAAGATCATCAACTAAGAAATGAAGATAAACAACCACAAAATTTGAACAAACTCAAAAGATATAGATAATAAACAAACAATGGAGAAACTTTATTTACTGATTAAACTTGTTCTTTAATTTGGATGGATACAATACACATCATAAGACATATATTTATAAACTCCGTAGATAATTTTAGAATTGACAAGATTAAGATAACCTTGAACTGACACAAGATAGTAATTACTAAATGACTCTTAGCAAATATATGCATCAAGAACCAAGACTAATAACTAACAAATACATGCATCATGAACCTAAATAAAAATAAAAAAACTTTTGAATAGATACTCTCAATATCTTAAATCAAGACTATTACATGCATCATGAACCAAGACCAATAACTAGCAAATACATGCATCACTTTGATATTATCAACATATAGATCAATCAAACGCTATGAAAACAGTGCTAGAACTTACAAATAGTTCAAAAATCACAAGCCAATTCTCCCGCTGTTAAATAGTAGTAAATATAATTGGATAGTATTGTAAATATATGCTAGAAATAAGTTAATGATTAGTGTGATTAGCAGAAGTTTAGGCATATTGATTAGCATTGAAGGGTATTGATTGTATTTCTACTATATAAAGAACTAAGGCTGAAGATGTTTTTCTGAAGCCATTCCAATAATTTCAAGTTGGTTTCACAGCCTATACATTGAGGGACTCTACCTCTGCTTCAATTCTTCTTTTTTCCTCTGCCTAGAATTGTTCTATACCCAAACTCTGCCCATAAACAGAACCCCAAAAACTTCCAAGCTTCCAAAACAAACACAAACCCAAACACAGACCCAGACAATTTTTCATCTCAGAATGCTTCTGCATTAGAATAGCAGCTCTTTGCATCAGGACGTTCTTTTAAAAAATAAAATGTTTATGCTGGTTGCTTCAATTCATGGAGCAATATCTCGATTTTTCAAAAATTACCATCAGCAAACTACTTCTCTGGCAAATTTCCAGCCACCCACACTGACGAACACCTTCCTAGACATGCATGACATCTACACACCACCATTCCAAATGTGCATGAGCTACGCACGCCCCCTCACGTCGACAGCAACTTCTCTTTGACTCCATCCATAGCCTTAGTTCGTCAATCACCCAACAAACATTCCTTTTGCACTAAGCGTGGTGAGTTAGTTCCTCAACTCACTATGTGATATTCATTGGGATGCGGTGATTCAAATTCTTCACTACATAAAATGAAATTGAAGCAAAGGTTGTTATATGAAAATAAAGGATACACTTGGGTTGCTAGTTACTAAGATGCTGATTGGGCAAGTTCTTCAAATGATCATCATTCTACTTCAGGCTATTACATTCTTTTTAGAGGAAATCTTATTTCTTGGAAAAGTGAGAAGCAAAGTACGATGGCAAGATTGAGTGCAAAAGCAAAACATCAAACTACAGCATTAGCCACATGTGAAATTGTGGTTGAAATAGTTGTTACAAGATCTAAAGCTTTATGTACCTGGTCCTATTGAGCTTGGATGAGATAATCAGGCAGCCTTATATATTGCGTCTCATCATGTCTTTCATAAAAAAACCAAATACAGTGAAATTAATTGTCACTTTATAAAAGAGAAAATTGTTGCAAAGGAAATTATCACTATTTTTGTGAATTCCAATGACCGACTGACCGATATGCTCACAAACTCCCTCCAAGATCCAAGAAGAAACTACACATATAACAAGTTTGGTGCATATAATATATATGCTCTACCTTAAGGGAGAGTATTAAATAGTGGAAAATATAATATAATTGAATAGTATGGTAAATATATACTAGAAATTAGTTAATGATTAGAGTGATTAGTAAAAGTTTATGCATATTGATTAGTATTGAATTGATTAGCATTGAAAGGTATTGATTGTATTTCTATTATATAAAAAACCAAGGCTAAGATGTTTTGCTCAAGCCATTCCAACAATTTCAAGTCAATGTCAAAATCCACCAAATTGGAGCAAATCCATTACCAATTAGTAGAAATACAAATACTCTTGCTTCAAAAAACATCAAATTGAGTAACACCCTCCATAGAAAATCGAAAAACAACCTTATTCAAATCACCAAAAAATACAAACCTATTGCTAGACAACACAATCAAGTTAAACCAACCACAACACTTCCATCTTTGTAGAAATCTGCCAAAGCATCTCATAACAACATGTCCCAACCTGGAACAAGCATAGAACAAATGTACTATAATGTGCTCAAACAACTTCAAAATCAACCAAATTGTAGCAACTCCTCAAGACTTGCAACAAATTGCTTCAATGCCAAATATAGAACATCCAACCTTGCCAAAAAAAAAAATGTGCAAAAATTGTTGAAAAAAGCTCCAAACAGCATCAAGCTTCATCAGATAGCATGATAGCACCAAAAACAATAACCAATAGCCAAAATCAAGCTAATCAAACCTAGACTCAGCATAGCCCAACTCAAGTGTAAATGAGATTCAGTCACGGCTTGCCTCGACTTAGTAACAACTCATATGACTTGTCTAAACTAGCTAGTAACTCATTCCAACTTAGTCGTGACTTGCCTTGACTCAATCATAACTTTGCCACCTTCTGCCAAATCATAAAAGCCACAATTCTTACTGATCATAACTTTGCCACCTTCTACCAGATCATAAACCCACAATTCTTACTATTACTAGGTAATTAGATTACGTTATGGGCTTGTGAACCTAGATGAATCTTGGGCCTATTATAACCTCATTTTTATACAATATCTATTATGAGTAGACGTGTTTGTATGCCTCAGTGTTGAGAATGGCTTTAGAAACCATTCTCTCCTAACATGATATCTAGAATCTCCTAAACCTATATATTTCTCATACCCAAAACAAAAGGCAACAAAACCAAGAGGGAAAAAATAGATTCTTCTTCTCCACCATCACCCTCTTTCTTCATTTTCCTTTTTCGTTATGCGTGACAAGGTCATTGTTACTATGGTGACAAATCAAGATCATTGTTTGGCACCCAAAAAAAACACTCAGATCTTGGGTAGGTGTTTTTCGGCAATTTTACAGGTACCATAGGTTTTGTCCAGTGTGGTTGGGAGGAACCAGGGACAATTTTCAAAATCTAGGTTGGCAAAGTGTAGATCAGAGGGCGATGAGTTTGTCCAGGAGGCATATGCACTAAATGTGCATGATTTGCGATGGCGCGCAAGGCCACATGCAGAGGTAAGTGGTGGCACATGTGATGGTTTCTAGCAAATGGACTTTTGCCACAACTTCTCTAGCAAGTTCTGCCCTTTGTAATTTTTTGGTTTATGCCTCTGAACCATGTTCTCAATTTTTTTTTTTCCTTGACAATTTTGGAGAATTTTTTGGTTAGTCTTCAAGAATTTTCTATCATGGCTACTAATTATTTTGGTTATGATCTAAACATCATGAATTTAGATGCAAGAATGTCAAAAACTAAGCCTTATTTTTTAGATTTGTTTTTGGTCGATGGGAAAATAATTGATCAAAAGTTAGATATTGAAGGTCAACAATAAATTGTAAACACATCTAAATATTAGTAAATTGAATATATATAAAATTCCAAGCCCCCCAGCAATCACAACCTACTCAACCCACTGCAACTTTAATTCAAACAAGTAATCTCACGGCATATCTTTCCAATTCCCAACCTAAATAGGTATGTAATTCTAGGGCAACTAATCATATGACGAGTTTCATAGATGTCTTGTGTTCTTTCCAAACTACTTGTGTTACTATGACCAATGGGTATACTACTTCAATTGTTGAAAGTAGAAACATAAATGGTACCCTTGATATTTTCTTGTCTAATGTTTTGTGCCTTTTGAAATTCCTTTTCAACTTAGTTTCTATTTGTCAAATAACACATACTTATAATTGTGTTATCTTCTTTCCTTGTTATTGTGTTTGTTAGAATCTTTTGATCAAGATTTTTCGTAATGCTTGATGAAAAAGTTTCTCTACATGTTGCTATTGCTATTACCATCATTACATATCAATTGCAATGTTGTTTGGGTCATCCTTCCATAGCACCCTTAAAGAAATTGTGTCTTACTATCCTATTTAGCATTTCAATTGTGAATCATATCAATTTACTAAATGTTGTCCATCTTATGTTCCTAGAGTTAATGTACATGTTGTATTTCCTTTTAAGTTGGTACACTTTGAGTTTCGGGTCCATGTCCAGCTATGTCTAATCTTGGTTATTGGTACTTTGTTACTTTGTTACTTTTATTAACGATTATTCAAGGATTACTTGACTTTTTTTCATGAAAAATCAATCCAAGTTCTTTGCTATTTTTTGTGCTTTCATGTTGAAATTATCAACTAATTTCATACTTTTATATGAAAGTTGCAAAGAGAATATGCTAAAGAATATTTTTCTGCCCAATTTTCTTCATATTTAGGGATGGAAACTAGCCAAGCCAAGCCATAGCATAAATAGGCTAGAAGTACTTTAAAATTTGTTGACCTCAGCCTAACTTATGACCTATTTGTAGGCTAAAAATTTTAGTTTGGCCTAACTTATTTATAAAATTTAAGAAACCTAATCTAGCCTAACTTGTTGGCCTATTTAGGCCTAACTATTAAAGTCTAAGTAAATTATTGATAGACTTATAAATTTAGGTATAAATGTCATAAAAATTCCTCCCAAAAAAAAATAATATTTGGTAAATAAATAAGGCATTGAACAAAATTTTATCTCCACTTTTATAGAAATCTTAATAATTCAACATAACAAACTATATTTATTTAAGATAAAAAAATTATATAATACAATAATATAAATTCATCATTTACAAACTTTAAAACTTTTAAATATTGATGACTAAATTAAAAAATGAAAAGAAGGTACAATGATCAAAGAGTAGTAATAATTATGATGTTGCTGGTCAATTAATTTAAGTAGACTAGATTAGAATCATATGTTAGTTAAATAGGCTAAGTTTCTTTCATAAATAAGCTAACATATTAGTCTAGACTTGGTTTGTTTAATTAAATAAACAAGCCAAGTCAAGCTTTTAACAAGCCAAACCATAGGCAGCTCATGAACAGCCCCATCCTTATATTTATCAAAGCATGATGTTATTCATCAATCTTTCCATGCAGTTGCTTCATAGCAAAATAGAGTAGCCAAAAAGAAATATCATTATTTGATGGAGGTTTCCTATGCTCTTATTTCAAATGAAAGTGTCTAAGATGTTCTAAGCAAAGGTAGTTTCCACAACTTGTGCTCTAATCAATAGATTGTCATCCTTGATTCTCAGGGTCGAGTACCTTAATCCATTTTGTTTCTTTCCATATTTTTGTTTCCTTTCACTCTGCTTATTTTTTATTGTACTTGTTTTGTTCAAGACCATCATCCTCATCCTCATCCTCATCCTCAATTCTCTGAACTCCTATGATCCCTAAAATGTATCTCCCTTAGTTATTCTAGAACACAAAAAGCGGATCGGTGTTATTCTCTTGATTTGAATCATTATCTTGTATCATCTGACGTTACATTTTTCGAATCCACTCCATATTTTCGTTCTTTTGAATCTCCCTTGTCCATACCTGAATCTAATTCCTTTGATAAATATTTTCTTGTATATTATACCTTTCCAAATTCTCTAACCCCCCCCCCAAAAAAAAAAGAAAAGAAAACAATTGGATTCATCCTCTTATTAAGCATGTTTATTCTCGCAAAATGCATGTACTAACTATAACACCTTCATCTGACAACACCAAGCCATCTAGTGCATTACCAATTATTGAATCACCACTAGTTGTCTCCCTTAAAGGCTTATTCACCAAATCCTCCTTTACCTTTTGATCTTGATATCCCTATTACCACCAAAAAGTTATTTGAAGTTGCACTCAGAAAAGATAGATTAATTACCATTATCTCACCTTTACATGTGAGCTCTATTCCTCATTGCTTGTCTCCTCACAATCATTTATTATCTCATTAAATCCCATCACTATCCTAAGTTTGTTGCAAAAGCACTCTCATTCGGGGTAACGTGCTACTATAGAGGAAGAAATAATGACCTTTAGAGCAAATCAGATATGTGATAGTGTCCTTACCAAACAATAAAGGTACAAGTGGGTATTCACAATAAAAGTTAACCAGAATGGCACTACTATTTAGTTTAAGGCTTATTTAATGGCAAAATGGTATGCAGACTTATGGTGTGAATTATTTAGAAACTTTCTCTCCAATTGTGAAACTCACTTCTGTTCGACTATTTATCTCTCTCACTACCTCCTATGGCTAGTCTCTTTATCAGTTTGATGTTAAAAATGCATTCCTCAATAGTAATTTACTTGAAGAGGTGTATATGGAGCTACCACTTAACTCTATTACTCAAGGGGTGCATGGAAAGGTTTGTTGGTTAAAAAAAATCTTTGTATGATCTAAAGTAGTCTCCTTGGGTTTGGTTTGAGAGATTTAATAAGGTGGTGACAAAGTTCCAGATGAAGAAAAATGATCACAACCATCCAATGTTTTATAAACAATCAGATTCTAGTTGTATTCTTTAATGATACTATGATCACTAGTAATTATAAATTAGGCATTTCAAAATTGAAAACTTTTCTTCAAAACAAGTTTTAGATCAAAGACCTAGAAGCACTGCAGTATTTCTTGGGATTGAAATTACTCGAGGAAGGAAGTCTTCTTATCTCAAAGGAAATATGTTCTTGATCTCAAGTGAATCAAGAATGCTTCACTCTAAACCCTTCGCTACTCCTATGATTTCGAGGGCTTAACTTCGCTTAGAAGATGGGAAATTGCTAGAAGATCCAAAGTAGGACAAAAAACCAGTGAGTAAATTAAACTTTTATCATAACTAAACTTGATATTATCCTTTTAGTAAGTGTAATAAGTCAATTTATAAACTTTCCAAGAGCTTCTTATTGAAATGCAATTATGCATGTACTAAGATATCTCAAAAAGGCACCTGGACATGAAATCTTATATAAAAATCATGATTATTGCAAAAAAAAATTTCTCTAATGCAAATTGAGTGGGATATCCTATAAATAGAAAGTCTATTTCAAGGTATTGAGTGTTTGTTGGTAAGAATCTTGTGTCTACGAAAAGTAAAAAACAAACAGCAATATCCCATTCAAGTATGAAGTCTGAGTATCAATCCATTATTCATGCTAAATCTAAGCTTGTGTGAATTTTCTACATTCTTCATCAATTTGGAATTAAGTCTTTTGGAACTATAAAATTACGGTATGATAATTGAAATGCTACTCATATTGCTAAAAATCCGAATTTTTATGAACAAATAAAACATGTAGAAGATTAATATTTTGTTAGACAGAAAATCCAGGAAGTAGTTATTGATCTTTGACATATTAGAATTAGGGACCAATTGCCTAATTTATTTACTAAAGCTCTCCTAGAGTTGATATTTATAACAAATTGAGCATATTTCATATCTATATTCCAACTTAAGGAGGAATGTTAGTAGGTAATTAATGTAAGTTTGGGGCTTATGAGCCTAGATAATCTTAGGTTTACTGTGACCTTATGCTTCTATATATTCTATTATAAATAGATGGGTCTGTCTTGTTGTCGAGCATGACTTAAAAGCCCACTCGCTTAACACTCATTATCAAACAATTGTTTAGGTTTTCACTTAAGTTCAACCAAATCAATCTCCAAGAAGTAAAAGACCATTTTTGAAGCCTTCAGCCTTTTTCCCCCATCCTCATCTACAACACACCTATGAAACAAATCAACAAGGAATTTCAATTTATCTATTGCAACATCCAATTTTTTCAGCTTTCCCCTAGAATGGTTTTTTCATCTATAAGAAGATTGTGCACAATTGATGTAGGACAAGAGTCTAATGGCTTATAGAATTCTTATATTAAGAGTCTTACAGTTAATAGGATTCTAGTATTACAAATAATGTTGGATTCTTAGTTTGATTTATCTTATTATTTAATTTATTTTCATAGAGTATGTTTTAGAATTTGTTTCCTAGTTTATTTAGGAGTCTTCTTGTTTAAGGTTTCCCTCATTTATTAGAAGTCTTTTCCTATAAGGAATAGGAATAGGAAAATAGCATTATAAATGTTGAGAACATAAATTAGGGTTTAGAAGAAAGGAGAGGCAAGAGAATATTACAAGGAGAACATTGATATTGTATTTCAGTAATAATAGCTGAGTAAATAAAAGACTTAATCTAATACTCTATTTATATAAACTCTAGCCCAGTGCACCACAAAAAGCACATAATATAACCTAAGTCCAATGTTTGCCCATAATATAACCTGAGTCCAATATTTCTAATACTTCCTCTCAAGCTAAAACTTACAAAACTTACGCTCGTTACACAAATTTGAAATCTCAAAAACAAAATTCAACTAAACATAAATACAAAGAAAACTTTATAGGCCAAACAAATCATAAATGGCTTACAACAAATAACATTTGGCAAACAACTCCCCCTAAATGCAAACATTTACAAACCTTAAAAACAACTCTGAAACCTCAACAAATACAACTTCAAGGAGTCTTTAGCCACTACCCTAGGCTACTCCCTCAACCTTCTTCCAATTGTTCACCTCAGTACAAACAACACAGCTTTCAGAAGTCTTCTGCTAGCTTCTCCTTAGCTGCTCCCTCAACTTCCCTTATTTGATCTTCAAAACCACCAACACCCATGGTTGGAATTCCACCAAACAATCACCAACAACCCTGGTTGGAATTACATCAAAACAAAAAGCAAATCACCATAGGAACCACAATCCAGTTGCTCCCAGGTTGTGCTCATTGCAGCCAAACACTGCACACCGCCTTGCAACACAAAATGCACCAAACAAAAATTCAAGTGAAACAGAAACAAGACTCAGAACTCAAAATAGAATCAGCAACAATACCACTGCTCAAAAAATAAAATTAATTTAGCTAAGCCAACTCAACCACCATACTCAAAATTACTTCATCTGATTTTCACCCAACTACATAGAAGATCCCACCACACATTCTAAACTTAATTCAAATAGCACCAAATATTCAAAATTCTCCTCTAAACCAAACATTTCAAAATCAACTAAATTGCAGCAAAACAAAAAGCAACTTATGTTGCCCCACATCAAAATGATGTCACAAATCTTTAAAAATACAAAAACCAAATCAACTTATCCAAACTACAAAACCATACAAATCAAACTTCACATCTTACCAGAAGAGTAACCTTTTGATGACTAAAACGCCCAAAAAACTTCTTTGAAACAAACTTGGACAACCACAGAAAGCCCAAAATCCCCCTTGCCCAGACTAGAATTGAACCGAAACTTGCTTGTTTTGCATTAAAATACTTCAAACCTATGTTCAATTTGCTGGAGCTCCAGCAATATCACCATCAGACAAAATCACAAAACCCAAAGTCAAAGATATACAAACAGACAATGAATCAACCAAAAACAAGCTACAACAGAGAGAAATATCCACCACCAATCCATCTCCGATCATCATGGTTGCTGGAAAATCTAAATGCAGTTTACCTGTGAACTACCACAAATCTCCAGCACTCTCTGCCTTTAGAAGAAAACTTCAAAAAGATGCCTTGTTCAGATAAATTTTGACAACCGAAGAGAATTGTTTTTCCTAAAACTCCACTATAACATTTGACTACCCAAGACCTAACTCCAAAATCAGCCTCGGCAGCTACCAAAGGAGCTGTCTTTGAAAGTGCGCCGTAGGAAAAGCTGCCACATACTACTTGTTCTACCTGTGCGTGACTTGCACCATGAAAAATAGGCCACGTGCCACCTATGAGTGCTTCATCCTCTGATCTACACCCTAGTCAACCTAGATCTGAATTTCAACCACAACTACTTGAAACCCTTCAAACAAAACCAACTAGGAAAAACAAAGGTTGCTGCTCAATGAAAATGGAAAAACAGAAAACCTAAAACTAATTTATAGTAGCAACACAACCTTTGTTAGGTTGCAGGGAGCATGACACCTAACAGACTCAAGGCCGATAATACGGCTTTGATATTATGATGAGAATATAAATTAGGGTTTAGAAGGAAGAAAGGGGAGAGGCAGAGAGAAAATTATCAAGAACACAGATATTGTATTTCAATATTAATAGCTATGGACATAAAAGACTAAATCTAATGCTCTTTTCATATAGGCTCTAACCTGGGCATGCCACAGAAAGCCCATAACATAACCTAAGCCCAATATTATTAACAATAAATATATAATTCAACCTATGGGCAAATCATACTTTCATATCAATAAAATTTACTTTCAATTTATTTCTCTTCTTTGAGAGCATCAAAGAGAGTTTTTACCACCTCTCGTGGCATTAACAATCCTTGTCCCCATGGCATTGGAAGCTACCCACTAGCTGCCATCTCCATTGCAGATCACCAAGAAACCACCATTGGTGTTGTCTACAACACCTCCAACCGGCAGCCACATCAAACTGACTGCCATTTATCCACAATGTTCTCAACGAACCCTCCTTCCTCATCATTCTTCAATGCCAAAATGCCCTGTTGTTGCTGATGACCAAACTCACTGAATGATTCGAACCAAACCACTACTTACTCAAATATGAAATCTCTCTCTGTTTTTTTCTTAATTCTCTTTCATTTTTTCACCACTCTTCTTTTCTTGACCCAAAACATAATCAACAGTAAAAATAAAAAACAGACATAAAAATAGTAGAAAGAAAAACTGATCTGAAAAACTGTATATTTTCATGTACAATGGATTGTTACATCTTATAGATAAATGCCCATAATTATCTTCCTAACATAGGGCTAATTATCTTCATAAAATAGGGCTAAATTATAGGAATAAATCTGCCCTGATTATCTATCCTAATATAGATCAGATTTATAGGAATAAATCTGATTTATTATCTATCCTAATAAAGAAAGAAGATATTGTACAAAAAAGGAATACAATCAAAACAGAATCAACCAAAGATAACAGGGATCAGTAGAATCAATCAAATACAATCTCAACACCCCCCTCAAGCTGGTGAATGGATATCTAGCATTCCCAGCTTGCTAGAAAGTTCTTGGAATCTTTTTGTAGGAAGACCTTTAGTGAACACATCAGCTAATTGATGTCCTAAAGGAACATATGCTGTGATGATTAACCCACTGTCCAATTTTTCTTTGATAAAATGACGGTCAATTTCTATATGCTTGGTCCAGTCATGCTGAACTGGATTATGTGCAATACTAATAGCGGACTTGTTGTCACAGAACAGCTTCATAAGAGTTTTATGTTATTTTCAAATCATCCAGAATAATTTTCATCCACAATAACTCACATATTCCCTGTGCCATGGCTCTAAATTCTGCTTCTGCACTTGACCTGGCAACTACATTTTGCTTCTTGCTTCTCCATGTTACCAAATTTCCTCCAAGAAACATGCAATGACCTGAAGTAGACTTTCTGTCAATCATCGAACCTGCATAATCAGCATCAGTGAAGAGTTCCATGGATAGGCTTTCATTCCTCTTAAATAATAATCCTCTTCCTGATGTATCTTTTAGGTACTGCAATACCCGATCTGAAGCCTGTAAATGTCTCCTCCTTGGATCATGCATAAACTGACTAATAATGCTAATAACATATGCCAAATCTGGTCGTGTATGTGCCAAATATATTAATTATCCAACCAGTCCTTGATACTGAGTTCTCCCAACTTTTGGGGTATCTTCATTGTTACCTATTCTGTGATTTTGTTCAATAGGTACACTAGTAGCTTTACATCCAAGTTTTCCTGTCTCCTTGAGAAGGTCTAGGATATACTTCCGCTGGGAAATAAATATACCTTGTTTAGAGTAGACAACTTCAATTCCAAGGAAATATTTTAATCGCCCCAGGTCTTTTATTTCAAACTCAGCAGCCAACTTCCTTTTTAGAAGTAATTTTTCGGCAATGTCATCCCCTGAAATAATAATATCATCCACATACACAAGCAGAATTGTGAGTTTACCTTCTTGTGAATGTTTAATGAAGTGTATGGTCACCTTGGCTTTATTTGTACTCAAGGGTTATCATTGTCTTGGTGAATCTCCCAAACTAGGCACAAGGAGATTGTTTGAGTCCAAACAAAGCCTTCTTCAACTTGCATACCTTAGTCTTCTCACCATATGAATCATATCTAGGGAGAATTTCCATATAAACTTCCTCCTCCAAATCTCCGTGAAGGAAAGCATTTTTTACATCAAATTGATTAAGTTCCCATTGGAAATGAGCAACAAGAGAGAGTAGAATCCTTAGTGTGTTCATCTTAGCTACCGAAGCAAAAGTCTTCTCATAATCTATTCCATAGGTTTGCGTGTATCCTTTTGCAACTAACCCTACTTTATACCGATCTAATGTGCCATCAGACCTGTATTTGACAGTGTATATCCATCTGCACCCCACTAGTTTCTTCTCACTAAGTCTTTAAACCAATTCCCAAGTTCCATTCTTTTCTAATGCCCTCATTTCTTCATTCATAGCTTGAATCCAATTTTTATCTTTCATGGCTTCCTCGATAGTTGTAAGAATTCTTATAGAATCAATGGCTACAATAAAGCTCTGGTGCTGCAAAGAAAGATGCTTAGAAGAGACAAATCGAGAGATAGGATATTTAGCACAGGACCTTTTTCCTTTTCTTAGTGCAATGGGTAAGTCATCTAAGTTAGGATCACAGTTACTCAAGGGAATATTTGAAATATCAAGTTCAGAATCACGTGAACTAGTATTTTGAGTACTTACCACTGGTTCAGATGCTTGGAGCTGTTGAAGGTTCAGTTCAGGTTATTTCCTCCTTTGATATAAAAATTTTGGTGGACCAGCTTTGATAGTTTCAAGTGGAGGACTAGCAGAAGGTGTTAATTCTAGAACATTTGAGGGTATAGCAGAATGGGGAAGTGAAATACCATAATTTGGTGAGAAAATATCCACTTCTGAAGTATTGGTCTCCTTTTGTGGCTGTGAAGAAGTAAAGAATGGCTGGTTTTCCTGAAAAGTGACATCCATGTAGACAAAGAAACTTCAGCTTGAAGGATGATAACATTTATACCCTTTTTTATCAGGAGCATATCCAAGAAAAATACATTTAACAGCATGGGGATCAAGTTTACTACAATGTTGGCGATGTATATGAACAAAAGCAACACAACCAAAGACACGAGGTTCTAGATTTTTCATGATAGAAACAGAAGGATAGAAAGAAAACATAACATGGATAGGACTAACATCACCAAGAACCCGAGAAGGCAACCGATTTATTAGATAGGTGACAGTTAAAACAGCTTCCCCCCAATATGAATTAGAAACTGCCATTTGGAATAATAATGCCTTGGTAATTTCAAGTAAGTGTCTATTTTTTCTCTCAGCCACACCATTTTGTTGAAGTGTTTCCACACATGTAAGTTCATGAACAATATCTTTGCTTTAAGAAAACTAGAGAGATTTTGGTTCACATATTCTTTCCCATTATTAGACCTCAAGCATTTAATAGATTTCCCAAATTGAGTTTGAACCATATGATAAAATTGAACAAACAATTGATACACTTCAGATTTATTTTTCATAAGAAATAACCAGGTAACTCAGGTGCAATCATCAATAAATGACACAAACCACTTTGCCTCAGAAATATTAGGTACAATAGTTGGGCCCCAAACATCAATATGAATAAAGCAAAAAAGTTCAGAATTTTTATTAGAACTTGAAGGAAAACTGACACGATGTTTCGCAAGTTGACAAATATCACAATTAAAGGACTCAACAGATTTTTTCAAAAATAAAGAAGGAAGCATAGACTTGAGTAGGGCAAATGGAGGATGTCAAAGTCGTTTGTGTTGAAGCCAAATTTGAGCAGTAGAGGTTTCAGATTCAGAATAAGAATGGTAACCAGAATGTAACACCTTCTCATCAGATCTACTTTAAGTCTCCATATTGATAAAATGGTACAACCCTCCCTATTCCTTAGCAACTCCAATCGTCCTCTCCATAGCTAGATCTTGAAATACACAATGGGAATGAAAAAAGGTTATAGCACAATTTAGGTCATTGGTGAGCTTATGAGTAGAGATAAGATTAGTAGATAGTTTGGGAACATAGAGTACATCTTGTAAGTTCAAGGAGAGATTGAGTTTAATATTACCACAATTTGCAACTGAAATATAGGAGCCAGCAGTCACAATTATATAATGGTTTGTAGAAAAGGGTTGATAAGATATGAAACAAGAGAGATCAAAGGCCATATGATCTGTTGCACTAGAGTCAAGAATCCAAGAATCTTTAGAGGCAGTCATAACATCATGAGATGATAAGAAACATAAATTCTTACCATTCATAGCCAAAGAGCAAGACCCAGAGGGCTTACTGAAGGAATTCATGAGAGTTCTTAAGCGTTCCAATTCCTCTTTACTGAGAGATGGAATTTCTTCCTCAGCTTGAGGGTCATTTGCCATAGTCTTAGGTTCTTTAGTAATCAAATGTGCTTGGCCTTGATTAATATTCCTAAATCCACCAGTACGGTTCAAAACTTGATCTTTTCCATGAAGTTTAAAGCAATTTTCCCTAGCGTGACCACTCTTCTTGCAATAATTGCACCATCATCCAGATTTGGAAAAGGAAGACTGAGGACTTGGTTTGATAGTCCCACGGGTAGCTAGTACTGATCCCTCAGTAGATTTGTCATCCAGCATGACAGTTCTGCAACTTTCTTCACCATGAACTGTGTGAAAAACTTCAAAAGTGAGGAAGTTTTTCTTTTCCCAATATCTGAACCCGAATAGGATCATATTCAGGATTCAGTCCAGAGAAAAATTCAAAGATCCTATCCCTCTCAATAAATTGAGCTAATTTGGTTATGTCCTTACTGCATTCCATTCTTAGATTTTGATATTAATCCAGTTCTATCCAGAGGCTATTTAACGTCCTATAGTAATCTGTTACTAAAAGTGTACCCTATCTAATGCTAAAAATTTTATTCTTCAGCTCAAAACAAGTTGATAAATCTTGCTTCATGGAATAGGTTTGGCGCAGATTCTCCCAGATCTCTCGAGCAGTAGGGAGGAACATATAATTTCTGCTAATTTCAGGAGTCATACTATTCCAAAGCCATGTCATAATAAGGGAGTCTTCATCATCCCACATCTCAAATTGAGGATCTTCCTTCTTAGGTGTTGTTCCCTCAATATGATTTAATTTATGATGGCCTTTGAGAGTAGTTCGGATGACTTGAGCCCATTGTAAGTAATTTTTTCCATTAAGGCGGTATGTTACATGCAAGATAGGTAGGTCATTGGGATTTAGGGTTGTTAAGCCTAGGTTTGTGGTTTGATAACTGTTGGAAATTTCCATCACTTCTGGGCCAGACATGAGGAAGGTTTTAAGTGATGGCTAGGGTCCGTTAACAAGGTTTAGGTTTCTAAAACAGAGATAATCTGCAGGGTTTCAATAATTATGCGGTAGAGAAGAACAAAGGATTTGCCACAATGAAGGCAGCTATTCTGCAATGAAGGCAGACTATGTTTTGTAGGCTTGATTTTGTCTTTTTTTTTTCTAGTGCGGAAGCAGAGTCTCCCAAATCAGGAGCTCTGATACCAAGTTGAAAGAAAAACTAATCTCAAAAACTATATATTTTCATGTACAATAGATTGTTACATTTTATAGATAAATGCCCATAATTATGTTCCTAAAATAGGGCTAAATTATAGGAACAAATCTGCCCTGATTGTCTATCTTAATATAGATCAGATTTATAGGAATAAATCTGATTGATTATCTATCCTAATTAAGAAAGAAGATATTGTACAAAAAAGGAATACAATCAAAATAGAATCAATCAAAGATAACAGGGAATCAGTAGAATCAATCAAATACAATCTCAACAAAAATATCTACTATGACAACAGTGAATAAATTTTTTTTCTCTTCTTTTCTCCTTCCACCACAATTCAAACTCAATAAATAAACCCAAAAATATGTACTAGAACAACAACTCTAAACTATATTTTTTTCTCCCTTTTTTTTAAGCAAATCCCATATAAGCCTATATTTATAGCAGCAACACAACTTTCTTTTCAGTTGCTAGAAGCATGACATTCAAGAAGCTTAAGGTGGATGATACCACTCCAATACTATGTTGAAAAATATGTTATGGTTTAGAGGGGAAGAAGTAGAGAGAAAGAGGCTTCAAAGAATTGTTGAGAAAAATTTAAATATATTATTATCAAATGAAAATAAGAGAGCTGAATTGATACAAAAGACTTAACCCTTTTTATATAGAACTCTAAAGAAACATAAAGACTCTAATACCCTTAATTTTGGATCCAAGACAAGCAAGCTCATAACATAACATAAGCCCATAATGTAACTAGATTTAATTATTAATATTATTCCCTAACAAAACTAAATAGAATATTATCTTTTCCTGACAGCATAGAGATCAAACCTGGTGGCCAAGTTTGCCATTCAAGGCAAAGGTTTCTGTTCCACTTGTCCTTAGAACCAAGGCTTCCCTCTGCTTGAGCAAGTAACAAGGAGACAAGAGGTAAAGGGATCACCGAATGTTCATGTACTTTCGTGAGACTCTTTACAGCTTGTGATAGGAACTGAATACCACGCAACTGCCTGCCAAGCTCCATACACAAAGCACCTATAGAAAGTTATCAAATGGAGATAAATCTAGAAATTCGTTTCAATACCATGTGTTGAATGGGAGAAGGAATAATAGAAAAATAGAAAATAGTTAGGGATGGTGGGATATGCATGCATGCATGAATAAGAAAGAACAATGTTATAGAAGCATGGCCTATCAATAAACAAAAAGAAAAAGACATGCCACCCAATGCCAATGTTTAGTACTTTAGCACCAGTCAGTCAAACAAGTTTAGAAAAGATTTACATTTAGGCTCTATTTGTTTCAATAAAATACATTTTCCGTAAAATATAGTTATAAAATACTAATATAATATTAATATACAGAGACTGGAGAAAGCAAATTCTTTATTTGCACTTTCATTACTGTAGCTCTAAGTATCATATTTTTTAACCACAAAATAAGTAGCATATCATTCCTTCATCAATATATAAGTAAATGATATTTTTCTATGGAAAATACTTTCTGACAAAACAAATGAAGCCTTAATTACAAAACTAATCGAATAGTGGCTAGCAGAGAAATTTATTACAACCACCATTAAAACCAGCATATAGTGAAAAATTCCACAACACAATAAGATCTCTTCTTTCATCCTTTATTTACCATTTCAGATGGAAATGTTGCTCACTGGTGTCAACCTTTGGGCCTAACAGCAAGTTTCATTAGAAACATAGTTGAGAATTTTAGATTATAGGTTCAAAACAACAAATGGGGAAAAAAACTTCAAGCCACAGCATTAAAAAATTACAACAGTCAAATGATCATTCTTCTCAAAATATGCTAATTCAAATTCAAGTGAATTCATAATCTACTTCAAGTGATGCACATATGAATGCGATCATGCAAGACATGAGTTCAATCAAATTCTCCAACAACCAATCATATAACAAATGCATACCATGACATAGATAGTGACAGATTTCGGAACCTGCCAACAAACAAGCCTGTTGCATGAAATCTTCTGCTGATAGTAAATCCCCGTCCTCCAAAGAAATCAAACCTCTCACCAGGTTATATACAGCCATCCACATATTCTGTAAATTTGGCCCCTTTTTTACACATTCTTTAAAGTTTAAGTCTGTGTCATTTGAATCAATTCTCATTTCAAACCGAGATTCCAGGAGTTTGAGACAAATCCACCCAATATGACAATCTGTCTTGAGCTCCAAGCACCTTAGATACTCTTTCTGAAGATTTAGAAGATCACCTTTCATGGCATAAACACGGCACAACAATAGGTGTGCAAAGAATAGATAACCATCAGGAACCACAATTTCCAAAGCTCTTTTGGCATGGATGATACAGGTATTTTCATCACCGCCTTGTAAACTGATCTCGGAAGCACAAAGTAGAAGTTGGAACTGTCTATATTCATGCAGAAGTTCTGTCTTATCATACAATTCATTTGAAAGAGCCACAAAAATTAAACGATTAAGTAAAACACAGAGATGATGAGGAAATCTCTCTTTGCGTGCCCTCTGAAGAATATTAAGCACAAGCAAGTACCGAGCATTATAATTCCATGGCTTCTGATGAAAATATCTGTAAATTTAAGAGGCCAAAATTAAGATGATTGTTCTTGTCCAAGGAGTCTCGAAAATATTAGTCTCCCAAGAAAATCAAAACAAATCAGAAATACTAAAAAACTTCAGCTAAATTCTCAAAATAATTCCCAAAACCCAACAACTATACAATTTTTTGCTCAAATCTGACCGTAAGCAATAAATGCATTCGGGAACTGTCAAGAAGGATTTTTCTACAGAAATATAGCTTGGAGATTTATCAACAACAATGCATGTCAATAGAATAAAAAACTCGGGAATAAAGGGATATAACAACATTACTTCTGCAGGCATCTGATAGTTGCAGGATGACTGGAAGACTGCTTTGTACATGTTGGAAAAGTAAACATCAGACTGTCTTCACCAATGGCATGGCAAGCAACTGCTCCAGCACCATGAATATCAGTTGGTGATTTTAAACCATCTTCATTAGAAAGGTCAGGAGATTCCAGTTTGCAACACCTAGTTGCTGCATGACAACTGTCTAACTCTTTACACAAGAGCAAGAGATAGCCAAGCATGTTCCTATTCCCACAAGGAAGTGCAATAGAAAGATTAGCAACACCACATGGTAAACAAATTCAAATAAGCATGTCGAAATTTAATATAACAATTTTACACAAAAGCACATTAGCTTGTTCCAGTTTAAGAGACCTCCAACTTAAAAATTGCACAAACCACAACATTAATTGAAGAGTCATAACAACATAAATTCAACATACGCATAACCATAATCTTCATTTCTACCCCAATGTAATGATATTAATTTACAATTTATTTTGTGAAGACAGTCATCTGCTTACTTATTTCATTAGACAAAAACATGACCAACCAATGGTTGAAAGATTACTTCAGCAAAAGAGAGAATGAAAGAAATCATTAAGTATCTAGAGCCACAGGACTAATATATTAGTCTTGTCATGCAAAACATACCTCATTAAATTACTGTTAGGGTACATGTGAAGTGCCTTTCTAAGGTGAGCAACTCCACTTTGAAGTCCAAGGCAGCCCTCGGATCTATTTTTCATCTGGAAAAAAAGAGGAGGTAAGCATTTCCCATTTTTAAGCTAATCCACTTCTCCCTCTTCCTTTTTTGCTCTCTTTTTTTTTGGGGGGGAGGGGGGAGGAGGAAAGGGGTTTGCGGGGGAGGTACAGTGAAGTTAAGAGGCTAAAATACATACCAATTTACCAAGAGCAATCAAAAAGTGCATCTCAGTAATTTCTTCATGAGATTTGAGAATCGATCGGCTACTTGAGACGATAGAACTGAGATGATTATTTACATCAACAGAATGAATAGCTGATATTATAAAACTAACTTCTGAATTTTGAAATAGTTCCTTTGGCATTTTCATAATCTTATTGATCGATGAATCAACCCCACATATGTAATATAGTATTCTACAGATGAAGCAC
This sequence comes from Sindora glabra, assembly GCA_020226215.1. Classification (NCBI taxonomy): domain Eukaryota; kingdom Viridiplantae; phylum Streptophyta; class Magnoliopsida; order Fabales; family Fabaceae; genus Sindora; species Sindora glabra. The sequence continues at coordinate 91,554,078 of CM035228.1, forward strand.
ATAGATGTGTCTACAGATGTCTTTTCTACAGAAGAAAGACTTGCAGCAAGAGTTTTTGCTGCAGAAAGGGCCAAATCATTTTCACCAAGTTGCCACAAAGAAAAAGCATATACTTGCAAGCCTTCAGCGTCAAGAGCCCCTTAAACAACAATATACCAAACAATAATGTTAGAAACGAAAGAATATTAACAGACCTATTCAAGCAAAGGTCAGCCATATATAATTGCAGGCTACACTACTAGGCATGATATCCATGAGTCAAGAGACCCTTCATGTGACAATCCAGCTGCCCCTTCACTCCACATTCACCCCCAATGCTTGAGGTCCTCAAGCAATATTCAAAAACATGTTTAAATGCATAGAGGCAAATATAGTAACTCACTGACAACTCAATTGTCATTCCAAAGAATTTGGCTTTTCTACAAATTGAAACCATACCTCCTTTCTTCAAATTTTCACATTCCTGCAACGCCTCCTCAGCATTGCCAGCCTATATCAGACATATGAGTAAGTGACTAGAGACAAAATTAAATTGTGCAGAAAAGTGAAGTTGAACTACATAAGAAATTGAGGATACAATCATAGATTATAAAAATGTTAAAACAGAGAAAGTCAGAACCACCAGCCTGTTTACCTTAGAAAGTGATCTGGCCAAATTGATTGTTACATCTCTGATCTGCGAGTTTGGAACACTCCCTGAACAACTGTTAATTGCATAACGTGCAAGCCTATAATAAGAAACAGATGATTGGTGATCTCTTCGAGCCTCACAAACCAACCCATATAAATTAAGGGATTCAGGATAGTGAGGTGAACGCTGCACAGCCTGCCTAATAGCTCCAAAAACCTGTAACAATTTAAATCAGCATTAGCACAAAGTCCCAACTTGGAAAAAAAATAAAAAGAAAATAATAATTCATGTAAGCACCATCTTATTTCTAATCTAACATTCTCTAACCTGTGGAGATGAGAGATGACCACTTAGCAAAGCAAGCCAAGCGAGGCCCACTTGGAATTCAGGTAACTGCACAGAAGTTGGAAATACTTAAAGGAAGTAACAAAAATTTAAATACAGCAAAATAAAATATTAGCTAACACAATGTCTTGGACAAAGCTTGACACCAAAACTGAGGAGAAACACCCCCAACACACACACCCCACTGGTACAAAAGGGTACTAAAGAACAAACTCCACATATTGGGTTCTCGTTAACAGGAAGTATATGATGGGACAGGAATTACAGGCATTATCTGCACAGCTCTTGAACAGCTCTCAAATGCCTCAGCTGCAGCAGGGTCCCTATAATTTGAATATGGCAAATAATTAAAAAGTGCATGATGAAATATGCAAGGGATTGACAAAAAACTTTGCATTGTATGCTACAAAAAAAAAAAAAGCAATATTGAAATTATACCTCGCATTAGACTCAGCTGACATGCTTGCCCAAGGCAATGCAAGGCCAGGATCAATAGTTCTAGCACGATCAAATGCTAGCCTGGCCAATTGCTTTTGGCCCTTCTTTCGATATAGCTGAAAAAAGTAAACAATCCTACACTAGTTGAAAAATCTGCAAAAAAGGATTTCCTAGGTCTTGGCATGATATTTCTAAAGCATTAACAATGGCATGGTATTTTGCCAAGTCAACAAAACCAGGACATTTGTTTCTTTATTTAATTGACCAAATCAAGTTATTGCCAACAACAAAATGACAAAACTAAAGGTTATGAAACAACCAGCAATAACAACATAATTACAGAGATGAGACAGCACATACCTTTCCAAGATAACACCATGCAATAGCTAGAGATACATTCAATTGCAATCCTCTGATTAAAGCATGTTGCTTTAATGGATTGTGATCAGACAAACATCCCAATGCCACCCAGAACTCATGATTGTCACCCTCAAGTAACAAAGCCCCCACAGACATCTTCTCTGACAGCTGCCTACTATATTAAATAGGTTAAGAGAACACAACAGTCCAGAAGGTTATTACACAATATCATATATAAGAGACTGTACCATGCATCTGAGTCCGGTTTGTGATTCATATTCAATGAAAGAATTAGATATGAAGTTACTGCAACGTCAGCATAGATGTTAGCTTGCCAAGGGGCCAAATGCAAGGCTCGTTGATATGAAGATCTTGCACATCTTGCAGCCAAAGAGCAGGCCTTCCTCCAAGATAGGATTGAAGCTTTAAAAGCTTCTTTATCATGTTGCAATTGTTGGACCTCCTCAATCCAAGGATAACATTTTGCATATGCAAGCTACCAAGAGACCAAAACAAATTAGTATTAAAGGCAAAGAATAATCATCGTGAGGATACCAATATACTGATTAGTAAATAAAGCAACATCAGAAAATAGAGAGAGATGAAAATATTTTAAGGCTGTATAAACAAATAATACCTGAATATCACCACACAGTTTCCAAATACATGAGACATTCCTAACAAGAAAAGTACTTGTTTTTGCAACTTCAAATGCCTCCTACAGTCAGTTCAATCATCAATGATGCTGCCAAAATCTAAGAATTCCCAGTTCAGAAACAATATTCAGGAACACAAACCTCTAACAATGACACTGCCCACTTATATGCTCCCAGATTAATGCAATCTTTTGCCAACCCAAGCAGCCCAGAAGCAAGCCCATAGTGAGCAGACACACATTGCGGCGAGATCTCTAGAGCTTGTCGAAACAGCTCAACTCCCTTCACATAAAAAGGCCCCCAATAGCATTAAAGAATAGATTGCATAAAATTACCAACAGACAATACAGTTGGCAGGAGTTAAAAATCTAGAAGTGCTAATAATTGTTTTTTAATAACCTTTTCTAATACCATTAAACTTAACTGCACTAAAAATCTTATGACTCTCAATGTATTCAAGAAGTATCAGTGTTGGACGCAAAACACCAGCTGCTTTAAAGCAACTATGCTTCGTGGCCCTTAAATCTCAGTAATGTTTGCCCAAGGAGTATATAGTGTTCGTTAGTGAATTAAGGGCTAAGTTTATTAGTTTCTTGTTTACTAAGATACATGAGCCATGAGCTTATCTCTTGTAACTCTATATTATAAATTGATGTGCTAACCTCTAGTTGGAAGATGGCTTCAAGAGTGATTCTCTCTTAACATGGTATCTAGATCCTCTATCTAGTTATTTTTTTATACTAAAAAAGAAAAAAAAGAAACCTAGCATCTTCTTCTTTCCTTCCATTTTTTTCCTTTTACCTTTTTTTTTATGCATGACTAAGTCACAGAGGAGCTAATAGCAAGAACCCAAATCTGGTTTTCTGGCTGCGGACTGCATAGTGTTGCAAAACAGCTGAGCTGCTATCTAGAGCAGTTGACAGCGATTCAGTGGTTTTTCCCTAGATCTGGGTTGACAGCAGAACAGATTGGCGACTGGCAATCTCACCTGACCGGTGCACGCACACACACAATCAATGCCTCACATGTGGCCACTTTATTTAGAGAGGTTGTGAGGTTGCATGGTGTGCCTAAGAGTATAACTTCTATTAGAGACACAAAATTCTTAAGCTATTTTTGTAAGACTTTGTGAAGATTTTTTGAAACTGATTTACAGTTTGGGAGCTCTTTCCATCCTCAAACCGGTGGTCAAACTTAATTTGTCAAAAGACTCTGGAAAATGTTGCTGCCTATGTAAAGGGATGACAATGCAAAGGAATCGTTTCTTGAACATACAAAATTTGCTTACAACAATTCTGTCAATAGGTCCATGGAAAATCACATTTTGGAATAGGGTATGGGAGAATTCCAAAGCATATTTTGGATCTGGTATCTATGCCCAAAATACAAGGATATAGCATTACAATTGAACAAATGGCTAAAAAGATCCAAGCAGTGCAATTGGAAGTTAAAGTTTGATGAATCAAATGTTAAATACAAAGAAGCTACAAATAAGCACAAAAGGCTGAAAATATTAAAATTTAAAAGAAGATGATGTGATTATGGTTCATTTGTGCAAGGAATGATTTCTTGCAAGAACCTAAAAGCTGCAGAAGAAAAAAAGTAGGTTCTTGAAATGTTTTGAGCAAGACTAATGACAATGCTCAAGTAGGGGAGTTGCTAGAATCTCTATCCATTTCAAATTCCTTCACTGTGGCCTATTTTTATGGGTATCACTTTCCTCATAAATTGCAATATCCAGATGCTAACTTGAGGATAAGTTTTTCTAAAATGGAAGGAACTGATGTAGGACAAGATTCACAGGGTTCTTGTAGGATTATATTATCATAACTGTTAGTGGATGATCAGGAAATATCTTGTGCGCTAAGATAGGCAAATAGCTTGCGAGCTAGGATAGATTAATGAGCTTTAGGCCTAGGGCCTAATTATTGTATTCACCTATTTTAGTACGAATACATAATATCCTACCTCATTGGTAGTTATACCTTCACAAATTACTCTCCCTTAACATTGTATCTAGAGGGTCCTAAACTCTAGAACCTAAATCCTTTTCTCTAAACCTACCCAAACATCTTCCACAACTCCTCCCCCTTTCCTTTTTTCTTTTTTTTATGTGTGAACTGGCTTTGGACCGCAAATTGGGACAAACCCAGACCTCAATATCAGTGTTGGGCAGCCACAGTGGCGAAATCAGGCCTAAGGAGGTTTTATCCAGCATGGTTGAAAGGGTTACAATGATCAGAGGAGAGGCTTGGGCTTACCAGACAGTAGATCGAAAGGCAGCGAGTCTCCCTAACCAGTGCGTGCATCACACATGCATGTTCTATGGCAACATGTGAGGCCCACATACAAAGGATCTCAATGCACTTTCTCGCCATGTGCTTCTAGCTAGCACACCAATAGCTCCTTCTAGAACCGTTTTGGGTTGTTTTTGTGATTTGGTATTTTAGGTATATTTTTTTCAACTTTTGATAATTTTCTAGGTATTTTAATTCATTTTTTCTATGATTTCTTTCATCCTAGTTGTTGTGATCTCCAACTGTGACACAAATAATAAGATTCCAAACCCGACAAATGATGAGAAATCAGAATTGAAGCCTATTTTTTCAAATTTGCTTCCAGTTGAAGAAAAATTACTAATCAAAATTTAGATGTAGACAATAAACAATATATTGCTTGAAAGAGCCACTGAGTGCTTCTTCAATGAGGTTGGCATGTCTGATTATCTCACTAAAGAGCCACCCACAGATATTACAAAGGCTAGATGCATTGTGGAAGATCAATGGTTGTTCAAGTTGGTGTGTAATATTCCAACTAGTGAAGTTGATGATAATACCATTCACTATTGTACAATTCAATTATGGGAAAACCTCAACCCACCTTACTCTAGGATGGATGATCTGACCATATCCTTCCTTCAGTCACACATCAAAGGTAAAACTCCATCTCAAATCTACACTAGTTTCCATTTCAATCATGTCTTTGAATAATGGAATTTTCTCCTCCTTATTCCTAATGAAGTTGATACAATGATCTCAACAAGAAAATTCGAAGCTCTATGTTATTTGATGTTCTTGCTACAAGAGCTTAGCACTGCTTTTCAGCAAAATTTGTCGAGTTTTGAACCTTTTGCTCGAAAAATTGCATTTTATCAAATTTACGAAGCATTTAGGGATTCATCCTCCTCCTCCTCACCTACAAATCTAAATGAGTTAGCCATTGCATTGGTTGGCTCCAGTACTCAAGGTGGTTGTAATGGTGCTAGAGGTGAAAGAAAGAGAAAAGGCAGACGACATGGTGATTCTAGTGGAAGTGGTGATCCTAGTGAGGGCAAAAGAGGATATTCAATTGTTTCTTTCTTTTATTGTAGACATCCTAGCCATATCAACAGGTGTTCTCCCAAGTTGACTACTAGAAGGATGCAACCATTTTGATTTGCACATGCTAATGAGAAGCCCAACATAGGAATCTAAAAATAATTGCAATATAAGCATGTTTAAAAATGATTGTGTTGAATATATGCAATTCCAAGCCCGCGACAGCCACCACCTACTCAACCTACTACTACAATGGTTGAGATATGTAATTCTATTGCATGCCTCTCCAATTCCAATTCTAGATGGGCCACACAGCTATATTATCCTCTTTTCAAACCCCTAATTCATCTTATGCTACTTTAACTAATGGCTCAATTGCTTCTTTTGCTGGAAAGGGTACAGTGCATTTTACACCTAATATTTCTTTGTCTAATTACTATTTTCAAGATCTTTTGGCAAACAATTTTTGGTAACGGGTGTTAATCCAGTAGGCTATATGTACTTGATAAAAAAGTCTCTCAACCAATTGTTGTCACCACTATCACTTAACATCAATTGCATTGTCACTTGGGTCATCCGACTTTGCCATTATTAAAAATGTCGTGTCCAAGTTTAGGTTCTCTTTTTAATTTGGATTGTGAGTCGTGTCAATTTGCTAAACAATATCATTAATCTTAGGTTTCTCAAGTCAATATACAGGTTTCATCTCCATTTGAATTAGTAAATTCAAATGTTTAGAGCCTTTGCCCAATTATTTCCAAGTCTAGTTTTCACTATTTTGTTATCATTCTTGATTATTGTTCAAAAGTTACTTGACTTTATTTAATGAAAAATCTTTCATAATTATTTAAAATCTTCCATACTTTTATCTCCCTTTCATTCAGGGTATTGGCTTTAATTAATGAAAAATCACTCAAGAGTTACTTCACTTTTGTTGAATATTGTTCAAAGTGTTGGTTCAATGCAAAACATGTTAGCGCCAAGCAAATTCGACCTAACAACGAACAAGGGTTCAAATCCTAGAGATGACACCTAAGAGGAGAAATTCGTTAATGTTCTAATTCCCAAAGTGTGGCCAATATTTTGAAAATCTTTCATAATTTTCATGCTGAAGTCTTGAATCAATTTCAAGCGCCTATACACATTTTACAAAATGATAATGGTGAAGAATACTTTTCTGACCAATTTTCATCTTATTTATCATAATATAGTATAATTCATCAATCTTCTTGTCTACCAATTACTTCATAATAAAATGGAGTAGCTAAAAGAATAAATCACCACTTAATGCAAGTTTCATATTCTCCGTTATTTCAAAAGAAAGTACCTAAGGTATTTTACGTTGAAGCAATTTTTACAACCTGTTTCTTGATCAACCAAATACCCCCTTCAATTCTAGACAGTCAAGTACCTAATTCTATTTTGTTTCTCTCTCATTCCATTTCCCCTCACTCCACATATTTTTTGTTGTATTTTTGTTTAGGATCATTGTACCTTACATCAATTTGTTTATTTATCTTTCACTGCTTCTCATGGCTAGCCCTTTCATCAACTTCATATTAAAAATGCCTTGCTACATGGTGATTTACTAGGAAAAAGTGTATACAAAGCAATCACTTCAATTTGTTGCTAAAAGGAAGTGTGGAAAGGTTTGTCAACGAAAAAAAAAAAAAAATCTTTATGTGGTTTCAAGCACTCTCCTTAAGCTTGATTTGAAAGATTTAGTGAGGTGGTGATAAAGTTTGGAATAAAGAAAAGTAACCATGATCATTCATTGTTCTATAAACAATCACACTCTAGTTGTATTTTCCAAGCTATCTATGTAGGCAATATTGTGAATACTAGTAGTGATAAACTGGACATTTCAAAATTGAAAGTTTTTCTTCGAACCAAATTTCAAACTAAAGACTTAGGAGCATTTTGGTACTTTTTAGGCATTGAAATTACTTGAGGGACAAAAGGAATTTTTAGATCTCAAAAAAGATATGTTCTTTATCTCTTGAATGGAACAAGGATGCTTAGCACTAAACCTTGTGATACTTCTATGATTCCAAATGTTGCAAGGAGATTATGATACATTTGCTACATCTTTTGAGTCTAATTATTTTACTGAGGACGATCTTCAATTTTCAAAGATGAAGGGATTTTGTAGAACTCTTACAAAAGAAATGCAACAAAATGAAGTTGTAGGGAATGATGAATTGTTGGACAGGCTAGTAGACCATTTTAACTCTACAGTTATGGTTACAAGTTTTAGGGGTGACACTAGGTTTTCTAGTTTAGATCCTATTTGTTAGTAGATAATCAGTACATAAGTTATGGCCCTAGACAGGTTAACAAGTGATAAGCCTATTATAACCCTACCTCTTGTACATATTTTAATATGAATGGATGGTGCACGTCTCTTTGTAAGGCATGGCTTCACAGTTCTTTTCCTCTCTCCAAACATGGTATCAAAGCATCCTTTAAAATAAAAAAAAAAAATTCTAGAACCTAGAAGAAACCTCTCTTCCAAACCTAGCAAACTCTCTTTCTCCCTCTTCTCCAAACCTTCATTCTTCCATTTTTGTATGGCATTGACTTATGGTCTGTTTATTTTGAGTTTTTTAAAATAGGTTTTTTTTTTTTTTTTGGGGGGGGGGGAGGAGGGAACTTGTTTGAATAAACATTCCAGTTTTTGGAAAAAAAAAAATACTTGTTTGAATAAACTTTCATAGCTTCAATTCCCAATAAGGGATAGATCTGTAAAGGTCAGAGATTTTAGGCCTATCAAATTGATTTCTAGTGTGTATAAGATTACCACTAAAGTCCTGTCTTCAAGATTGTGTGATGTTCTTGCTGATACTATTTCGTCTTCTTAATGTGCTTTTATAACTGGCATGCAGATTATTAACGTGGCTTTGGTGGCCTATGGGGTGGTGGAAGATGTAAGGCAATATATGTGCCAAGGTTTGGTGTTTAAATTAGATTTCAAAAAGGCCTATGATATGGTTAATTAAAGACTCCTTGATAAAGTGATGGAAAATAAGGGCTTTGTTGATCATGGAGGTGATGGATGCCAGGTGCCTCTCCACAACTTCCTTTTCAATTATTGCTGATAGATAGCCAAAAGATTGGCTTAAGGGTTAGCAAAGTATTCATCAAGGAGATCCTCTTTCTCCATTTCCATTTACCTTGGTCGTGGATACGCTTAGTAGAATGTTTAAACAAGGACCAAATATACGGCATACAAGGTTTGTATGTTAAGCATGATTCTGTGGAAGTTCCTCGCTTGGAATTTCCAGATGACACTATTCTATTTCTTCCCAAAGATATGGACAATTTTCTTAATGATGTTATCGTTGCTTCAAATTTTTGAGTGTCTCTTATGGATCAATTTCTTTAATAGAAAAGGAAAAATACAATAGGAAAGGACAAGGAATCCTCAGTGATTAATACAAAATTGCTGCCCAATTTCTATGAAAATCAGAAAAGCTTAGCCCTCTGGAGAGAAGGGGAAAAAAAAAACCGTTAGCTTTCAATCTTAGCAAAAGTGGTTTAGCAAGAACCAATGTTGAGGATCATTTTTGGGATGATCTTGCTAGTTTGACCAATTGTGCTATGTTGAAGTGGCCTTTATCTCATTTGGGAGCTCTCTTAGCTGAAAATCCTAATTCAGCTGCATTTTGGGATCCAATCATAAGGAACAACTCAAAGGGTTGGACAATAGGGAAGGTGCTCTTTCTTTTGTTGGGGTCATCATGCAACTCTAGTTGAATCTTGTTCATCAAGCATTCCTCTTTATTATCTTTCTCTATTTAAGATTTCAATGTGAGTGGCTACTAACCTCAAGAGAACAAGGCGAGATTTTCTATGGAGTAAATCTAAGGCAACAATAGGGATCATATGATTAATTAGGGGTTGTGTTGCAAGCCTAAAGAAAGAGGTGGCCTATGTCTGGGGAATTTGGTTTCTAGAAACATTACTTTGGTGGGTAAATGGCTCTGGAATTCTCCCCTGGAGCCTGACTCTTTATGACATCAAGCGATAAAAAGGAAGTATGGTATACATCTTAATGGTTGAAATGCTAGTACCACCTCTAATGCAACACACAGAAGTCTGAAAATTCATCTTTCCCTCCTTTACTTCAATGTAATGTGGGGAATGGTTCTCGGTTCCTAATCTGAGAAAACCCTTGGTTGGGACAAATTCCTTTTTCAGATCATTTTCCATGTCTAAATTGTTTATCCACCCCTTATAATGTTGTCATTTCTCTATTTGTTCAACAAGATGGTTCCAATGTTTCTTGGAATTTTCATTCTTTAAGGAATTTAAATGATGAGGCTTTCAATTTTCTTGTTTTGATGAATTCTTGATTCTTTCAACTTTTCTTTTCTTCTTGACAAGCATACACGGTCCTTAGTTCCATCTAGATCTTACACTTGAAAAATCTTTTTTTTTTTTTTCTTTTTTTTTTTTTTTTTGGGGGGGGGGGGGTGGTAAAAACCCTTTGAATCAATTTCTACCTTTTTTAAGGTCTTTCTGGATGATCAAGGTTCATTCAAAGGTTTTGCTTCTATAGGATTAGTACTGATAATATGCTTCAGGTGCACAGACACCATAAGACTTTGTCTTTGGATGCTTGTGTGGCATGTTACCAAAATTCAAAGACCAATAATCTTTTGTTTTTGCATTGTGATATGGCTTAGGAGCTTTGAACCAAGTTATTTTCTTTATTTGAGTTTGCCTCCCCAATTTGGATTTTCTTTATCCAGTGATTTTAAAAATTTTGAGATGAATAAAGATAAGAAGGCACTTTGGGATTGTGCTTGTTTTGCAATTATTTGATGCCTTTGATTGGAAAGAAATGCTAAAATTAGGAATCAAACCCACTCGAGTGTTCTTTTATGGGACGGAATTTTTTATTTGCTGCTTCCATCTGAATCAAAGTTAATGGGTTTTTTTAGAAGGTTGAGTTCGTCCAATTTGCATAGAAATCGGACAGCAACATTGTATTGGCTTTTGAGGATTACTTATCCTCTCATCTTGTAGTCTTTCTCCTATTTATAGAAGTTTCTTTTTCTATCAAAAAAAATTTCTGCTACTATTTTTTTGTTTTTTTTCCTAATTGCTGATTCTCTAGTTTGTTAGGGGTCATTTCCTATACCCAATAGGATTAGGTCTATAGCCTTACAAATGTGTAATTCTATCCTTTGGCAAATCAGATCTATCAGCAATAACATCAGCCTTTCAATCAAAGAAAGCTTTCACTGCCTTCCACTAAGTCAAATAGAGGAACAAAAAAAAGGAAATATGCCCAACACACGTCATATGGATACCAGACATGTGCCAATGTCCTAATGAGTCTGGCAATGACAATGCCAACACTGCAGTTGAATGATGTGTGGGGTTTCCTTGGGTAGAATAAACCATCATGAGCAGAACTAAGCATCCAAGATAACAACATACAGTTCTACACTAAGTAAGCATGAGAATCGTTCTAATATTCTAATCAACATAACTAAAACGATACTATGTTGCAGGAAAAAGACAGACAGTACCCATATTTCCATCTTTTATACAATTGACAACAAAGAATCTAGAGAAAATTCAACCATTGAAAACAAAAATCATTGATGAAGAAGACATTAGGGAAACTGTCGTCAATTAGGTAAACATACCTTTTTAAATGAACCAAGTGTCAAAAAGATATTCCCACTCTCAACCAGAGCAAAGACCAGCGTATTATCCAGTTCAATGGCACGGCCATAGGACTGATGGAGAATCTATAATTAAATAGGGATCGAGGGACCATAATTAGAGGACTTGAGAGAAAGTAAAGCGCAGAATTACCTTTATAGCAGCAGTAAACCTGCCAAGTCGTTGATAAGCAAGGCCCAAAGTCTGACACAATTTTAAATATTTATAAGAAAGAGAACCATGAAATGATGCAGGTCCGAGAGGGGAACAATAAGATAAAAATACCTCCCACAAATCAGCACATGTAACATAACCTTGTATGGCATGTTGAAGACTCTGTACAGCTTCAGACCAGTTCTTTCGATGGGCCTGAAAGTTCTTAACAATAATGTCAATGTAACATGCTACAATCGGTAAGTGGAAGAATTACACTTACGACCCTTGAATGTGTCTCACTTGCACTTAAGTGAAATGCATCTGGAAATACTCGGACTGTGTTCAGCTTTCAAAAATTTTAGAAGACTACATTAACAGAAAACTCATCGCCAACTTGTGTCATATTTCCTGATCAACCATAGGCTACAACGATATTTTCAACGACACAATATAATCAGAGAGAGATTTTATTAAATTTGACCTAAAAAATATTGGATTTGAAATTGTTTGATACCTTTCTTTTGACACATTAGAATGTTGCAAGTTAAGGGGGCCCAAAATTCATATTAAATTCTTTCGAATGTTAATTGCTCATATAACTTATCTGATGACGGAATTGTTTCTCACCCAATTTCCTAAAGTAAATGGAGGGTTAAGTGTGCTACAGGTATAACACGGGAGCATAGGGTACAACCGTAACTGAGCTTATTGTTATATAGCCAAGCAGAAGAGTAGGAATGGGCACATCGATGCCTTCTCTCTACTTGACTTGATGGTGCGTCATTTGTGACTGGTTGAGTTTACAGTCGTACAGTACACAAATTGTAACCAAGTCATCCTCAAGGAGTAGAGGTCGAAAGAAACATAAAACCTGGAGGTAACCCAGTCTGCGGAAAGCCCAGAAAGCTCTCGGTGAACTTTGAGAAGCTTCGCGACATGCGGCCACTTCCAAACTCTCCTTTCCCCCTTCATCAAGCAAATTGCACAAAGCTTCCTGATATCAAATATTTCCCACAGTTAGTGATTTTTATATTTTTTTTTCATAGCCATAGATAATAAATGCAACTTTAAAATGGAGTGAATAGAAGATAATTGAGCTTACCCCAGAGTCGTAATCATCGGGATTAAGGGCAACAGCTCTCTGATAACACTTAAGGGCTCTCTGAGTATCAATGGAAACCCCGCCATAATAATGGCCCAAAAATTTGAAAGCCTTTCCATTGTTAGGATTCAATTTGGCTGATATTACAAAATGTTGAGCAGCTTTTTCCTTGATTTTCTTTGCATCCCCTCCTTTCTCCCACAAAAATAAGCCCTGAATGATCAATCTTATTGAGCGTCCTGGAGAACTGAAGGCAATAAAAAGGATTCTGAAACAGAAAAATGAAAGGAAAAACGTTACAGACTAAATCAAAATGGAGTTGAGCGTCATCTGGATGGGCATCTAAAGATTCCTGCAAACGTGTGAGTTGAGCCTCCACTTCCTCTAGATGTTCTGCTCCTTCTTTCTCTTCCTGAGAGAAAAGCAACAAGAAACAATGTTGAATAAGATCCGGGACTCAGAAAACGAACCAGAGACATTACAACGGCAAAGAGTGATAGAAGAGACCATTTGCGTGTTTTGGGAATGGGCAAGGTGGACACGAGCTGCGAACCATTACATCAATTTACAAACTTGACCCGCGCAATTATTTGACTCGCCAATATTGTAGCAATCAAATGAATCCATTCAGTCGGGATTGGATCGATCCGCGCGAATCGAATATAGATAGATTAAATTGTGATCGGTCCATAAAAATTATAAACTCCTTAAATAAGATATCAAATTCTAAAATTAATATACTATAGATTTGCAGATTGAATTTATGAAAATTTTTTATTTAAAATAATAATTATAAATTTAAAAATGACATTTTTTGGTAAAATGGCACTAAAATTCAAAAGAGAAAATTTGCATATTCATTATGTGTAGAATAGTAACCTCAAGAATATTATTAAACAACAAATTGGACAATCCTATAAAAGGAATATTAAAGGTATATAAATCTAACTTTGAACTCAAACTAAGAGATCAATCCATCTGTATATTTGTTTCCTTTTCTAAAAGAATGACACATTGAACTAGTCATCCCATTGGATAAGCTTCCTACATTTGAAAATAAAAGAATGGTACTTATAAACATCCCATGAATTATATTCTACAACAAGACTAGTTAATCACTTCAAATCTGTTTCCAAGATCACATATATATAACCATAGTTCCAAGCTAAATTAAACCCATGAAAAGCTCCCCTAATTTCCGCCAAAAGCAAGAAGCAAACTCCCAAATTACTAATAAAACCACCTAGCCACCTACCCTAATCATCTTTGATAAAACCTCCATATCTTGCCCAACCTAGGTTAAATTTGGTTGCTCCATCAATATTCAGTTTAACCCATCCATTCTAAGGCAGGAAGGCAGGAGCTAGTAGCTTACTTCAACTAAACATTGTTGAACTTCCTTAACTTGAAACACATCACTTTCAAAAGCCATCTTTTCACTATTAACATAGGTTATGATAAATTTGATTACGTGAACTAGGTTGTCATTGTGATTATTAAACACAATATTATTTCTCCATTTCCAAAGCCACCAAATTGTGCAACTTCAGATGAGACCCCAATCAAGTTCCTAATAAACACCCAACTAATAAAAAATGTTTATAGCAAATCAGGTAACCTTATTAACTCCAAAAAATAAAGCACGCTTTCTCCCATCTAGTAACTTTAACTACACCAATTTTGCAGCATCATAGTCCTTAAATACATAAATTATAGATTCTTCACTGGTATAGCAAATCAATTAAACTACTAAACCCAAACCACGATGACAACACTTCTAAATGTAGAGAACAATGCAATCAGGAACTTTGATCGAACCTCCATCTAGTTATGAAGATTACAAAAACTTTCGTAAGCACTTTTTGATACTAAAAACTCCATTGGTGCAATTTCTCCAAGTGATACTATAAATTCCTAAATCAACACAAGGAAGGAGTAATGTAAATTCTTTGCATCATCTCACTATTTACCCAATCCTTTAATTTATTTAAATTCCATTCATCAATATTTTACAAAATCTGCCATTGTAGCATTAGAAAATGATCTTAGATAGGAATTAAAGCTTTTTCTTTAAGAAGATTGGAACCTACTCAGTAGTCATCCTAGAAGTAGTTAATCTACCATCATTAATATGCTTAGCAAACCCCCAAATCATGATAGACCAAGTATGAACTAGATCAGGCAAACCAAAGTATAAATCATTTTCTAAAGATAAGAACATGAATTATTAGTAGAAACTTGGACCAACCAATCATAATTTTGTAAATATTTTCCTCTCATGACTTCAATCCATAAAAAGTAATCCCTTATTACCATCTTCCAAATTAATATCATGAGACAGGCCATATTCATCTTTTTAATATTATGAAAGCTTAAGCCTCCCCAATTCGTTTAGTTGACATACAACTTTTGAAGAAATGGAATGAAGTTTTCTAACATTAGCTTTATTGCCCAGAACAAAACTTCTTTGAAGTTTTTCCATTTCTTTTGTAGTAATAAAAGGAATTGTAGTACTTTGCATAATATATGTTAGAATAGCCCTAAATATCAACTGGTATATAACCACTCTTCTTGCGATAGGTAGGTAATTTGCTTTCCAACCCGCAAGGTTATCTTAGACTTTTTTAACAAGATACGAGTAGGTATTTTATTTACCTTTCTAAAATAATAGAGACTCCAAGATACATGCTTAGATCATTGGACAAAGAAAAACCATTTCTTTCTAAGATAACCTTCCTCATCATTTCAAGGACATTTTTGGAAAAATACATACTAATCTTTTCTTAATTAACCTTTTGGCCTTACATTATAGAAAAATGATCAAGACATATCATAATAATAACAATTTATTGAATTAAGGCTCTGAAAAGAAGAAGATCGTTCATAAACATTAAATGCAATATACTAGTCCTATTTTGACTTGCTTTAAAAGGCTTTCATAATTTTTTATCCACTAATTCACAAATATATTAGCCCCAAATGTTATATAATAAGTTTCGATGATGATAAATGAATAGTACAATAGTATTGCATATCTTTATACCAAAATATCATAAAATCTTCAATAAACATGCTACATTATGGTCACAATAGTAATGCTTGATTATGTGCTAAAAAAGTCATATCTTATACAAGTATCACCAAGCATATAATTGATCAAAATACACAACATGATGATTATATATGTTCTTATGCTAATTTGTTATGTGTTTTATATATGAATCTTGTATATCAATATCTTGATATATTAAATTGGACTAATCAAATGGCTTACAAAGTTTATGTTTATTATATCGAAAAATCTAAAATGAAGAAGAGTGAACATCGAAGTAAAGCAATGAAAGATCTTCTCATGCTCAACTCAACAATAAGGAAAAAAGGCAAAAGAGATGTGATCTAAGTATTGAAAGATGATAAGATTTAAGTTTTGAAAGCTTAATAGCATAAAAAAAAAACCTAAGGACATTGTTGATATAGTTTTTCATTTTAGGCTTAAACTTTCTTGTGAAATAAAGTTTTTCATGATATAAAGCACAAACATATTTTTAAAATCTTAGCTTGATCAAAGTAGCTTAAAAAGATAGCCCACGATCATTTTTTATAAGATATCCTATAAGACACTTCAAAAAACATATGAGATATGTGTTTAGTATTTTCAATTTTGACCTTTTATCACTCTTTTAATCATATTTCATAAAATATTTATGATCTAATTGTTAAACTTTCTACATATGAAAATAAACTCAAAGATATTTTCATGGATTGGTCATTTGTTTAAAATGATCAATACATGAAAGGGATATGAATTTTTCAATTTAAGTTTAAAAAATCAGTTTACTGTATTCTAGTTTTTTCTAACATTTGCTTATTTTTTGATCATATCTCAAAAATTACGAAAAATGTGAGCATGAAATTTTTTATGTAAAGATAGACTTAAACATCTTTTCATGAACAAGTCATTTTCTTAAAATGATTAATATATGAAAAAATTATAAATTTTACAAATTAAGTCTCAAAATTAGATTTTTGCAATCTACTCTTTCTAACCTTTACTCATTATTTTATAATATCTTTAAAACTACATAAGATATGAGCATGAAACTATTCCATTTGAAAGTAGACTCAAATACCTTTCTAACGATAGATCATTTGCTTAAAACAAACTTAAAATGAAAAAATTATGACATTTTAAGTTAAGTCTGCATTTTTATCTTCGAGAATTAATTGCATAATTGATTCTAATTAGGCAAAAGCTAAAATTTAATCAAAATTGATTTAAACTATTTTATGCACAAATAATGATTATAAATCATTAATTTTTATTTCTAAGTGTTCCAAATGGCTGTAATACCATATAAGCTTCTTATGTAAGCTAAGAAACATTAAATGCAATATATAGAAAGCTTAAACTTTATCTTTTAATATCATTTTATCCTTTCTTTCATCCAAATCATGATCTAAGGTCTTATTTTTGAAATTCTTCAATTTTAGGAGCTTTATTTGTTTTATTCATTCTATGAGAGAGTAACTATATAAGTTATTATTCATCTTAAATCAAATTCTAATTGTAAAGGGTGAGGTACCCTTTAAAAAATTTTAGAAAGGGTGAGGTATCTCTTGTAAAAAGAAAATTTGTTTAAGGAAGAGCAAGAGCATCATAAGCCTTCTTTAAGTATTGGTTAAAACTTAAAGAAATGGATTGAAACATAAGCTTAGAAAGCTTAGAGAGTAGATGTACACTTTGAAAAGGATATTTAAGGGGGAGTCACTATAAATTCTTATGTTTTATATCTTTATTTCTATGTCTTTATTTCTCTTTTTGCACTATACTTTTTTTTTTGGCTAAAATTACATGCTCCATTTTAGCTAATGAAATTATTGAATATATTATACTTAGTACAGATCTTGATGCTTAGATAATTGAATAGTTAAAAGAGAAATCTATCTATACATATGCTTCTTAATTCTTTATCTATGCATCATTGAATGAGTTTCTTTGTATAAATGCATCAAATTATTATACATTGTATGCAAACTTCTTCATCAAATAATCTTGGATTTATTTCTTGGTGCTTTATTTATGCATAATTGAATAAGATACAAATGCCATTCTTATGCTTCAAATCATAGGATATCATTATAAAATTAAACTTGTGCCATATACCATACAAACTTTCCTTTATATATTAAAGATTGAGAGTAATAAATTATATTCGTGTCATTCCATTCTAACTTGCTAACTATTAGAATAGTCTTTACTAGAATTCATAAATCATATGACACATAAGTGATTTCTTATAAAACTTATCTAATTTTCTATCACTAAATTAGATAAAATTACTAAAATAAATATGAATTATCATAATCAAAATTATGTGTCATATCACTTATTAGAAAATTAAGAAATTATGTACTTGTCCATCTAATTATTAGTGGACACCAGTTATATTAAATATCATCCATGAACAACCTTAAAGAAAGCCTTATAAGATCCACTGTTAAATCAAATAAGATAAACTCTTTAATAGAATAATGGCAGAATGATAATATAAGTAATTATTAATTAGTTTCTATACTCATCTATAAAAGAGTCACTTGATTTCATTATACTCCATTATGCATCATGCATAAATACTTTTATGTATGGAAATTTTAAGTCATCTCTTTACATATGCATACAGAAAACTTCATTAATTTATAATAAATAAATATGTAAAATAATCATTACTTATCTTATACGGTGGCTTTGAACTTTGAAAGATTTAACCTTTATTTTTCCTTTGCATTTTCAATCATACATCAGCACTATACTATGAAAATTATACAATGAAATCAAAATGTAATTTACTTCAATATTCTCTGGTCCTTATTTCAATTCTAATTTGAATGCTAAATAAGCATCCATTATTATTCTTATATCCTTGCTATCAAATATGATTAATGCATGATAAACCTTGAAAACAAAAGATATCATGAAACAAAATAGAAAATAAGATAAAAAATATGGTATGCTTAAAACATATTACAAATAACACTATTTAAGTGACATTACCCTAACTATTCATTGCAGGGTTTGTGGTAAATCACCTCTAGGATTTATCTTAAGCATTGCAAAGATTAAACAACTAACAATAAAATAATTTTTCTTCAAGAACTCTTTTGAATTAATAAGAGAAGTAATGAAGTGATAAAAAAAAGATTTATTTATTCTTTTCCATTCAAGATAAAAGATAAATTCCTTTAGTCCTTTTCATTCACTTATAATTATTAATTAACTCAAATATTTATTTTTCCATTGTATTTTTTTAATACTTGTTTCATGATTTCAATTATATTTATAGATAATGATTGAATCATTATATCTCTTGACCAATAATTAAAACATCTCTTTATCATAAAATAATGCATCTTTTGATATTTAACCAATATGATATCTCTTGATTATGAACTAAAATGTCTCTTAATCATGAATTAATATATTTCTTAATCCTTAACCAATATGTCTTTTGATTATCATGTCTTTTGTGCATAAATCATTATATTTATTAAACCTGAACCACCTATCTCTTGAACATTAACCATTAAACCTTTTAATTATGAACCAATACATCTATTTATTATGAATCAACATGCCTTTTTTATAATGAATCAACACATTTCTTAATCATAAACTATCATATCTCTTGGTTTCAAAATGATATGACTTTTTAATAATTAGTGTGTGTTTTAATATTTGAATTTGGGGATCTAACCATATATATACATAACAATCTACAAACTAGTTCTAACATATATGACTTTCCTCCCATAATCCATCTTTTCCTTTTTAGGTTTAATATTTTAAGGTTTAAGTTGTAAGGTACCACCTACAACCAATACTTACTTTAGAGGAAAAGTAAGGAAATGTTTGATTAATTATACCATATATAACTAGAATCTCCATTATACTTTAATAGTACACCCGCATGTTTGAATCATGGTTAACTAATAATTATATAACAAAATATACTTGATTAGTTATACCATATATAATGAAAAATATTTAGTTAATTATATTATTCGTAGTGATATAGTTTAGACAACATTATTGCTTTATCATCATCATCATTTGAACAAATTTTTAACATGCTTTGTTCACATTATACATAATTATAGAACTAATCACAAAATCGAGTATAAAATGCATAAATACTAGTGTGAGAAATAGAAGCACAAATACATAAACACTAATGTTTACATAAAAGTTTGTACAGATTACAAATACATAAGATAAAAATATAAAAACATATAAATTTCCATACATAACATGAATATATAGAAGCAATGATATTAGGATTAATAGAGCCTCTTGGGCCATTATTATTTGTGCAATGGTAGCTTTTAATGTATGTCATTTACACTAAAATTATTAACTAAGCTTACTTAAACTAGCAACAAAGGAGAGTCTAGTTTTAGTGAAACAAAATCAACTAAAGAGCGTTTTCCATATGCAATTTAAATGGAATAAATAAAAATAGAATTAAAGTAGAACTAAGTTGAATATAAAAGTCTAGTTTAAAGGGTATGACATTCCAATTCTTAGATTTATCATTAATACCAAAAAAGTTTAATATTAATTTAACTATTTAGCTAATTATTATTCATAAGCTAGCATCATGTATCTAATATTGATTAACTAGAACAAGCATTTAATTAACCTCTAATTACTATTTTCAATTCAAAACCAGCACCATAAACCTAATTATAAATAACATTAAGCATTTATAATTTGTTTAAGATTAATTCAACAATTTTATAAGTGAAAGTAGTCGATTGGTACTCCATTTCTTTTAAATAACTAGTGACCAAATCCTAATTATTACCAATAATAATCAATTGTAGTAATTTTACAAATAAAAATTAAAAATACTTAATTATTTAACTATATACTACATTAAATAATTAACTAATTGATTGTATTTAACTAATCATCTATGCAATTATAAATGATATGAATAGAGAAATAAAAAATAATTGAATATAAAGTAAGTTAAAGAGTAAGATCACAAAACTAGACCAAATTAATGTGATAATCCTTTAAAGTAATGAAGATAATTAGTTATTCATGGTAGCTTTAAAGAAAAAACTTAGAAAGTAGCATATGTTATATACAATTGTGTTTTGCCTTTGGTGGTTAAAAATCTAATAAATCTGATCTCTTTAGAAGAAATCATGTTTCGGATAAAATAGGCTAACTTTTAGGTTACAATGATTTGAGCTTTACTTAATTTAAAAGCTCACAACCTAATTTACAAACTAAAATACTAAAATAGTTTGCCATAGTGAACTTCTATAGGTCAATTCCAGAACCTAGTTTATAAGTTAAAATATTAAAATAGTTTACTGTAGTGGAATTCCATAGGTCCACTTCTAATCACTATTTAACCATCAAAATGATAAGTTTCACTAATCTCAAAATATAAAAATTACTCAAATAGACTAAGCTAACATTAAAATTTAGCTTGGCACCATTTTGACTTATGAAGCTTTAGCAATGGCCTAAGAACCAAGACTAGGTTAGATTAGACAATAATAGAACATTGTCTTCCTGGCCAAATTCAAAACTCCAGATGATTAAATTAAGTCTTGCCTTGAACATAAAACTTGTATATTTACTTCTTAGCTTTCTAAACATTTAATGATCATCTTAATTAGACCACTAAAACTCAAGTTATGACAAAAAATCTAAAATAATGTTAAAATTTAACATTGATCGAATAATTTAATTACATTCCAAAAGTCATCACCTAATCATAAAAAAGGTAATTTTACTAAATTAAATGCAACATCTTAAGGGTCAGAGTATAGAAGAAAATAAGTATTTTAATATTGTATGTTAGTTCTCATGGCAAAAAGGTGTTACAAAGTAACATAGCTTTTATGTCGAGATGGACTGACTTCTTAGCCATTATCCTTATTATTATCATTATTATCATCCATCTTTCTCCCTAGAGGAATTACTCACCTAACCACCATACTACTACAATTCCTAGTCCTCTAAGAAATCTTCTAATGTGATGCCCTATTTTCTTAGATTATGATTAGCCCAACTTATTTTTGTGGTGAAACAAAAATCTGTTGATATCATACTTTTTTAATATGTTTTTTATAGGTTTTAATAATAATAAAACTATCTTCATGAAATGCAAAAAATGTTTACACATGACTTTTTAAACAAATATCCATATGTAACATGAAATATGCAATTTTCTTTAGAAAACTCATGATCATGCTATTTCATGAAAGCTATATTGTAACATTTTTCCTAACTAATAGTTACTCACTAAAGAATACATAATGTAAGCCATATACTTAACATTCAATCATCACATAAGTAGATATTGTATAGTTGGTAAAGCCATTAAAATGGACTTAACTCCCCAAATCAGCCATTTATGTAAATAAAATAAGGATTAGGACATATAAGATTAGAGTTTGCTTAAATATAGACCTAAATGAGTTTAATCTGTTAGGTTCAGGGTTTGCTTAGACTAGATCTAAATGTTCATAGCCTTGTATGCTCTATTTTTAATTTTTTATTCTACTTTAACTTTTAAGTTATTTTATGCTAGAACCTAATAACCATTTTAAACAAAGAAGAAGAAGAAAAAGAAGAAAACCTAGCTATTCAAGCCTAATAGCTAAACCCACTTAAATTTTAACTAAAAATATATAAGAAAAATGTAAAACTCCTAAACCTAAATCACTTACCTTCTAACAGACCCAAAACCAACATATTAACAACAAAGATAATTTTGCTAAAAAATAAAAAGCATCAAAATAAAAATGATTGAGAAACCTTAGACCTAACCTAATTTTTTATCCTTAGCTACATAATATCATTATTTCACAATAGGCTTTCCCTCCTTCCATTTAAGTTCTACCATTTACACAATCACTTTAAGTCTTCAACAAGTTCTTATCTTATTTTCTTTGTAATTGCTTATAGCTTGTTGTGAGATATTATTTGTGGTGCAAATTAGTTGCTTATAGTTTTAGCTTCATTCAAAGATTATTATGATAGTTTTTTGTAATTGCATTTGAGAATATTTGTTAAGAATATGATGCAATCTAATTTGGAGTAAATTTATTTATTTATTTTATTTTTGAACAAGGTTATGTTTTTAATTTAGCCAGTATTGATTTTGATTTTTTTCTAGTTTTATTATTTTAATTGATTGTTGATTATGTTCATAGATAGCATTGCTTGTTTAATAAAAGCTTAAAATATTTAAAAAAAAAGAAAACAAAATTATTATATAAGTCTATTAAATGCATAGAGAAAAGAAAATTATTGGATGAATCCGTTATGCACATAAACTTAATGCTTTAGGACTTAAACTACTAATTTGGTAGTTTGCAAAAAATAATACCTATCTAGTCTAGTCTATTTAAGATAAATACATATAGGCCTATTTGTAAACAAACCAAATTAGACTATTCAATTGCTATAATATTTAGCAATACCTAAACACACACACATAATACTTAAAATGTTAAGAAATGTGGAGCGAGCAAATCATAGTTTAATGAGTGAAACTCCACCCCAATCTTGAAAACATTTTAGGTTATGCATTATACATACATATATACATATTTTTACATTGCATGCAACTAACATATCACACATATACATAATAACATATATGTAAGAAAATGCTTAGAGTCTAAATATTTGCAACAAACTTTCTAAAAATTAAGAAAGTATTTGGTAAACTTCTTTTGAAGGCATGAATGAACTTTCATACATGATTCATAAAGTATAAATGTATTCCATCTGAAAACATAATTTATTCCTATACTTACCTGACTTTCAAAATATAGTTCATAAAGCCTTGAAATTAAAGTTTCTTTCCATGTTTGTCCTACTTTAACTTTTAGGTTTTAATCCTATTTCATTATGTGCAACCTAATTAATATCATTAACCATGTTATGTTTCTTAACTATTACTGTCCTACCTAGCATTCTAGCTATAGCATTTTCATATTCTTATTAAGCCCAGTTTTTTTTAATTGAACATTAATATACTTTTTGTAAAAGTAGAAAATCAAACATCTCAATGCTTTCCTAGGCTCTTAATCATTTTGTAAAATGGTGGAAGGTTTAGGTGGATGATAAGGAGTGCAATTTTTGGCTAATCTTAAGAATCAGTCATATTACTTCATTATGAGCTGACTAGTTATACTTTATGATAAAATATAAGCCAATTTATACTAATGCATAGAAAATGGGGAAATTATAATGCAGTTTAAGGTTATACTAAAACTAAATTAAATAGGGTCTTATGTATCTTTTATCTATTTTTATTTATTTTAATCTTTCACTACCTTATTATTGTTAGGTGAGTATAAGAGTATCTCACCATCCTATACTCAAGCCCAATAACTAGTCAAAAAGCATATTATTTTGTATCATCTTCCTTATATAAGTTATAAGTTTAAGTTAATATCATTCTTTTTGTCATAGATCATCTCTAATCCTACCTGAGTTTATTCTTCTTAAGTCTTACTAATTTCTAAAAGTGGTATCTAACTATGTGTTGTTGTTTTGTCTTTTTAGAGATTTTATCTTAAGATCCATCTATCCATTCCTAGTCATGAAAATTACTTGTATTTCTTATATATATTCCATAATGGTCAAAGTTAATTGCTTAAGCCTTAATCCTATTGCAGAAGTTACTATAATAGGTATAATCTTCAATTAAACTTTATTATAATATCTCAAGTGCTATCAAAATATGCTTGAGTCAAACATTACATCATTGTAGTAAAAGCCATGATGACACCATATAATATACATTAATAAACATCAAGTATCATTTATCATTGAACATCCTTTATCATTATAGGATTCCTACTTTATTGCTTCTAGGCTAATATCTAATTATTTATAATTATCCTAATCCATTTCATCAAACAAAAGGTATTTGGATAATTTAAAATATATATTATTTATTCTTAAACATATAATTAATAAATATGGATCCAATTAAGGCAAACTTCCATTCACCTAGTAAGGTATGCTATATTAATCATTATAGTATACACAATTTCATTTATTAGGATGCCTAACTCATCACAATAGTGCACCTTACAATTTGAGCAAACAAATGATCAAATAATCCTTAAAAAAATTTATTCAAAATATAATTAACTAAAATGATTGTTAAACATCTTTGCATTAAGAAAGTAAAGCAAAAGTTTAATCATTCCTTCCATTAGCAAAGTTCCAAATGTTAGAGCTTCTTTAGCCAAATTGGGGTAGCAAATGTATAAAATGAGGTCAGGAACTACTTATCCTTACTCTAGCCAAATCAGTCAACTAACTCATTAGGACCAATTGATCAGTTGGTCCAAGCTTAAGACATGATTGTCTCAAATTCCATGCACACTGAAGACCAATCTAATTAGCTTTATAAAGATATTACATCCAAATAAGAGAAGTTGATATCATGGAAGATAAAAAACAATGGGCCCTTAGAACATGTTGTCTATATTCACATCTTTTACATAAATACAGACTTATTTAGAACTCTTAGGTTATGTTTACATTACTAGCATGAAGACTATGAGCTAGATGCATTAAAATTACTAGTAATAACTGACTTTATAGCCTTAGACCATATATACTTAACACATATTTGTCCAATCCACTATACATGGCATATGGCTTTATATATGAAGTTAACACCATGTAAAAAGTTTCTTGATTAACTATACTTCTTCCAATGTCTTCAAATATAGCTTCTTTATGGAACATTTGTTTAGAATATACATTGCACAAGAAATTGCTTTCCCTAAGAGTTAGTTTGGCATTTACCTTATTGAGTATACTTCTAGCTATGCTAAGTATAGTCATGTTTCTTCCTTTTGTTACTTTATTGTGCAAGGAGTAAATAATATTATTACTTTATAAATTATATATGCATTCTAACTTATAGAAATTATGAGATTTTTATGAATTATTATCTTTTTAAAAGACTTTAATACTCTTGTCACATTACTTTTCTATCTTTAATTTAAAACACTTAAGGCTTTTAAGTGCCTTTAACTTTTATTTTAGCAAATGAATCCATGTTATTTGACAAAAGTCATCAACAAATATGATAAAATAACTATTCTTTCTATTAATAGGTGATTAATATATGTTATAGGCTTATGGGCCTAAATGAGTCTTAGTCTTATTATAACCTTATTTATAAATATATTCTAAGTAAATGTGCCTACCTCATTATTAAATATAACTTTAGAAAACACTATTTTCTAATATGGTATCTAGAGCTTCTTAAAACTAGCTAGGTATCTTTTTCTTACCAAAATCAAAACAAAAATAAAATACTAGCTTCTTTTTTTTTCCTTTTCAAATTTTTATATGAAAATAGATCATAATAATGGTAGTAATGGCTTAAAATTACTAGTTTGGAAAAAAGTTAGATCATGGAATTTATGGCTACAAAGTGAATGTAGTTTCAAATAGTGGAGATGCTATTTTAAGTGCTTGACACTATTTTAAAAGGAATTTAGAGGATATGTGTTGATAAATTGGTAGATTAGTGGTTGATGATACTATTTAAGTGGCATATGTATTAGCATGTACAAGTACTACAAAGGCATATGAAGCCCATATGCAAAAAAAAAACATAATGCACAGAGGCATTTGTGATGGTTTTCAATGACAGACTTTTCCCATTAGCTTTTCTAGTAAACTCTAAACATCCTTATATAGTTAGTTTTGTAGTTCATGTTTCTTGATTATTTTGGAGGTTGGATTTAGTACTTATGGTGATTTTGGTGAGCATCGTGGGTCTAGTAAGGGTGGAATAAAAGATTCTATTATTTCCCATTACTATTGTAGAGAGTGAGCATTGTGGGTCTAGTAAGGGTGGAATAAAAGATTCTATTATTTCCCATTACTATTGTAGAGAGCTTGGACATATTAAAAAGTATTACCCTAAGTTAATCATAAAAATAAGATAATTATTTTGGTTTCTGCATGTTACTACAAATAATCTAGCATGAGAAGCTAAGGATAATTATAATGTAGGTATATCAAAAAGTGAGTATATTAAATATCTATAGTTTCATGCCTCTCAATAGTTGCCACATACTTAACCTGGTACTACATTAATTCAAATAGGTAATTTTACTACTTGCCGTCCATACTAATTCTAAAGGTATCATTGATTTTGATGTTATAGATTATATGACAAGTCATATAAGCATGTTTTTGTCATATTAATTCATTCTTTTCTTACATGTTATTTTAGTCAATGGGTCTAATATCTTTATTGTTGGATGTAGTATGGTAAATGTTATACTTGATATCACTTTGTTCGAAGTGTTGTACCTTCTAAAGTTTTCATTGATTTTCTTTTATATATTTTAATTTTTACATTATTTTTTATTTACATATATTATTTATAACTTAAATATTATTAAGTAAAATATATATAAAATACAATATAATTTTTTAATATAATATTATTTGAAATAAATTAAATATTTTATTTACATAAATTAATTTATTTTATTATATATTTTATTTTTAACTTTTATCATTTTACAAATCATGCATTATTTATTTTCTTTTTATTTATTTTATAATTTTCTATTTTTCATGTCCATTTTATTGCACATAATTCAAACATTAATATTGTTAAGTAGCATAGTCATAATATGATATATTTTATTTTTAAGTCCTTTAAAAATATTATAAGTCAAAATTATAATCTAAATATTATTAATCTCTATCTTTTTTTTCTACACATGTTAATTTGCTGCCTTCCATTTTTTCATTTTCTCCTTTGTTTGTTATTTATTATTTATAATTTAAATACAACTGATTAACATAAATATAACATAATATAATTTTTTATTATAATAATATTTTAAATGAATATTTTATTTAATAAAATTAATATATTATATTATATATTTTATTTTTAACTCTTATTAATTTATAACTTATGCATTATTTTTTTTTATTTATTTGATTTTATATTTTTCTATTTTTAATGCCTACTATTGTTCCACATGACTCAAATATTAATATTTCTAAGTAATACATAAATAACATAATATCTTTTTTTTAAATTTTAATTTATTACATTTTTTTCTTATTATTTTTCATCTAATGTATTATTTCACTTCCTTTTATTTGTTCATTTACATATTTTTCTCTTTTTTTATATGCACCTTTATTATTTACAGATCAAATATTAATATTATTAAGTGTTGTATAAATATAATATGTTATATTTTATTTCACAATATGTTATAATAAATTATAAAATATCACTTAATGATATTTATAATATCATTTAGTGATATAATATGATATATTTTATTTTTAATATATTAAAATATTTGTAAATAAATTAAAGCCCTTAATAAATAAAATATTAAATAAATTAATTGCAAATTTTGTTATTAAAAATAACATTTAAAAATTTAAAGTAAATTTATTCATTTAAAATTTCATAATATTTTTATACCAATTTTCAATCACTATATTTCAAATTAAAAACATAATATCACTAAGTAGAATAATATGTAATATTTTTTTAACTTATTTTAAATATTTTTAAAAAATTAAAATTTTAATATATAAATATTTTAAGAACTAATCAATTACATATTTTAATTTTAAAATTATTATAAAAATTACATTGAATTTATTTATTTAAATTTTATTAATATTTTTATATTAAATTTCAATCACTATGTTCCCAATTAAAAATATATTAATTAAAATTTTGTCAAATCTTCATAGTTCAAACACTATTTTTCTTTTTTTTAAATATTCTATTATATACTTTTCTTATTCACTTTTGATATTTAAAATTCAAATTTAATATTATTAACTATTATATATATAACACTATATTTTTTATTGTAAAAATATTTTAATAAATTAAAATTTGCATTTTATTGAATTAATTTTCTAAATGTTCTACTTTTAATTTTTATTATTTTACTATTCATATTTTATTTATTTCCTTTTTTATGTGCTATATTTTATTTTTTTATGTTGACTAATGTTATTTACAACTTAAATATTAAAATTACTAAATAGTGTAAATATAATATGATATATTATATTTTATTATAAAATAAGTAAGGGTTATGTATAAAAAGTATTACTTAAATAATTATTTATATTTTTTTATTTTATTAAAAATATTTATAAATTAAAATTAATTTATTTATTTAAATTTTATTAATGTTATCTTGATATTAATTTTTAGGTATTATATATTAAATTCAATATACATCAATTCTAAATTTTACTACTTAACTACTATTTCTCTTCCTTTAATCTCTATTGCATCTTCCTTTTTTAATTTACTCTTGATATTTAAAATTTTGACCCAATTCACTAAGTAATATAAATATAATATCACATATTTTTATTAAAAAAATTGAAAATTATTATCAATTTTATTTTTTAAAAAATTTCATTATTTTTATATTAATTTTTATGTTTTACTATGTTTTATTTTTATAAATAATTTAAAAAATAAAATCAAATATATTTTCTTTAAATTTGTGGATTTTTATATTAATTTTTAAGTTATGTATTTCAAATTAAATATATATTAATTAAATTTTTGTTGAGATTTTATAGTGCACACACTTACATAGTTTTGTTAAAAAAAAAAAAGAATTAAGTCATACCATTGTTAATAACTTGATGATTTTAATTGTTACTTGTTTTGTAATGAATAAATATATATAGAATTGAATAAATTAAGGCACATTATTTTTATTTAGATAAATTAGTTTAAAGCAAATAAATTTATATGGTAGTACCACCATCCTTTCATGATCATATCGATAAAAGTATATTAACATTATAAATTCATTAAACCCTTAAAAATATAAAATATATTCCAAAATAAAAGATTTTCAACGATGAATTATCAAAATTTATGAAAGTTTGAATATAATCACATAACCTTATCTTTCCTTCCAAGTCTACATGTAAACACCTATGCTAAAAGAATGAAGTTCCGATCAAGAATTAAAAATTGAAAATTTAAGAAGTAATGTTAAAAACAAATAATTATATGTTATGCAAACAATTATTTGTATATAAGATGATTTTTTTTTGTAAAAGAAGTGTGTCTTCAATTAAGAAGCAACCATTCTAGTTGAAGTAAGACCCATCATATCAGTGATCATTAGTAATGAGCAAGTTGTTGACCTAGCTTGGTTTATATCAAGTGAGAAAAAGCTCTACTAGGGTTTCGATTCTTCTATACTGCACCTTTGCTTAGGGCTCTCGAGCCCTAACCCCTTCAATCATGTACGATGTTTTCTCCTTTTAGAATCGAGGATTGGAACCTTCTGACCCTGGAAATCAAAGAGCGCAATCACAAGACTTAGGCGAGGGTTTATTCTCCTCAGGGCTTGTCTCTTTCAAAGAAACTCTATTGAGTAAAAGAAATTCACAAGCGGATGAAGAACTAGAGGATTTGATTGAAAGTGGTAAGGCTCGTATTGAATTTTATCAAGGTAATCCTTGCTTGCCTGAGATTCAATTAGATAATTCAGTGATTGAGCAACTTTATGAACCTTGAAAAGACTCATTGATTGTTAAAGTATTAGACAGAACAATTGGGTATCAAGTACTTAAAAGAAAACTAGATTAAATGTGGAAAATACAGGGTCAAATGGAGATTATTGACTTAGAATATGGTTTCTTTCTCATTAAATTTTCCAATGAGGTGGATTTGGAATTTGTGTTAGCAGAAGGTCCTTGGCTAATTTTTTTTATCATTATCTGATCATGCAAAGGTGAACTCTATATTTTGTTTCAGCCACTCAAGCTGTTAACTCTACTTTGGCTTGGATCAGAATTCTAAATTTGAATGTGCTATACTATAGAGCTAATGTGCTTAAAGTCATTGCAACTGCAATAAAACCCCTATCAAAATGGATAAGAATACTATTAAAGCTTCTTGTGGAAAATTTGCTTGGCTGTACATTGAAGTGGATTTAACCAAACCCTTAGTTCCATAGATATTGGTGAATGGACAATGGCTTAAAATGGAATATGAAGGACTTCATAAACTTTATTTTCATTATGGTGAATATGGTCATATAGAAGACTTTTGTCCAGTGGCAATTATAGAAAGATCCAAGATAATGGATGAAAGAAACAAAGCTTTTGAAAAGCAAGGCCTTTTAAAAACTCAGAATATTCATACAGAAAGCAATACAAAAGTGTTTGGAGAGTGGATGGTTGCAAGAAAAAAGAAGAGAGAGATAGTCAAAAATAAAAATGTTGCCTTTGGAAGTGGACAAGATAGATAGAAACAACAGAATGCTTTCTCTACCCTCTCATATTTATATACCAATATGGAAAAATCTCCAGAAACTATAATGCCTTCAAACCAAGATGGAGAAGTTTTGAAATCACCATCTCAAGTTTTTATAAAAAAATCTAAATGTGATGGTTAGAATAGTTCTAATAGGCTGAGTAATGAAAAAGGGAAGAATGTTGAAAAGGAATTATCAGATGTAGCACAAAACCTCAACTTTGAGTTTAAAACTGTAACAATTGTAGCCCCCAGAAAGAAGATGCCTAGTTGAAACATCAACAATAGAATGGATTTATTAAGGTTAAGAAAACTTAGTTCTAATTCATGTCAAGAAACTAGAACTGAAACTCCTCCCATTATGGATCAAATTAGTGAAAAATCTACTCTGGATTATTTTTTAGGAAAATTAAATGGAAAACCCCCTAATCAAGGAGAAGGGGAATTGGACATAGACACTGGACCAGGACCTGATGCTATAACAGGAGATGATATTTTAGAAGATGGAGCTTCAAATGAATGTGATGAGTCCTAAAAGGGCTCAACAGGTTTTGATCCATCTTTTTTTTATCTTCATAATGAATTTTAGTTTATGTTTTTCTATCTTTTCTTGGAACATTAGAGGGATTGAAAATGGTGAAGCAAAGAGGCATCTCAGATCTGTTCTTCAAACAAATCGTCCAGATTTTGTTTGTATGTTAGAAACTCATAGTTCTTTTAGAAACATAGAAAATTGGTGGCAAATGGAAGGGTTTTGTCCTATAGCTATCTAGGATCCCAATGGCTTTTCAAGTGGCATTTGGATTCTTAGCTCTTCTACTAATATACATTATTCTTTAGTTAGATCCTCTAATCAACAAATAACTATGCTTATGGAAACTCAAAATCAGAAATGGATGTGTAGTGCTGTCTATGCAAGCCTTGCATCTTCTCAAAAAGTTGAGATGTGGTCTGAGATGAAACATTTAGCTAAAAATAATATAGTTCCTTGGGTAGTGATAGGGGATTTCAATGATATTGCAAATGAATCTGAGAAGAGAGGAGGTAACATATGTACAAGGAGAATGAGTATGTTTAAAGATAATATTGCTTCATGCAGACTTATTGATTTAGGCTTTAATGGGCTTAGATATACTTAGCATAGGAAAATTAATAATTAAACAGTTTGTTCTCAAAGATTAAATAAAGCTTTAGCTACAATTAAGTGGAAATCTATTTTCCCAAAGGCAATAGTCTTTTATCTTCCTTTGACTCATTCAGAGCACCATCCAATTCTTCTTCGGAGTAAAGGTTTCTCTTCTATCTGAAGAAATAAACCTTTTCGTTTTGAAGCTGCTTGGATGTCTCACAAAGATTTTAAAACTGTTGTAATTTAAAGCTGGGAGATGAATAGTTTGAATGTGATGGAAAAATTGGCTAATGTATAAGAAGCTTGCCTCTCTTTCAATAGGAATGTGTTCAGAAATATTTTTCATCACAAAAAGTGAATTCTAGCCCATTTACAGGGGATTCAAAATGCTTTGTCTAACAAATCTTCTTACTTTCTATTTAATTTGGAGAGGGAGCTAAGGGAAGAGTTCAATTCTGTTCTAGTTTATGAGGAAATGCTTTGGTTTCAAAAATCCAAGCTTCAACATCTTGCCATGGGAGATAGATGCACTAAATTCTTTCATACAACAACCTTGATTCAAAGAAGAAGAAATAAAGTAGAATGTCTCAAGCTCCTAAATGGATGATGGTCTATAAATCAAACTCAGCTGAAGGACCATGTTGTTCAATATTTTAGAAATCTATTTTGTGTTATTGAAGCTTCAAATGAGACACCTTTAATTCTAGACTCTGTCCCCAAGTTAAACAGTGAAGAGGCAAAAGTTTTATTGCAAAGTGTCACTAAAAAGGAAGTTCATGATGCTGTTATGGCTATAGGATCTTTCAAAGCTCCTAGTCCTGATGGGTTTAAAGTAGTTTCTTTAAATCCTATTGGGATCTAGTTGGAGATACTTTATGGAATTGTGTTAGGGAAGCTTTTAGTTCTAAAAGAATTCCTTTAGGGATGGGAGATACTCTTATTGCTCTTATTCCTAAAATTACTTCTCCCTAAAGTATTAAAGAGTTCAGACCAATTAGCCTTTGCAATGTGGTTTATAAAATTATTACTAAGATGCTGGTTAATAGAATTAGACCTTTTCTTTGTAAGTTAGTGAGCCCTTTTCAAAACAGTTTTATGCCAAACAGGAGTACTATTGATAATACTGTCCTAGCACAAGAAATTTTTCATTTTATTAATCATACCAAGAGCAAAAAAGGTGGAATGATGTTCAAAATTAATTTAGAAAAAGCACACGATAGGATGGATTGGAATTTTCTGAAGTGGACCCTTCATTTATTTGGGTTTCTAATCAGAATTATGTATTTAATTCTTAGCTGTGTCTCATAAACTTCTTTCAGCATTCTATGGAATGGAGAAAAATTAGAGCCTTTTGTTCCTAAAAGAGGCCTCAGGCAAGGAAATCCTATGTCCCTTTATCTTTTTGTTTTGTGCATGGAGATCTTTTCTTTATTAATTCATAAAAAAAGTAGAAAGAAAGGAATGGGATCCCATAGTGGTTTCAAAAGGTGGACCTCCAATTACACATTTGTTTTTTGCTGATGATGTGTTATTATTTGCTAAAGGCACTAGAGATCAAGCTCAAGTGATTATGGCTTTGTTACATGAATTTAGCAGAGTTTCAAGAATGAAGCTTAATTTGGTAAAATCTAAAGCTATTATATCAAAGGGTGTTCCCAGAGAAACTTTTAATGACATCAAGTTAATTAGCAATATTCCTTTCACTTTGGATATTGGCAAATATTTAGGGATTCCTATTAATAGAAAAAGATTCAGTAGAATGTGTTTTTATTTCATTGTCCAAAAGATTGAATCTAAACTCTTAGCCTGGAAAGGAAAATTGTTGAATCTAGCAGGAAGAATTACTCTTGCTAAGTCAGTATTAAATACTATTCTTGTCTTCTTTATGCAATTTGCTCTATTGCCTAAAGGAACCTGATTGAATTGATCAAATAATTTGAAGGTTTATATCGAGATCCTATGAGGATAAGAGGGGTTTTCATTTGGTGAACTGGGAAACCATCACAAAAGCTAAAAATAAAGGAGGATTAGGGATTCGCAAAGCCAGATAAACTAATATCGCCCTGATGGGCAAATTGGGCTGGAGAATTATGTAGAGGAGGCAAGACCCTGGGTGAAGGTACTCACTCACAAATATTATGGACACTCAACTGATCTCCTAATTTTTAGTAGTCATGCTAATGATTCTTTTATATGGAAAGATATTGCAGAATGCATGAAAGAGTTAAAAGAAGGATTTATATTTAGAATTGGTAATCCTAGCACAGTTAGTTTTTTGTTTCAAAGATGGGTTAGTAATTCAATTCTGGCCAAGAGAGTAGAGGAAATTCATCCTACTAACCAAGACCTTCTTATTAAAGACATGATAGATGATAATGGCTAGAACCTTGCTAGATTAAACACTGCTTTACCCGAAGAAATATCTCTTGCCATTCAAGTAGTTCCGTTCCCTCGTGTTGCATATTGTGAAGATAAAATTTCTTGGGGCTCATCAACAACTGGAGATTATTTAGCTAAAAGTGCTTATGCGTGGCTTTCAAGCAGAATTGAAAGTAATTCTGATACTATCTGGAAAAGAATTTGGAAGTTCAAGGTTCCTATGAAAATCTACACTTTTCTTTGGTTATGTTTTCATGACAGAATTGTTACTAATGACCTTCGTTTCAAACATGGATTCACAGATTCTCCCCTTTGTTCTCTTTGTGGAAATGGCTCTGAAACGTCTCTCCATCTTTTAAGGGATTGCCCTAGGGTGAAGAATGTCTGGCTGAAGATGGGAGCTACTTTTCACTGCCCAGATTTTTTCCAGTATGATTTTAAAGAATGACTTGTTCAGAATACTAAAGTGATGAAGTCTCAGAAGGAAGAAGATTGGCTCCATACTTTTCTTATAACTATCTAGCAATTGTGGATAGATAGAAATAATCATATTTTCAGGCACAATAATCATCTGTCCTTTATAACTCTACAGAAGATATATACTTTACTTCAAGATTTTTAAATCTCTTTTAATTGGTACACAAATCAACAAAGGCATCTCTTTGAGAAGTTTGTCAAATGGGTTCCTTCTCCTAATGGCTATATCAAAATTAATGTGGATGGAAGTTCTTTGGGAAATCCTGGCCATGCTGGGTTCGGAGGCTTATGCAGAGATGATATGGGTAGGTGGATTGCTGGTTTTTCTTATTTCCTTGGAATATCTACAAATATGAATGCTGAAGTTAGAGTGTTCTCTTTGCCCTCCACTTTGCCCGATGTTAATTAAGAGAGAAATTTGTATTGCCATATCCTCAACTAAGTTAGGTAGTCACTATATATATTATAATACAGGGTACATATATCAGAATATAATAGATGTGGAACCTATTTACTAACACTCCCCCTCAAGTTAGGCTATAGATGTCAATCATGCCCAACTTGTTACAAATTTCATCAACCCGTTTTCCCGGAAGAGTTTTAGTAAATAAATCAGCTAATTGTTCCCCTGTTCTAATATGTCTAAGACTAATAATTCTTTCTTGTAACTTCTGTCGAATAAAATGACAGTCAACTTCTACATGCTTAGTTCGTTCATGAAAAACTAGATTTGAGGCAATGTGAGTAGCGGCTCGATTGTCACACCACAATTGCATAATCCCATGAGTCTTGATGCCAAGTTGCTGAAGAAAATAATTAACCCATACAAGTTCAGATGTAGCATGAGCCATAGCTCGGTATTCAGATTCTGCACTGGAGCGAGATACAACTGCTTGCTTCTTACTTTTCCATGACACAAGATTTCCTCCAACAAATACACAATACCCAGAAGTTGATCTCCGATCTATAGGACATCCGGCCTAGTCTGCATTAGAAAAAGCCTCCACTCTGCAATGACCATGATTTTTATATAAGACTCCTCGATCAGGTGCTTTCTTCAAGTACTTCAAAATGTGTGTAAGAGCATCCCAGTGGGAAGTCCTTGGGGAGTTCATAAACTGACTAACCACACTTACTGGAAAGGCAATATCAGGCCTAATTATAGTAAGATAGTTTAATTTTCCCACCAATCTCCTGTACTGTTCAGGATTTTCAAGTAATTCCCCATCTTGTGGATTAAGCTTAATATTTGGAATCATAGGGTTCTCACATGGTTTAGCTCCAATCATCCCTGTTTCATTCAAGAGATCAAGCACATATTTCCTTTGAGACAAGAAAATCCCTTTTCGCCCTCGAGCAATTTCAATGCCTAGAAAATAGCGAAGCGCTCCCAAGTCCTTAGTCTGGAAGTTAGCCTGAAGAAAGGCTTTCAATTATGAGATCCCCAACTTATCACTCCCTGTGATCACAATATCATCAACATATACAGCCAGAAGAATACATCCTGAACTAGACTGTCTATAAAATACAGAGTGGTCATGATCACATTTCTTCATTCCGAATTCTGTCACCACTTCACTGAATCTTCCAAACCAAGCTCGAGGAGATTGTTTCAACCCATATAATGATTTTTTTAAATGTAATACCTTGCCACACTCCCCCTGAGCAATAAACCCAGGTGGTTGCTCCATATACACTTCCTCATTCAAATCGCCATGTAAAAAGGCATTTTTAACATCTAATTGGTGAAGAGACCAATCATGAGTAGCAACAAGAGAGATGAGTAAATGAACAGAGGTAATCTTGGCCACAGGAGAAAAAGTTTCTGAATAATCAATACCATAGGTTTGAGCATAACCTTTAGCGACTAGACGTGCTTTTAAACGAACAATAGAACCATCCGGATTCACTTTGACTGTAAACATCCATTTGCAACCAATGGATTGTTTACCATCAGGTAAAGGCACAAGATCCCATATCTGATTAGCTTCAAGAGCTGTCATTTCTTCCTCCATAGCAGCACGCCACCCATTATGAGAAAGAGCTTCAAAATAAGACTTAGGAACAGTAATAGAATCTAAAGAAGCAATGAAGGCTCGAGAAGAAGCAGGTAAAGAAGAATAAGAGACATAGGTGGAGATGGAATAAGGATGGTGAGGGTTACCTTTCTGAGTACAAGTACGGATACCTTTTCGGTGAGCAGTCGGAAGATCCAAATCAGAAGACACAGGAGGAGGATCTGATGAGGAAGAAGCCGGTAGAGGAGATGAAGCTGACGGACCGTAGGAAAGCGAGTCTGGATCAGATGGCTATTGCATGACCGGTGGAGGAGCTGCTGGTGGTACCTGCACTCTACGAGAATAAACAAACTGAATTGGAGGTCGAACCAAATTTTGTGGTGGAGGAACTTGTGAGTCCAGTGAAGGAGGAGGGACAAGGAAGTATTCATCAACATGATCTGATTCTGGCAAAGGGGAAGAAGATGGAGACAGCCCAAAGAATGGGGTAGACTCAAAAAATGAAACATCAGAAGAAATAATATAACGATTTAACTCAGGAGAAAAACATCGATACCCTTTTTGAGTATGAGAATAGCCAAGAAAAACACACTTCAAAGACCAAGGATCCAATTTCGATACCTGGGGACGGTGATCATGAACAAAACAAGTGCACCCAAAAATACGGGGGGAAAGAGGAAAAAAAGGCTTAGAAGGAAACAAAATAGAAAAAGGTACCTGACCACCAAGAATAGAAGAAGGCATACGATTGATGAGAAAACAGGCTGTAGAAACTGCATCTGCCCAAAAAACTTTAGGAACTTTCATTTCAAATAAAAGTGCCCGAGAAACTTCCAATAAATGTTAATTTTTTCGTTCAACTACTCCATTTTGTTGTGGAGTGACAACACAGGAAGACTGATGAATTATACCATGCTGAGACAAATAAGCTGAAAATTGTGAAGAGAAATACTCTTTAACATTATCACTGCGAAAATTACGAATAGTTGTCTGAAATTGATTTGTAACCTCAGCATGAAAAGTACAAAAAACATTAAACAACTCTGAACGATTCTTTATTAAATAGAGCCAAGTCATTCTCGAATAATCATCCACAAAAGTCATAAAATAACGAAAACCAGACTTTGAAATAACCAGGTAAGGCCCCCAAATATCTGAATGTACTAACTCAAAGGGGGATGAAACCCGCTTATTAACTCTAGAAACATAAGATTGGCGATGCTGTTTAGCAAATTACAAGACTCACAATCTAAATGAGACACAGATGCTAAGTTAGGACATAATTTTCGTAAAGAGAGCAACGAGGGATGGCCAAGGCGACAATGTAATTGATGTAGAGTGGGGGTAGCAGCAGCAGCAATTGGTTGAGAAACTTTGTCATCCAGCACGTATAATCCCCCAGATTCATATCCCCTACCAAAAATCTTCTTCGTCAACAGATCCTGAAATACACAATAACCAGGAAAGAAGAAAACACCACAATTATAAGCATGGGTAATTTGGCTAACTGAAAGTAAATTAAATGGAAAATTTGAGAGGCACAAAACATTGGATAAAGAGATATCAGAGGTGAGATTGACCATGCCACTTCCAACAACAGAAGCAGTAGACCCATTAGCTAAGGTGACATGTGAAGGATGAGAATTAGTAAAGGAAGATAGTATACCTGTTTGACCCGTCATATGATCAGTAGCCCCAGAGTCAATGACTCATCTAGAATTAGAATGGGATAGACATGCAGTAGGATTACCTGTGTGAACTATGGTGGCAGTAGGTTGGGTGGGTGGCGACTGTACAGAGGCCTTTAATTGCAAGTACTCAGCATATTCGCTATCAGATAATAATTTACCATTGATTTCTGACTCTTGTGCCATATGAGCAAACTTGGACTGCTGGGTATTCCTTCCTACCAACTTCGGACAGAATTTCTTGACGTGTCCTTGTTCTTGACAATGATAGCAAATCACAACTGAATCACCTCATTTCCTTCCTTCACTAGAGTGATTCTGCCAATCACCTCCTCTTCCTCCTTCATTAAAATGACCTCGCCCTCTTCCTCTTCCCCTACCACCTCTAGAATTACCACGGCCTCCACGAGCACCTGAACCAACTAGTAATAATTCTGAAAAATTAGATCTAAATTCTCTCCTTGAATTTCTAGAACTATTGGGGCCTCCAGAATTGTTCATGAAATCAGAACTAGTATCCATATCCAGCCAGCACAGCAAAAAAAGCAGAAGAAAATTATCCAGAAAATAGAAAATGCCACCTGAGGACACGGAACTGCAAAACCAACCTTATAGAATCCTTCAGAGTCCTCCGAAACAGTGCCAAACGGAAGATCGCCGCCTGAAAATGCCCCACGTGCCTCCATGCGCCGCCGCCTGCCTCTGCAAGTGGGCTTCACGCGCCTCCGTACACCCGCGCGTGTGATGCCACGCACCGCCTAGCCGGGATCGTCTCGGCCCGATCTATTATCCGGTGTACCCAGACCTTCTGTACTGGTTCCGGTTTTGCTTCCACGGCGTTGAACAGTACCGTTCGGGTCTCCACCTCCGTACGCCGCCGTACGCCGCCACCAAACAGCAATCCCGAGGTCTGGGCTTCCACCAATAAGCGGCTTAGAGTGCCGCTGGTCCCACCGTGACCTTAGTCACGCATAAAAGAAAAATAAAAAAAAGAAAAGGAGGAAGAAGAGAGAGAGAGAGTTGGGTTGTTGATTGAGATAGGAGAAGGATTACTAGAAGGCTCTAGATACCATGTTAATTAAGAGAGAAATTTGTATTGCCATATCCTCAACTGAGTTAGGCAGTCACTATATATATTATAATACAGGGTACATATATCAGAATATAATAGATGTGGAACCTATTTACTAACACCCAAGAGAAGAGATACGATAAAATTATTATAGAAATAGATTCTCATGATGTTTACAGAGATTGTATCCGTGGAGTTAAAAACTGTCATCCTTATGGGAGCCTTTTTAAAGACATTGCTAATCTCTGTCTGAAGTTTGAGAAGGTGGAGTTCTCTCATGTGCTAAGAGAAGGTAATCAAGCAGCTGATAAATTGGCTAAAGGGGGGCTGGCCATTGTGTGAAGGTAAAGAGGTGGAACCTTCCTCCTTTGGGATTAGAAGTAATTTTGTTGTCTGATTCCATTGGTATTTTGTACAGACTTTAGCTGTTTCTTTTGTTTTTTTCTTTCTTTCTGTCTTCCCTAATGTACCAAAAAAAAATTAATAATGAGCAAGAGCTTGGAATGCCATGGAATAGGACTTCCAAGGTTGAAACAGAGCATGCAACGTGAGCCAAGCTTGCCTATAACAATGAGAAAATCTTATTAACCAATTCCTCCGCATTAGAGAATGAATGGTAGGGATCATGGGACTGCATGGATGGGAATTAACACATCCCTTTTCTATGAAGGTTAAAGCTAGAGCAAAATTAAGTTCAAAGTGGATTTTAGACCAACCATGCTACCTTGCTATACGCAGACCTGTAAGTATTCCCTACAATTCAGTGATGACTACAGATGAGGAGCCCGTCCATCTACAAAGTCCAAGTAGCCTGGCACCCAAACTATTGCAGAAACAACCTCCACATCCAGTCTGAGTGCCTTTTACTGAACCATTCGTATTGCACTTTATCCACTCCCTATTTGGTGGTTGCTAACTGATTTGTGTTGCAACCTTTCTGGCTGTTATCCCCAGCTTATGCTTGGACAACATACAGTGCCATAGCTGACGTGTTTTTTGAGTGGCCACGAAAAAGATATTATGAACATTTTCGGTTCTTGCATGGAAAAACAGCTGGTTCCTATTTAGCCATAATAGCCAGATGTCAAAACCAAATACAACATGCCATGTATTCTCAGTTGATTTTCCCGCTTGATTTGACAGATTCCCAGCAAGCTAGTCCTGTAAAGTAGTAAAGAAGAAGGTAGGCTAGTGTTTCATCTGCACATTGGATAGCCAGAGGTCCTGGACTATTGGGCAATCTCGAATTAAGTGAATATTTGTTTCACTTGCAGCACCACATCTTGGTGATGAAAAAAGACGGATCTTGAATTGGATTTGAAACAACAAAACAGAAAAAGATGGAGGATGGGCGCCACAATCACGGATTGATAAGCCGGAATAACGATCGCCACAAGAGGAGGCCTCTTGATAAGATCAAGGATAATTAGCTCACTCAAGAACCTAAGAGTCATAAGCTCTCAAATCTCAAATTGTATTCAAAACTGAATAAAAATATGTTTACAAGAGCTTATATATGATCAGCCTCTATAACCAAACCCTAATAGGCCTTGTACACTAACAAGCCCAATTCTAAGTGATCTAAATAAAATAACAAGTTTTCATGCTAAAATAAATCTAAAAACAAGTCTTGGCCCATAAGGCCCATTTATTACAAAAATGCTAAACTAACCAAATGCTATTGGATTCATTGGAGCCCAAGTCTTCCAAATACACGCAATTGAGCATCTTGGACTCTTCTATCTCCAAATTGGGCCTTCTTTCAAATATGGCAGCAACCATCTTCTCTAGATTTTCATTAATCCTCTTTGCCTTTGCTCTTGTCATTGGTCCTTGAAACTCTTCCAATGCCTTCAAGCCTTTGTCTTCCATGGGCCTTCTTAGATTCTCATCAACCCCTCCTTCTTCAAGAGAATTCGCCCTCGAATTTGACTCTTCATCACCTACATCAAAGAGAGACAAATCAGAAACATTAAAAGTAGCACTTACACCATACTCACCTGGTAAGTCCACTTTGTATGCATTATCCCCAATTCTCTCTAAGACTTGGAATGGTCCATCTCCTCTTGGTTGAAGCTTTGACTTTCTTTTCATGGGAAACCTTTCCTTGCGCATATGTACCCAAACCTAATCTCCAGGTTCAAACACCACTTTCTTTCTTCCCTTGTTGGCATATTTTGCTTGCTGCTCTACTTTCTTTTCAATTTGAGCCTTCACCTTTTCATGCAACTTCTTAACAAATTCAGCCTTGGCATTACCATCCTTATGCACTAAAGATGAAATGTTAGGTAAGGGCAGCAAATCAAGTGGGGTGAGGGGATTAAATCCATAAACAACCTCAAATGGTGAATGCATGGTAGTTGAATGAAATGTCCTATTATATGCAAATTCAATGTGAGGCAAGCATTCTTCCCATGATTTGAGATTCTTTCTTACCATAGCCCTAAGAAGAGTAGTTAAGGTACGGTTTACTACCTCTGTTTGTCCATCTGTTTGTGGGTGACATGTAGTAGAAAATAGAAGTTTGATTCCAAGCTTTTGCCATAAGATCCTCCAGAAGTGACTCAAAAACTTAGAATCTCTATCTGAAACTATACTTCTTGGCAAGCCATGCAACCTCACAATCTCCTTGAAATACAAGTCCGCAACATGTGTAGCATCATCTACTTTCCTACATGGAACAAAATGAGCTATTTTTTAGAAGCGATCCACAACCACAAATATAGAGTCCTTACCATTCTTTGTCCTTGGCAATCCTACAATGAAATCCATAGAAACATCAGTCCAAGGATAATCCGGAATAGGTAATGGAGTATAAAGGCCATGGGGTTGTACCTTGGATTTAGCCCTCTTGCACACAATACACTTTTTACAGAATTGATAAACATTATGTTTCATTCCAGGCCAAAAGAAGTGTTCTTGCAAAATTATTAAGGTTTTAGGTTCATCAAAGTCCCCCATCAAACCACCCTCATGGGCTTCTTTTACAAGCAAGTCACGAATTGAGCATTTAGGAACATACAATTTATTCCCCTTAAACAGATACCCCTCATGCTTATAAAACCCATCATGAGCCCCCTTTTCACACAACACATATAAACCAGCAAAATCAGCATCGTGCACATAAAGTTCCTTTACATGTTCAAATCCAAGCAATTTTGCATCAAGCATAGAAAGCAAAGCATAACGCCTAGATAAAGCATCGACCACTACATTCATTTTACCTTGTTTATGCTTAATAACATAAGGAAACTGTTCTAGGAACTCTACCCACTTAGCATGCCTTTTATTTAATTTTCCTTGACCCTTGAGATATTTCAATGATTCATGGTCACTATGGATCACAAACTCTTTAGGTAAAAGATAATGTTGCCATGTTTGAAGCGCCCTTATCAAAGCATAAAGTTCTTTATCATAAGTAGGATACTTCAAACATGCTCCATTAAGTTTTTCACTAAAGTAAGCAACGGGGTGCCCTTCTTGCATCAAAACAGCCCCTATCCCTACATTAGATGCATCACACTCCAATTCAAATGATTTAGCAAAATTAGGAAGTGCAAGTATGGGTGCATGCATAAGCTTATCCTTCAATGTATCAAAGGCTTCTTGTTGTTCCTTTTCCCATTTAAAACCCACATTTTTCTTGACAACTTCATTTAAAGGTGTAGCAATGGTGCTAAAATCTCTCACAAAGCGCCTATAAAAGTTTGCTAACCCATGGAAGCTTCTCACTTCGCTCACGGTCTTAGGGGTTGGCCAATCTTTTATGGCTTTAACTTTTTCCTCATCCACATGCACACCTTTAGAATTAACCACAAAGCCCAGAAAAACTACATGATCTTTACAGAATGTACATTTCTCAATATTTGCATATAACTTTTCATGCCTTAAGACTTCCAACACACACCTCAAATGTAACACATGCTCATCAAAAGATTTGCTGTAAACTAAGATATCATCAAAGTAAACAACAACAAATTTTCCCAAGAAGTTTCTAAGCACATGATTCATTAAACGCATGAAGGTACTAGGTGCATTAGTCAATCCAAATGGCATCACCAACCATTCATACAATCCATATTTAGTCTTAAAGGCTGTTTTCCATTCATCCCCCTCCTTTATTCTTATTTGGTGATATCCACTCTTAAGATCAATTTTAGAAAAGTAACAAGCACCAAACAATTCATCAAGTAAATCATCCAAACGGGGTATGGGGTGTCTATACTTTACAGTGATGTTGTTGATAGCACGACAATCAGTGCACATCCTCCAACTTCCATCTTTCTTGGGTACTAGGATGACTGGTACAGCACAAAGGCTTAAGCTTTCCTTCACCCATCCTTTATCTAGCAATCCTTCTACTTGTTTCTGGATCTCTTGAGTTTCTTGAGGATTGCTTCTATATGCAGGCCGGTTGGGCAATGTTGCTCCCGGAATCAAGTCAATTTGATGTTCTATCCCTCCAATTGGAGGTAGACCATGAGGCACTTCCTGGGGAAAAACATCTCCAAATTCCTGCAAAAGAGAAGAAACACCACTAGGCAAAGCATTGTTAGCAAAATGATCAATCAATTCATCATGAGGACTTTCTTTGCACAAAAGTAAATACATAGGCCGAGAGGCCAACAAAGCTTTTCTCACTTCTTTTTCTCTCACAAACAAATTTTCTCTCCTTTCACACTCATTTTTCTCTTCACTCTTTTCTTTCTCACTTGCAAGTGTCCTCACTTTTTCCCCTTTCTTTTTAAGTTTGCCCTCAAACTCACTCTTTTTCTTTTTAATTTTTCTCTCTTCTTTTCTTTCTTGCTCTCTTTTCAACCTCATAATTGTTTGATCCTCACAAACTTGCTTAGGAGTCATGGGTACTAAAGTGATTTTGCATCCTTTATGTGCAAATGTGAACT
Source organism: Sindora glabra (assembly GCA_020226215.1). Classification (NCBI taxonomy): domain Eukaryota; kingdom Viridiplantae; phylum Streptophyta; class Magnoliopsida; order Fabales; family Fabaceae; genus Sindora; species Sindora glabra. Next base: position 91,598,791 of record CM035228.1, read on the forward strand.
TGTTGGAATGACCATCATGAATAGCTTTCTTGTTAAACTGCCATGGCCTTCCCAAGAGGATATGACTTGCTTCCATAGGCACTACATCACACAAGACTTCATCCTTATACTTGCCAATAGAGAAAGCAATCAAAACCTGCCTATCAACAACCAACTCCCCTTCATCACTCAACCATTGTAGCTTATAGGGCTTGGGATGAGGAGTAGTAGTAAGACACAATTTCTCAACAAGCCTAAAACTAGCCACATTGGTACAACTACCACCATCAACAATAAGAGAACAAACCTTCCCAAGTACCAAGCATCTTGAATGGAAGATATTTTCTCTTTGTGTAGTGTCATCCTCTTTGGCCAAACTACCCAAGAGACGCCTCACCACAAGTAAATCTCCCTCATGACAAAAAGCCTCACACTCACTATCTTCTTCACTTGTAGCATGTGATGATGGAGATGAACTCTCACTTGAGATCTCACCATTCTCTCTCAAAATCATGGTCTTCTTGTTAGGACATTGGGATGCAATGTGACCTTTTCCAAGGCATTTGAAGCATTTGATTTCCCTATGCCGAGAAGTAGAAGAAGCAGAAGCATTAGTAGAATTAAAAGAAGTTTTAGTTGAGGATTTACCACCTTGGACAGCCACATCCTTAGTTGAAGTTCCCTCCTTCTTCACTCCTTCCTTCCATCCTTTTGAGTTATAGGAAGAGGTGTTTTTCTTCAAAGTCCCCTTTCTTTTGAGTTGTGCTTCTACTTTGATAGCTTGGTGAACCAAACCTTCAAGTTCTACATAGGGATGAAGTTCCACTATGTCACGGATATCATGGTTCAACCCATTCAAGAAACGGGCCATTGTTGCTTCTCTTTCTTCAACTACATTGGCTCTTATCATTGCAACTTCCATTTCCTTGTAATAGTCATTAACACTTCTCCCGCCTTGTCTCAAACCTTGAAGCTTTGTATGAAGCTCCCTATTGTAGTATGTAGGAACAAATCTCTTGCGCATTAGGTTCTTCATTTCATTCCATGTGACTACGGGTTCCTCATTATATCTCCTTCGCTCTTTTTGAATTTGATCCCACCACACCAAGGCATAGTCATGGAACTCTAGGGAAGCTACCTTCACTTTCTTTTCCTCACTATAGTCATGGCATGAGAATACTTGCTCTATCTTCAACTCTCACTCTAAGTATGCTTCAACATCATTCCTTCCATGAAAATTAGGAATCTTTATTTTAACTCTACCAATCCTCTCATTTTCTCTCACTCTTCCATCTCCTTCTCTCCTCCTCCTATCATTCCTCCTCTCTCTATCATCTCTCCTATCTCTTCTTCTATCATATCTCCTCTCTTCATCATATCTAGGAGAACTACTAGAATCTTCATGGGCATGTGGAGAATGGTCATGTGCTTGCCTTCTTGCATTATTTGCCATGGTTTCTTGAATATTTCTTATGGTTTCATTCTGCCTCTCAAACATTCTTTCAAATCTTTGTGCAAGTCCTTCAATTTGTCTTCTAATAGCCAAGGACTTAGGTGAGGGAGGAGTGCTTTCACTACTTGATCCACCTTGATGAGACGTGTCTACAAAACAAAAATATTAATGAAATAAAAGGTCCTCTCCACTCGCTAAGTGTTTCACTCAAAAGATGTTCACTCGTGTTTCACTCAAAATTGACTTTTGTGTAAGGATTTCTCTCTTGCCTTTTTCCTCTCAAGTGCTCTCAAGAGTTCTTAAGGAAGTCAACCTCCAATCCACACAATCAACCACCACCAAGTGACAATCAATCAGCAAAACACAAGTGAAGCCAACAAAAGAAAACGCTAAGACAAAAACTAAGGAAGCCAACAAAGACAATTACGAAAAACTAAACAAGGAATAAGCACACTAAGGAAAACAGAATACAAACAAGACAAGAAAGGAGAAATTAGAGAAGATTATGAAATGTTAAATAATAGCTAAGTTGTTCCCAAAAATTTCTGGTATGGAATAAATCAAAAACTAAGCAAAAGCAAGCTGAAAATTGCAAGAAAGTGGCATTCAAGAAGCACTTTTGTGTGCTGCAAAAAAAAATTTTTTTTTGCCTCTTTTTTTTTTCATTTTTTTTTTGCTGCAGATTTTTTTTTCTTCTTCTTTTTTTTGTTCACAATAGTTGTACCCTTTTTTAAATTGAATCACACAATTTTCAATTAGCCACTATTGATAAACTTGTAAGAACAAGCAAAAATATGGAATGTTTATTTTTGAGATAGCAAATAAATTCAATCCAATTGAACCAGAATTTTGGAAAGAAGTAGTAAACAAGGAATTAGAATTGATTGTATTCACAATTCCCTTTAAATCAAGCTATTATTTAACACCAAACACCAAACTAACAGAATTTTAGAAGATTGGACAGATTCAAATCAAGAACATGTGATGAACAATTGATAAACACGAAGAACACAAGTGTAGAAACTTAACAATTGATTATGAATTTAGCCAATCTAATCATCAAGAAATAAGAATCCAGCAATAAAACAAGTGTTGGAACAAGATTTAGGAAAGATTGTACCAAGAATTGATGAAACCCTAATGCGTGAACAGTGACGGCATGAACAGTACGGACGCATGAACAGTATTGATTGCAGAAAACAGAAATATGAACAATGCACGAACAGTACAGATGAACAGTGTCTATGAACAGTACCTCTTGAATCCAATTCCAACTAAAGCTTATGATACCAATTGATGAAATAATACGGACCTTGAATTGGATTTGAAAAAACAAAAAAATGGAAAAAGATAGAGGATGGGCGCCACAATCACGGATTGATAAGCCGAAGGTAAGATTGTCACAAGAGGAGGCCACTTGATAAGATCAAGGATAATTGGCTCACTCAAGAACCTAAGAGTCACAAGCTCTCAAATCTCAAATTGTATTCAAAACTGAATAAAAATATGTTTACAAGAGCTTATATATGATCAGCCTCTATAAGCAAACCCTAATGGGCCTTGTACACTAACAAGCCCAATTCTAAGTGATCCAAATAAAATAACAAGTCTTCATGCTAAAATAAATCTAAAAACAAGTCTTGGCCCATAAGGTCCATTTATTACAAAAATGCTAAACTAACTAAATGCTATTGGATTCATTGGAGCCCAAGTCTTCCAAATACACGTAATTGAGCATCTTGAACTCTTCTATCTCCAAATTGGGCCTTCTTTCAAATATGGCAGCAACCATCTTCTCTAGATTTTCATTAATCCTCTTTGCCTTTGCTCTTATCATTGGTCCTTAAAACTCTTCCAATGCCTTCAAGCCTTTGTCTTCCATGGGCTTTCTTAGATTCTCATCACTTGGGCACACATCTGAAGTTAATAAACCTTTCTTTTTTCGTTGATAATTTGTGAGCACTCGGTCTTTTGCAAAAAGCCATAAGAAGGTGCAGGTTCTTTCAAGTCCAGGCCATCTCCATATTTTCCTCCATATTGGCATTTTTCTTTGGGGTGCTATTATCGAGATCCTATTATACACAGTTCTCACTAAGAAAAGGCCGTCTGGGGTGGACTTCCAACTTAATGTACTTGGGGGTTATGATGGGAAAGGTGGCACAATGACTTGCAGTTTAGAAATAGGGTATGAGGGCATTAATGGGATAAGTCTTGGTAGATCCCAGCCTCCATCAGCAGTAACATAAACAGCAACTAGGGAATTTAATTCCTGGCGAGGGATAATGACGTTAGGCAACTTATAGAGAGGTTCGCAATTTTAAATCCATGCATCCGTCTAAAATTTAACAGTTGATCCATTTCCTAAGTTCCATCTCAAACCTTTGACAAAGTCCTCCCACCCACTGCAGATTCCTCACCATAAGTTGGATTGGTTCTTGCTCTGTTTAATGACTGGCAGAAGCATCGATCCAAAACCATATTTATGCTACAGAGTTTGTACCCATAGAGCTTCCAGATCATTTGTAAGATCCCAGGCGATCTTCGTAAGAAAAGCTGCATTAAAATTTTTCATTGTCTTCATACCCAAACCTCCTTCATCCTAGGAAGCGCAAATGTCCTCGCAGCTAACCAGATGAATTTTTCACTGGCCCTCAAGAGAGCCCCAAATAAAGTTGCAGCTTAAACAGTCCAACTCGAAGGAAATGGATACAGGCAATATAATAGTGTGGTATAGTAGAAAGTACTGATTTGGTAAGTGTAATCCTAGTAGCTAGTGAGAATGTTTTAGCTTTCCAGGATGTCAATCCTTGGTTAAACTTTTCAACGATGAAATTAAACATGTTTTGTGATATGCTTGTATATTGTAGAGAGACCCCTAAATATTTTCTTGGATCCCTAATACTTGAGAAGCCCAATGTTTCACTAATCCCCTTTGATCAGTTATGATTAATATTTTTGGAGAAGTCTCCTTATTGACCTTTTATCTTGAATTATCGCAAAAAATATTAAAATGTGAATTGATAATTTTGGCTTGTTCCAAGGAAGCTTTTATGAAAAGAATAAGATTATTTGCAAAAAAATAAATGTAACATGGGTGACCCATTTTTACCCAACTGGATAGGTGTCCATAACCTATTTTGTATAGTTAGATCGATAGTATGTTCAAACCTTTTCATATAGAGTACAAATAAGTATGGAGATAAAAGGTCTCCTTGTTATATGTCTCTTTAAAGCTATCCGTAAAATTTTCATTTCAAATAATTTTCATAAAAGTAGTAGAGATACAAATTTTAATAACATTTGTAACTCGATCACTAAAATTAATTTCTTTTAAAGTATTTTTTAAAAAATGTCAATCTAACCGGTCATAGGCTTTCTCCAAATTAAACTTTATTGCCATAAATCCGGATTGCCCTTTCTTAATCTTCATAGAATGGATAATTTCTTGTGCTACTATAATATTGTCCAAGTTATGTCATTTGGGCATAAAACTACTTTGATTTGGTGAAACAATTTTAGTCATGAGCAGCTTGATGTGGTTGGCAATTTTTGTGATAATTTTATAAATGACGTTACACAAACTAATTGGCCAAAACTCCTTTAGAGACCGGGGATTTTTCGTTTTTGGTATTAGCACCAATAATGTTTCATTTATTTTCTTAATTTTTTTGGACTCTCAAAGGCTTCTTTGATGAGAATGGAGACAGATTCTCCCACTATATACTAATTATTTTGAAAGAAAATGGCCCGGAATCCATCATTTCCCACGGCTTTAAAAGCCCCCATACTGAATATTGTGGCCTTGATCTCATCATCCTCCACTTTCCTTTGAAAATTTAGGAGGTTACCCTCACTTAGTCGTGGGAAGAAGCCAAGTAAAGGGTATGGCTTATATTCTGTAATATCCATGGAGAAACGTGAGGAATCATATTTTCTTCCCATGCTCTTCAGATATTGTTGATCTGAATGCCAAAAACCATTCTCATCCTTTAAGAGTTCTATTCTATTCCTTTTCCTTCGGATAACTGTTGTTGTGCGAAAATAAGTTGTATTCCTGTCTCTATACCTCAACCATTTGCATCTAGACTTGTGAAACCAGGTGATTTCCTCTTGAAGGAAGATTTTCTCATATTTTTGCCAAAGCATTCTCCTAAGGGACATTAAGTAAGAGCTAAACTTCCTATCCAAGGCTCTATCAATCCTCTCTATCCTAGCCATTAGTAGTTTTTTGCATTTAAAGATATCTCCGAAGGTCTCCTTGTTCCATTTCATGACATCCATCCTGAACTGGTTCGTGGCCTGAAACCAGTCTTGAGAACCCTCCTAGGCATTTTCAACGACAGCTGGAAAAGTGTCATCCATCAACCAAGCCGCATGAAATCTAGAGGGATAGGTGCTGTCATAACGCCTCTCCTTTGTCTGAAATTGAATAAGAATTAGCCCATGATCGAATTTCATATACGGAAGGTGGATAAACGGCAGTCAAAAAACCGGGGCAAGATGTACCTACCATTGTATATTTTACAAGGATGAATTGTTTATGAATACGAAGCTTTGATATGCGGTAGGCGGAAGTATTCCAAAGCAGCCATATTTCCCTTGAAAACCCCGCTGGTTCACTTTTGAAATTTCCATCCATGCCAATTCTGTGCATAACAACTTTCTGCTGTATCATCTTTTATATGAGGCTCAACTATTATAAGTTTGCCCAACTCGTGGAGATTAATCAGGTCTCGTGCTTGAGAAATAAAACTTCGGTCTCGAGCTCCTCTATAATTCCAGCTGACTATATTCATCAAAAAAGTGGATTTAGGTGAGAGGCATTAATCCGTTGTCTCAGATCAGTCGAGACTGATTACTTAGCAAGCCTGATAAACGGCTTATCTCGTCCTTGGACGGTGAGGAAGTATACATCTTCATTAATTGAACAGATTCTTAAAGGTTTGGCGGTTTAGGCTTATGTAGACTAGTCACTGGCTGGGTAGTAGGTAGTTCAGATGGGTTAGCTTGGGCTGTCTCTATCTGCATGGGAATCGGGTTGTCCTGGGAGGACACTGGCATGTTAGGGTGTCTTACATGGGTCAAAAGCATTTTGTGCTCGACCAGACCCTGGGCTCATCTGTCCATTTAAAGCCTTCCCCGTCTCTGTCTTTTTTAGCATCTACGTTTGGGTTTTCAATTGGCCCAGTTGACCTTTATTCTTATTTGGACCTTTATTTTTTTTCTTCTGAATTTGCGTGCTGTTCCCTACCATTAAATCCCGTCTGGATCTTACCAAGGGACCTTTTGTTTTGTCAACGCCTCTCTTTGCATTAAATGAGATGCATTGTCCTCGGTGTCAGCGATTTCAATCTCATTAATTGTGTTGTCCTTAGTCGGACCCATTAACGCTTCATATCTGGAATTGATTCCACCAGTACTGCTGCTGGGGCCTTTGGTTATAACTGCTTTGCCTTTTAAAGCTAAAAATGGGATGTGGGCCTGATTTTGGGGCTAAATTTTGGCCTTTCTAATTTGTTTCCGGGGAAGCATCCATCCCCGAAGTCTTCCTTGTCGGCGGTAATCTTCCCAATAGTTCTTCGCTTTTCTTTTTCCAGGGATAAACGGTGGTCCTGACTCAGGTGAGGCTGCGGTTGGTTGCTAGTCATCTTCATTTGAACGTCAGTTGTGATGGCGGCAGGTTCCTAGACAAGGGAAGGACAGAGTTCCTTCCTATGGCCGAAACGTCCACAGGAAAACATGTAAGATGGAGTCCTTCTAATTGGATGGATAGCACTCTTTTACAAATAGACATTTTGGGAATTAACTGTTTGCACAAATCAACTTTATCACAAATGCTGGCAAAGCAGCCTCTCTCTGTAACCGCGTGTTATTTTTGTTCTCGCAGAGTGTGCATGTCTATTTTAAGGGTTCTGCCCACCTTGTTCCCTAACTGCTAGAGGAAATGCTAATTGTAATATTCTAAATGGAATCCCAGAACTCTTATCCAAACAGCTAACAACTTGAAAGAATCATTGAAAGGATCAAAATTTGGCCTCCAATGTTGCACAATGAAATAATGATCTATGATCATCTAAGGGCCATTCTTCATTATAATAAAATAATCCTCCATATTATTGAACCTTATGACATAGTAGTTATTACCTATGTCTATCATCATCTGTATCATTCCTTTTAATAGCCAGAGCTTTTCCAATCTGGACTTCAGGAATCTAAAGGCTATTGATTTCCCCAGTAGATTGATGATCAGTGAGCTCTTCCATGATTTGCACCATTTCTTTTGCTCTTTGCGAGTCACATTGATAACAGGATATAATGAATTTTGTTTCTCCATAGGAATTTCCTCCTCCTCCTCTTCCATGTCTGAATCCTGCTTGTCAACCGTAATGGTTTCAGTGGCTTCATATAATTCATTGTGAATGCCATTAACTTGTAGGAGTTTATCTCTGTAAGAGATGATGGATCTATTCTCTTTCTACTCAGGTCCTCCTCTAGCGTCCTTTATTCCTATCTCACTTGCCTGCTTTCTTATCCTCATTAGTTTTCACCTTTTTTGTACTTCGTATCGGCTAATCAATTTCCTTTCCAGTCAATTCTCCGCTCATGTTCCTTGAACCAATTAGAACTATTTAAGTTGTTGTAGACTACTTTAAGAATGAACCATGCACTCACCCAATTTTTTGGTCATTTTAAAATTAGATAGTTTAACCATGTTGATTAGATATCTAATGAGTAACTCAAGTACAATATTATTTTGTTCAAGCAAAAAGCAAAGATCAATAAGTAGGTAAGAGAGAGAGAAAGAGCATAAAGGAGATAAAGTGAAATGGGAGAGAGATGTTGTGAAAAAAAAGTAGAGACCTTCTAGAAGAAAAATGTAAAATTTAAAAGATAACTTGTATGTATTTTAACTTCTATTTTTTATGTGAGAAAAATAAAATATTTATCCCCTTCTTTTGGAATTGGAAATATGAGAGATAAAGATTTTGTAACTAATACTTAAATTGAGTAATAAAACTACACCTTTACCTTCCAATTTATTAAAATGTGTAAAATTCAAGCGAAGGTTTTTACGAAACTAAAAAATGGAATCCAAGGTCCTCTAATCATGCATGTTTAAAATATTTTCTTTTTATTAAAAAAATTAAAAATAAAGATATATTCGATAGCACTTGGATAGTTTTAAGTTAGTAAAAAAAATGTATAATGTACTTAGCAGTACTTAAGTAGTTTTAAATTTTAACTTCTATCAATTGATATCTTTAAATATTAATTGATATGCAATTTATGCTTAGTAATGTAATTTTAAATATAAAGAATGATTGAACTTTTTTTTTGATAAATGAAAGGGGCTAAAGCCTGAAAAAGAATGAATTGTGAGTCATGTTAGTTTGTTAAACACTATTATCAATCATATATCTATTGAATCAATAAACAAATTTTATCCTTATTTGAATTAGAATATTCAAATGTTTGGTGTCCTTACCTAATTATTATAAATCTAGTTTTCATTATTTTGTAACTTTTTGGCTTTATTTCATTAAAGATATCTAGAATTATTTGAGATCTTTCATACTTTTCATGCTAAACTTTTGAATCAATTTCAAATATCTTTATATCATTTATACAGTGATAATGCTAAAGAATGTTTTTCTACTTAATTTTCATTTAATTTGTCATAACATGAAATGATTCATCAATCTTACTTTGCAGTTACTCTATAACGAAATGGAGTAGATAAAAGAAAGAATCATTGCTTAATAGAAGTTTCCATGCTTTATTATTTTAAATGAAAATATCTAAGGTTTTTTACACTAATACAATTTCTATAACCTGTTTTTTAATTAATCAAATGCCTTCTTCAACCTCTATGGTCAAGTACCGCACCTTATTTTTTTTCTTCTAGATCTTTTTTTCCTTTTACTTCACATATTTTTTATTATAATTGTTTTGTTTATAATTGTCGTCCTTAGGTCTTTAAACTTGAGCCAAGGTCTTTAAAATATGTCTTTCTTAGTTATTCTTGAACCTAAAAATGGTATTGATGCTATTTTCCTAATCTAAATTATTAACTTGTATCTTTTAATGTGACATTATTTGAATATACTACATATTTTAACTATTTTGAATTCTTTTCCTTAATACTTGAATCCGATTCCCCTGATGAATATTTTCTTATGTATTTTACCCTTCAAGAGTCTCAGGCCTTCTAAAAAATAATTGAATTCATTCTTCTATTAAGCATGTTTATTCTCATGAAGTACAATTTCCAATTGTAGGATTTTTATCAGATAACATCAAGATGTTTGGTGCAGTACCAATCATTAAACCATTACTAACTGCATCTCACATATTGGTTTATTCCTCATTTACCTTCTGATATTGATATCTTTATTATCCTCTAAAAAATACCCATAGTTGTACTTAGAAAGGTAATATTAATCACATTTATTTCATATATACTACTGTGTCATATTCTCTACAACTTGTCTCCTTATAATCATTTTTTGCTATGTTAGATCTTATTACTATTTCTAAGTTTGGTGGCGTATTGTTATAAAGGAAGAAATAATGGCCTTTGATGCAAATCAAACATCAAATATGTGTCTTTACTAAGTTTTAAACATTATATTAGGTGGAAATGGGTGTTCGTTATGAAAGTTAACTTAGATGGTACTATTGCTCGATTAAAGGCTCTTTTAGCCTTTGTTTGGATCGGTGGAAGTTAAGGGAGAACGAAATGGGGGAGGAGAAGTTAGAAGAGAAATTCATCATTTCTCCTACTTGGCTGCAGGGGTAAAATAGGAAGGGAAAGAAGTTTTGATATAAAAAAAGAGTGGGGCCCACAAAAACAATTCTCCCCACCAGTGAGGAGAAGTGCGAGAAGAAGTTGAAAATTTTCCAAAACTGCCCTTAACTACTAGCTTTTGCTACCCAAGCTCCCAATGTTCTAGTGTACTGCCAAAGCATCTTTCCCACCACACACCGCTAGTCTGTGTCGAGCCCAACCGTCTGTCTGAGTAGGTAAATTTATGTTTCTCTCTTCGCTTTGCCATTTCTGTCATCGTAAATTTCTGGGTGAGGATGTGTGAAGAAGAAGCTTCTAGACAGTTATCGATCTGCATCTGGATTCTTTTATATTCCTTGGCTACATGTGATGAAATTTTGCAAGAGATATATTTAATAATAAATATATGATTATTATTATTAAATATAATTAAGTGAACTCTATATAATTATATTTTTAGTAATTAAATTGTATTAATCACAGAATTTTATTATAATATTAATAAAATTTTAATATAAATAAAAATTTTATTGTAATAAATATAATTTTTTTTGTATTGTATATATTACTATAACACGACAAACATTATGAATTACAGCCCATTTTCTTTTTTTATGCATATTTTGAAATTTAATATTTTTTAAAAAAGGAAATACCTAATTATGAAATTATTGTATGAATTTTTTTAGATATTTTAAAAATTGTTTAATTTATGATTCATTTTTAATTTAATTTTTATTTTAGAAATTAAAATTATTTTTTTTAGAATTTATCTTTTTTAAAATACACATCTATCTTTATTTTTTACACATAAAAGCACAATGGTCATTTTACATAAATACAACTTCTTTCTCCCCTACACAATGGTCATTTCACACAAATATAACTTCTTTCTTCTCTAACTTCTCCTATTCTAAATAAAAGAAATTACTTCTTTTATAATTTCTTTCTCTCTTAATTTCTTTCTTTCTAAACAATACAAAAGAAATTCTTTTCTCCTCCTATTTCTTTTCCTTCCAACTTTTTTCTCTCTCAATTTCTTTCTTCTCTCACTTCTCTCCAATCCAAATAAAGCATTAGTGGCTAAAAGGTATTTGAAGACATATAGTGTGGATTATTTAGAAACTTTCTCGCCAATTGAAATTTTACTTCCATCTAATTGTTTATCTCTTTTATTATCTCTTATGGTTGGCTTTTCTATAAGCTTGATGTTAAAAATGTTTTCTTGCATGGTAGTTTACTTGAAGAGGTATATATAAAGCAATTACCCAAGTTTTTTCTTTAAGAGGAGTATAGCAAAGTTTGTTAATTAAAGAAAATCTTTATATGGCTTGAAGCATTCTCCTCAAGCTTAGTCTAAGAGACTTATTGAGGTGGTGATAGAGTTTATAATAAAGAAAAGTGACCATGACCTTTTAATTTTTATAAATAATCACATTTTAGTTTTATCCTTCTAGTTATCTATATGGATAACACAATGATCACTAGTAATAATAAATTGGACATTTTAAAGTTAAAAGTTTTTCTTCAAACCAAGTTTCAAAGTAAAAGTTTAGGAGCATTCTTGTATTTTTTAAGGATTAAAATTGCTTCAAGAAAAAAAGGAAATTTTTTTAACTTAAAGGAAATATGTTCTTAATCTTTAAAAAAAAAAAAACAAGGATCCTTAGCTCTAAACATTATGATAATCTTACAATTCTGAATGTTAAAGTTAGCCTAAAAGATGGGAAGTTGCTAGAAGATATAAAATAGTATAAAAAACTATTGAGTAAACTTAAGTATCTTACTATAACTAGACTTGATATTATCTTTCCGATAAGTGTAATTAGTCAATTTATAAACTTTCTAAGAATTTCTCATTAGGATCCCATCATACATATCCTAAAATATCTCAAAAAGACACATGATCATGAAATCTTATATAAAAATTATGGATATTGCATAATAGAAAGTTTCTCTAATGCAAATTAGGCATGATATCCTATAAATAGAAAGTTTACTTCTAAGTATTATGTGTTTATTGGTAGAATCTTGTTTCTTAGAAAAGTAAAAAAAAAAAAGCAATATTGTTTTATTTAAGTGCAGAGTCTAATTGTTGAGTTATGACTCTTGCTACATTTGAGGTTGCGTTGATTTCCTATTTTCCTTCTCAACTTGAAATTAAGTCTTCTAAAACTATGCAGTTATAGTGTGATAACTAAGTTACTACTCATATTGCTACAAATCTAATTTTTCATGAATGAATAAAATATATAAAAATCCATTATTATTTTATTAGGCAAAAATTTTAAGAAAGGGTTATTGGTCTTAAGCATATTAAAATTAAGGAATAAATAACTAATTTATTTACAAAAGCTCTATGGGGAAAATGGGTTAATGATAATTGTAATAAGTTAGATATATTTGATATTTATGCTTCAGTTTAAAGGGTTGTTGGCAGGTGATTAATGTAAGTTATAGGTTTATAGGCTTTGATGGATCTTAATCCTATTGAAACCTTATTCTTGTATTTATTCTATTATAAATAGATATGTCTGTCTCATTATAAAGTATGGCTTCAAAAATCATTCTTTTTTAACACTTCCCAAGCGATAAAGTGTTGGCAGGCCTATAAATATTAAAATGTATAGGTTCAAGTAGATCACTAATATTATTCTTAATTTATTTTACAAAAAACTTCCTATGTTGCTTTCCTATTATACAAATTTTACAAAGTTTTTTTGCTTGTGTTACTATAGTTAAGTTTAGTACATTCTTATTTCAACTTAAAGAGCTCAAACTGCTGAAGTTTAATAGCCTAAACCTAAGATAACAATGGCATTTTTCCTCTTTTATTATTGTAGATAAACTTTGATTCTTCTGATTTCAAATTTTCATTTTGAAAATTCTGTATCTTGAAAGTGGTGCTTTTAATATATTTCTTCTCTTATCATCTCTAAGAACTAGCTAGCCTTTCTCCATCTTTATATTATAACCTTTTTCCAATAATGGACCCAAGCATAGCAAATTATTTTTCATTTTTAAGATAAATAATATAACTATAATATGAGTATGGCTCTTATCTTTTTGTTGAATTAAGATTTTTCCTTTTCCTTTAATTGGAACATTACTTTTTTAGCAAATTTGACACTTAATTTTACTATTTCATTTAGACTAGCAAACCATTTTCTTCTTCCTATAATATAATTTAGACTACCTATGTCAAGGAACCATAAATTTAAGTAAGGCTTTGTTTATATCGATGAAAAATGTTTTTCATGAATTATAATTATAAAATATTTAAGTGAGGGAAAATGTTTTATTTATTCAATGTTAAATATGATGAGTTAAGGGAAAAGTAACTTTTTTTCATTTCAAAATGAAATTTGCTTTCTTTTACTCTCATGATTTTAGTTATCATTTTTCTTAATTACAAGCTATATAAGTGGTATGTTACTCTTTTTCCAATATATATGTAAATAATATTTTCTTATGAAAAATGAATTTTGACAAAATAAATAGAGCCATATTATCTTCTTCATATGATTTTACTGTTAGTAAAGCATGATCTTCACTATCATCATTTTACATAAATTTTGCTTCCTCTTCCTTTTTGTGAATATTTAGACTTGCATTTTTCTTGCAAAATATCTATATTTTTTACATTCAAGACATTGAATGTTTGATTTATCAACCTTCCTACCTTTGTCTTTTCCTTTTCTATTATATTTTCATAAGGTTTCTGCTAATTCCTTGAATTTTTTAATCTTTCTTAACTTGAATCTTCCTTCTCACTATTATTTAAGTTTTGATGCTTGGCTCCTTAGCTCCTTGGCCATAAGCATTGTTTTACCCTCTGCCTTTTTTCTAGTCCTTTCTTTCTTTTCTTACTCCCTTATTTGCCTTTTCTACCTTTTGTAATATCTAAAACTAAAGTGTTTGCTCACTAACCTTATTTAAGCTTTTCTCATTTAGTCTTTAATCATAGGTTTTGAGTGAACTTTGCAACTTATCAATTGTTATACATACTAAATCCTTTGATTCCTTTGTAAAAACTATAATGTAACTAGACTTTAAAGGCCAAGTATGAAGAATCTTTTCAATATAGCAAGATTTTCTAATTATCACCATTCATTTTTATTTAATTAGGTAAAGTTAAAATCTTTGTAAAATACTCACTAATATTTCCCTTACTATCCATTTATAGTAACTCAAATCGTCTTCTTAAAGTTTGTAATCTCACTTTCTTTATCTTCTTAACACCTTTATATCATTTTTCCAAAACTTGTTATGTTTTCTTTAAGGTTAATGCTTTAAATATCTTCTTAAAGACTAAAACATCAATGCTTTAATAAATTAAGAATGGCCCTTGTAATCTTTTTATTTAGTTTATTTATGCTTGTTCACCTATGTTTTAAATGCATTTATAAGAAGATTTAGAACTCCATTAATTACCACATTTGTCATATCTTAGTAGTTTAGCAACATTGTCATCTAAACACGCCATTTATCATAATTTTTACTACCTAAGATATGAAAAGTTAATGGAAACATAATGCTTGCTTTAGTAACAAGCCTAGCTTTTGATACCACTTTTATTGGAACAAGAGCACAGACTAGCATGCATTTATAAGTTTATGAAATAGAAAAAAGCAAAAAATAGAATGGAAAGAAACTCAAAAATAAAAACTAAATTTTATTACTCACACAAAATCATATAGGGCATTTCTTTTATACTTGAACTTATGACATCATGAGGCTAACTCAACTTGGGTTTTAACATCTTAACTATCTTACTTATAATTGTTAATAATAAAAAAAACACAACTAATTAGATTGTTCTACAATAATAGTAATGGTTGATTAGCTATATATATTTATTATCACTATGCTTGGATTATTTTTTTCATATTCTAGATCACTCGACGCTTAAGTAACAAGTAAGATAAAACTGTTATGCATAGGTGATCTTATTATTGCCTAGGTGGCAAGTAAGGATTTAAGATAAAAATATACCACCTTAGTTGTATGTTAGGATGAAAATCAAACTTGAGCATGAAAACTATTCACACTTTTTTGTAACCTTTATGAAACTAGATTTAGAATTTTATGTTTCAAACTTGTCATTTTATGATGACTATATTGGTGTATGTCATAGGAACCAATCATATAAATGATTGAAGTAATATACAATGTATTTTATTTTATTTTAGGCAATTTAATTATTATATTTTATTTTTATAATTTTATTATTATTTTACGTGATTTATAATTTAATATAATAATTATCCTTAGAATAGCTTCGTTATTCTTAAAATGCTCCTAGTCAAGTATTATTACGAAAAGGATAATAATAATACATCGAGACTAACATGTATAATGACTGATTATTACAAATCATGAATATATGATATCAAGTCAATACATGAGTACATTATTAGTGAACAATATATTGGACTGACCCACTATGAAAATATTATATGGATAGACATGTCATAAGTTATTCTTATATGATCACAAATATACATAAACCTTTGACCTGAAGTCACTACGGTTTCCTACATGAGGAATTACTCACTTTAATATTATCCTATGTCACCTTTAATCAGGATGGCAAATAAGACATTAATTAGGTGTGTCATGAATCGTGCAGAGGGAAGTGAGTGATGTAGATGGAATTTTGTTACTCTTGTATAAAAGAGAAATATCATTGGGCCCCTTGATTGAGTGAGACTTAAAAATGCATAGCCATGCTCAATTAGATTAATATGTGATATTAATAATTTATTTTAAGTCTACTCAGTATCAAGAAATATAAATTGAATATTAACAAGGATGACACATTCCGTGCCTCCAATTTAATTTGGATATTATTACAAAAAGGTTATAATGCAAAATGTTAATTATGTATTAGGTAGATGTCAAATCACAGACATTCTTACTACTTGAGTGGCAGTGATGTATTGTTAGATACCGCTCATTGTCTATAACTCAATAATGAGTCATTATCAACGTAGTAAGAACCTACAGGGTCACACAAAAGAAGTAGGAATAAGACAATAATTAATTGAACTTTAATTATATTAATATCCAATTAATTGGACTTATTTTCGTGCATATATATATTATTATTAAGAATAATAATGTGTTATTCATGTAATATATATATATATATTATGTGATATTATTTGATATTAAAGTAATATCAAATAATTACGTTATCAGATATTTAATAAATATATTATGAGATAATATTATTTTGATATTTGATAACTATATGTAATCATCTAATATTAAGATATTTATATTATGAGATAATATTATCTAATATTAAATAATTAATAGATAAGTCATATCTCTCTTCATTATTTCTAGGATAAGGATAAAATGAGTTGTTAAGTGTAATTAGGATTTTGGAAGCATTATCCTAATAAGATTAGGATTGTGACTTGCCTAAGTTCTATAAAAGGGGGCTTGATGGCAACACATTAAATACACATTCAGAAGCCTCCTAAAATTCAAAATCACTCAGAAAATATCAAATTCTAATTCCTAGAGAGAGAAACGCATCCTAGCATATTTGTGGAGGACGAGAGGTCATTGTTCACTCCGTGTGGATACCGTAGAGACGTTGTACCTTCCGGCTGGCGTTTGATTCATCCACTCTCAAGTTTTGATCAGTAGAAACACGAGTGCCCAATAGGCAAAACTCTAATCATTGATTTATGCTTTTTGTATGGATCCTAGGTAGAATTCGGATCAAAATTTTGAAATTCCGTTGCATGTAATAATCCGAATTCCTAACAGACTAGTCCCAAGTCTTGTATTATGTACTATTAGAGCATGACAAGCCTTGAATAGGAATTCTACCATAATATATATTTCTCCGTATTCTTGATCAAATATGGAACAATTGTATCATATGATTCATAAATTTGATTAATCGGTTGTTGAGGGTCATTATTTACTTTCATTAATTTAGATCTCATATCCTTTGTTAACTTACTACTTAATTATTGGTTGCTTAAAAGTCATACTGAAATGCATACTCAATCACTTTACAATCAAGACGTTTGAGTTATACCACTTCCTTTTTTTATTGGAAAATTCATACATACAAAGCATCCATATGAATAGTTAGACATAATATTCAATTCTCAAAATGCTTAGGTCATTTTTGCAATAAAACTTACAAACACCTAACCCTCAATTATTTTTTTCAACTTATAATATAAGTTGTACTTAATTAGTTCTATCATTCATGCAACCAACCAATTGGCCATATTCTATTTATGAAGTATTTGTTTTATGGTTTTAACTTCCTTGAGAGGTTAGTAAAGCATAAACAAAGTTTTCTATCTTTTAATACTTTAATTATGGTCTTTTAAAGCTTGGCTTATGAAGTAAATTAGTTTTTATTCACCATTTATTTCTCTTATTACAACTAAGTTAACCACTTTTTTTGTAGTGGCTAGATACAAAAGGTATAGTTCTTACCTAAACTTTTGCCTGGATAGGATCAAAGGTGACACTAAATAAGTGTTCAAATCCAAAATGCTATTCTCATATGAATTATCTTATTTAGACTTTCTTAAGCTTTTCAAAATTTTAAATAATAAGAAATTTATCTACTAACTTGTTATGATAGGATTTTTTGGCCTATAAACAAGTACTTAGATAAAATTTAAAATCAAATAGTAGATCATTACCTTAACATGAATTATGAAAGATCTTTTATCTAACCATTTAGCTGTTACAATTTTTTTAGGTTGGTTAAACTTTTCATTTCTAAGTCATTGAACATTTAGTTGGATTCACCTTAATATCTTTTTTCTATTAAGAATGAAGCTTAAAAATTTTGTCACGATGACTCTGAAAGCATACTTAATAGGATCGATACTCTTATTATTGTTCTTTATCACTTGCAATATGTGCTCAAAATTTATCATATGGCTTGATTGATTAATTGACTTAGTTAACATATCATTAACATATACCTCTAAGTTTATCCTAATTTGATCTTTAAAAACATGTTCATCATTCATTGGTAGGTCGAACTAACATTCTTTACTAACTAACTTGATTTATGGGTTAACTTAATCAACATATCATTAATTTATATCTCTAGATTCCTCTTGATCTTATTTTTAAAAACCTCATCATTATTTGGCAACATTCTTTAACCAAAAAGGCATGACTTTATAATAATAAAACTCTCACTTGTAATGAAGGCAGTCTTTTTATAATTTTCTAACCATTTTAAGATTTGGTTAAACCTAAAAAATACATTATAAAAACTCAAGATCATGTTGCTTGATACCTTATTCACTAACTTGTCAATGTTTAGAAGATGGTAATTAATAAAAAAATTTCTATAGTAAAAACACAAAAAAAATATTCTATTAATATTTTTATATTAAATAATTTTTTAAGAAAAAAATATTTTATTATGAAAAATATAATAATTCAAATATTTTAATAGAAACTATTAAAATTTAATATTTTACTTTTGTTATAAAATAAGGACTCCATCATTTAACAGGATAGTCGTTCCCTAAAGAATAGACATTTCAATTTTATATTACCTATCAAATAAAATTTTCTAATTTTATTTCTTTTTACCACACTAAATGCAACATGAAAATCTTGCTTTATTTGGATCCCTAAATAAGGGAAGCTTAAGTTTTTTCCCCCACAATAAAGGGTTAGTAAGTGTACTTAACTCAAATTTTGTGAAGATATAAAATAATTTGTTTAAATAATAATAAAAGAATACATTTTTCTCTTATTTGATTTCTTTCCAATCTTTCCTTTACTTCCAAATAAAGGAAATTTGGTTTCTAATCATTTTCTCTTGATAAAATTAACAATTTTATCCATAGAATTATAAGGTACTAGCAAAATAATCCCTAAATTATATAAAGTTATAATTTTATTCACAAATAATGATCCATACAAATAGTCATTTAAAGATGAAATTGTAATTTTATATAATTCAAGGATATTGTTAATTTTGTCTTTTCTTTTCGATATTTTCTTCCCTTCATGTACTCTTTTCAATTTAAAGTATAAACCATCGATTCAAATGCTTATTAACCATCATATTCATCCTTACCAATACAAAGTGATATGTATAGATTATATTTGACAATTAACTAATTATATTAGCAATTAATTGATTTAATTAATTGTTAATTAATAGCTTTTTGTACAAATTGACAATGTTAGCTGTTATAATTTGTGATCCAAACAAATAATTTCAACCTTTTGTTACTTAATATAAGAATACAATTATTTATATGAATTATTATTTAAGGATTTAATTATAATTTTATATAATTTAGGGACTATTTTGCTAGTACCTTCTAATTTTAGGGATAAAATTGTTAACTTCATCTTTTTTTCCATATTTTCTTCTGCTTATATAAGGATGGAAATAAGGTAAGTTGAGCTAGACTTTATCTTAAATAGAGTAGGCCTACTTTATAAATCATTGGCCTAAGTCTTGCTTGTTAGCATATAGAAGACTAAAATTCAGACCTAACTTAGCCTATTTGAAAAGTTTGGCCTAACCTATTAACATGTTTACATAAATAAAGTTTTAAATAAGCTAATAGGCAAAGACCTTTAAAGCAAACAATAAACCACTAATTAAGTTAGGTTTATATATAATTTTATATATTAAAATTATGTTAATATTATATATATGTCTATTTTATAAATGTATATATCATATATGATGTTATATTATTATTCTATATAACTATATTAATAATATATTAATTATTAAATATGTTAAGTTGGCAAGCTTATCAGTTGAGTCTGGAAAAAAGAGGCATAACTTATTTATTTAAATAGGCTTATTTATTAGCCTTGATGTGACTTATTTAGCTAAAGGTTAGGCTAAGCTAAGAGTAGGCTTAGTCATAAGTACATAACAGGTGGCTTAACTTATTTCCACCCTAATCTACATACTTTTTAAAATTCAAAGTATAAATTGTTGAACTCGTTAGACATGTTCAAACATTTATTATTTATTATATTCATCCTCACTAAGGCAAAACAAATATATAGAGATCCTACTTGGCAATCAGTTGATTATATTTGTAGTTAGTTAATTTAATTAACTATTAGCTAATAGATAATTATATTAGCTAATAACATTAGTTTTTTGAATAAAGATATTTAGTAAAATTAGTTATTTTTACATAAAATGACATATAATAATATGAATTTATTTGAGCAAATATGTTTATGTATATATGTATTATTTATGTGTATAAATTAATCTTATTAATTTTTACTTTTAATATGAAAAGAATTAAAATTCATTAAATGATTATATAACTATATCTTTAACATATTATAATAATTATTTTATTAAAATATTAATATTACTATTTAAATTTAATTAATGAAAAGTTAAAAGATTATTTTTATTTATAAATAACATGTTTATTCTAATATATATAAAATCGAAGGCATATAATAGTATAGTGGTTGAGTCATAAATATATATATTAAGAGTTAGGTGTTTAATTCTTGCAAATAGCACTTTCAACAAAATAATGATTAGAAATAATTATTATTATATAATTTAAGGATAGTTTTAACTTTTTATATGTATTTAATGAATTAACTATTTGGAAACGTTGGGTTCCCTAACTTTTTCAAGTTAGCTTATTAAAGGTCAATCAATTAATTCAACCAGTTGTTTATGAAATATAAAGCTATTAAATAAACTCGTCTAATTTATCTATGAACTTGTCAGCATGAATCAAGTTGGGTTTAGCCTTTGAAAATTGCAAATGCAAGTCCAAGTTCTAATATTGGTGAATTGTAGGCTTTTTTCTTTAAATAGTAATTTTAAGTTTAAAATAACAATTGTAAATTTGAAAATCACAATTTTAATGTGTTTTTAATCTATACCAATAATTTAAGACTAAATAAATTATAATAAAATTTACTAACTTTGAAATTATTAATTATTAATTTAGAAATAAAATTATTAACTTAGAAATAATTTATTTAGGTTAAGTTTTTTTTTGTTATGAAAGAAGAATTTATTTAATTAAAAGCCTTGTTAGCATCATGATTACAAGCTTTTTCCACAATAGAAGGAACATCTCTAATTGAACCAATACCACTCCTAATGGCATTAAAGACCCAGTGGGCTCCCTTATGTGTTGCAATATTTGCAGTTCTAGATATCCAAACTACTAAAAGGCAAGTAGAAGCCTCCAAACACATTCTTACATTTTCTATTAATGCAGAGGGTTTCTATGGATAAATTGTAAATCCAAGGAAGGTGTTGACTACCAGTTTGCAATCATGATATGTGGGGCATGTAGTTCTTTAGTAATGTGACATGCTTTGAATATAACATAGGCTTTGACTTTGGCTAGAGAGTTTGTGGAGATTTTTCCAAACCACATCTCGATAACAATTCCCATGTCATCTCTTCCTAGAATAGCTACTGTCATGTTGCCACCATGCCATGCTATGTCAACATTCAATTTTAGACAGTTAATATGGGGACGGATCCATACTTGAGAAATAGAGCCTTACGGTAATGCATTGCATCCCCAAACATGAATTCGCTCTATACGTAAATCATCATTAACTAGTGCAATAAAATGGTCCATGCAGGGTTATAAATCAGCAAATATCAAATCATTTCGAGCCTTCCATAGCCTTTGAAAGATGATCTTAGAACTTTCTAGGATTTTGAAAGCATATTTAGGAGGTATACCTTTAGGAATGAGTTTATTATTAATGCTTAATAATGCTTCCAGTAGCTCTAGCATAGGACTCCATGTGTACTTGTGAGATATGAATGCCAAGAATTTAAAACCATAGAATTTGAGCAAAGTTGCATTACAGTAAGACATGAAACTCTATTTTCAGGGCTTGAAGATATAAAGGGCAACGAACATCTTGTGAGTTAAGAATTATCTGGATGCGCACTTTTATAGGGACCAGTCCTTTACCAAAATGCCATGGAAAAATTTGTAGTTGATAATAGATGTCAGAGTTCTAGAGAGTATTCCATATTTTTTAAGTGCGTTCATCTAAGTAATGGTTGAGTTGAAAGATAAATAATTGAGCTTGGTATTGGTTGGATGAAAATTTGTACAATGTGTTAGTTTAATTTGAAAGTGAGCAGAAAGAAAAATGAAGAAAATATGGACCCATCCATAAACTGTTTGGTTTGATCTATACAAATTGAATTACTTTAGGTTTGCATTTAAGCAGACTCGTATTTTACAGGTTTTAATTGGCATTTTTTTATGAATTTGCAAATTCGACTCCATTTTAACAACTTTAATCAAACACTAATAATAGTTCATTGACCAAGTTAACCAACTAAAGTACCCTCAATTGGCTGAAAATTAATTAAAAAATATTTGTCAAACACTTTCATAAAATATAAAATATTAACTTGACAAGGATTTAAAAGAAATATAAATATAATATTTTTTGTATTTAAATATTTAACTTGTAAAAATATTGTATCTATATTTTTTCCTTAAATTCATATTTTTAATTTCAAAATTTTAATCAGAATATCAAATTCAAAGATATAAGCCCCAAAGTTCCTACTTTTAAATTTCGTAACAATGATAGAAGCTAACAAAATCTATTGAGTTATGGTAAAAAAAATTAATATTTATTGAGATCATTCAATTGGCATGGTTGATTGTCTTTTATTAGCATGTCTTAGTTGCAATCCCATTGTTTGGTATTTGGAAAAATTTTTAACGTTAAACTAACACTAAAAATTTATGTTTCATTTCACATATTGTATAATATAATATGAGGATAATTAAGAATGATATTGTATAATATACTATTACGAAGGAAAAGGTTTTATACCATTCTACATTAGGTTTGTTATTATATAATATATGAAGGTTTGTGTAAAATTATTTTATCTTTTATTTGTTATCTTATTTCATAAAAATGTATAGGCATAAAAATAATAAATTTAATTAAGATAGCCTTATATATCAATCAACAATAAAATTTGTTTTGAATAAATTTAAAGTAAATAATTAGATTAAAATGCCCCTCACAAACATATATTTAAAAATTTTGAATATATATATATATATATACACACACCACACAATGATAATAAAATAATATAACAAATTTCACTAACGTATATACACAAATGTATATATACATGTGTGTATACACTAATATGTACATATGGATATATGAATAACAAATTAGTTAAAAAAATTATAAATTAATTCAAAAGTGTAAAATTCAATAAATACATTGTATAAAATCTTTAAAAATATAAAAAAATAATATACACTACCTACAAGTATTTATCTAATATTGCCAAATAAAAAAAATTAAAAAAACTAAATCAAAATCAAAATATAAATACTAATATAAAAGAATTTTTATTTTTATTTTAATTTCATAAAAAGCACATGTGAGAGAAACGAAAGAAAAAGAGAAGACTTAAAAAGAATTTCTTAATTTTAATAATTTAATATTTATTTTAACATTATTCTATCACCTTCTATCCTCTTCGCATTAGGGTGGATGACCTTACATGAAATTCAACAAATAAAGAAAGATTTTTAGATAAAATATAAAATTTGGTTAAAAAGTTGCTATATATATCATTTTTTAATTCAACAATTCTGATTTCCTTAAAGAATATGAAGTTAAAAATATAATATATTTAACAATATTTATGTATACAAAAACACTAAATTTCAGTATTATTATATTATTAAATTTTTTTCTAGTATTTCACGGTTCAGGCAATTTATTAATGCCACCCCACCGTGGCCTAAATGCATGTCATCCTACCCCCCAAATTTTAGGTGCAAGGAAAATAAAATTATAAAAGCTAATAATTTTCCACCTTTTTCCGGTTAATGTTGTCGCACTTGCCTTGTGTTCTAATGCGAGTAGCAGGCCTTGGCCTTTCGATCAGAATCCGTAAAAGAAGTAAATATAAGAAAAAATCTTTGTTAAGTGGAGCATAGGGAGTTCTCGATTCATCCACTGGAGCGACTCTGCGCTGCTAAAACTATAGTGAGTACCTTTCTCTCCTCTAGTCAATTGCCTTCTTAGCTCCCAATCTTCTTGGATCTGCATCTCTCGCATACCCCATTTTGTTCATATTTAGTATGTATTGCTGAGATTTTCTTGTGTTTATTAATTGATTATATTGAGCAACGTTTCGCTTCGCTTCTCATCCCCGACACTTTCATTTGAAAATTTGATGTTTTTGGTATTGTATGTAACCTTCGTTACATGTGAATTTTGGACCCTTCCCTCCTTCTACATGATAACTGCCACCTGCCACCGGTTTTTTCCTCTGGATTCTGCCTCTTACAATCTTTCGAGTAAACGCTCATTGTTCTGTTTGCTTTTGACGTGTGGTCTAGAATGCGCTATCCTTATCAACTAGTTTCCTGGTAAATGGTTGATGAATACATTACTGGATGCAAATTTAGCTATAAATTTTGCCATTATTGTTTGCTTAGATGTGAAAGGTTAGACTATTTTTTTTTTTTGGGGGGGGGGTGTTGTTGGTTGCGCATCCATCTCCGTTCTTTTTTTTTAAACATTTGCCCGACAATGAGTTTTGATGCGGCAACTGATGCCGTTAGATTTTTTTTTTTTTAACTTGATAAAAAAATTGACAGTCCAGTTTTTGGTCAAAGACTGGAAAATGGTATGCATATTTAATACCTGCTCTAGTTGAGCAGCCATCCATGCTGGGTTAGATTACAGGGTTCAATTTGAACTCTGGATTGCAATTGAAGGTGTGTCTCTAGTTCCGTTCAGCGCACAAGAATATACATTATTGGCCACTGTATTATCCCCTATTAGAGCTTGTCCTCTGCATTGTGAAAACTCAATGATAATACTTATCATTATTGATTTTCCATTTACTCGTTCTTGTGTTTCTGTTACATATAATGGCGTAAGCCAAGAAGCTTATATGGAAATAGGTGATTCCTATATTTTTGTAGTTTTACGCCATGAGTCAAGGGCAAAGGGTGAGTGATTGTGCAGGCGACCAATTTAACAATTAGGGGGGCCAAATTTTGTGTGAAAAGAATTAGGTATATAATTAATAATTTTTTCAATTTTTTTTGGGGGGGGGGGGTGGAGAGGGGCATGGCCTTCCAAAGGACATGGAGGAGCTGCCCCTCCCACCTGTTGGAAAAACCATGCGATCTCTGTTTCTGTCTACATTGACTGTCAGATCTTTACATCATTCTGTTTATTGATTAACATTGGCAGTTTTTTTTCCCCATTTTCTAGAGTGGGTGATGGAAAGTGGAGGAAACTCCCTTCCTTCAGGGTTTGATGGTGTGAAGAGAAAGGTTTCCTATTTCTATGACCCAGAGGTTGGAAATTATTATTATGGGCAGGGTCATCCTATGAAGCCACACCGGATTCGGATGACACATGCTCTTCTAGCCCACTATGGGTTGCTTCAACACATGCTAGTTTCAAAGCCTACTCCTGCTAAAGACCGGGATCTCTGTAAGTTCCATGCTGATGACTATGTGGCTTTTCTGAGGGGAATTACCCCTGAAACACAGCAAGACCAGCTGAGGCAATTGAAGAGGTTTAATGTTGGTGAAGATTGCCCTGTATTTGATGGTCTTTACTCTTTCTGTCAAACATATGCTGGAGGTTCAGTTGGTGGCGCTCTAAAGTTGAACCATGGAGTGTGCGATATAGCTATAAATTGGTCTGGTGGGTTACATCATGCCAAGAAGTGTGAGGCGTCTGGCTTTTGCTACGTTAATGACATTGTGTTGGCTATCTTGGAACTCCTCAAAGTGCACGAGGTATGCCATATTTATTTGTCTTCCATTATCTTGTTGCTGTTTGATTATGTTGATTTTGATGTGGGCTGAATTGATTTTTAAAATTGATCAAGAAAACATTTGGCCCCAAAGATTTCTACAGCATGTGTACTTAATTTTTTCATGTTATGTTGTTGTTGGCTATCATATATTAATATTCCTGCTGCCAGTCAGAAATGTTTGTGGGACCTGTATCATGGTGAATTTTCCTAGTTGCTGACATGAATTTCCTTGTTGTGGGTCCATTGAATGGGAGAAGCTTGGTTGTTTTTTCATACAAGAATTTCCATGCCTCTCTTTGTAAAATAATATGCTGTTAATTTTGTATATGCATTATGGGGACCTTTTTTACATTGAGGTAAAATTATTGTTAGTGTGCTTTACAATAGTAAGATACTAGCAATATAGTTTGTGTTCTATTTACATGATAGATGAATTTTGTCATCTCTTCTTTTGTTTAATGAGAAGGTTCCACTGTCCCTTGGAACTTTCACTCTTTAAGGAATTTAAATGATGAGAAAGGCTTCTGCATTGCTTGACTTGGTGAATTTGCTGGATTCCTTCAACTTTTCTTCTATTCTAGATTGGCATACATGGTCCTTAGTTTCATCTAGTTCTTATATATGCAAGTCTGTGTGTGTGTGTGTGTGTGTGTGTCTTTGAGTTTTTGGTAAAAAATCCTTCTAGTCAATTTCTACCTTTTTTCAAGTCTTTTTGAAGGATCAAAGCTCCTTCTAAGGTTAAAGTCTTTATTTGAGCTTTTATTCTAGATAAGACTGTCATTAATGATATGCTTCATGTTAGAATAAAAGAAAGATTTGTAAGGCCATATCCTTAATAGTGGTATGTAATGTTTATTTATAATAAAATATAGGGCTGCAAGAGTTAGGCCTATGGTTCATGTGTCTTAGCTCATAAGATACTAATAGACTAAATAAACACTCCCGTCTAAGTTAGAGCATAGATATCAAACATGCCTAACTTATTACAAATATCATTATTTTATTTCTAGGAAGAGCCTTAGTGAATAAATTAGCAAGTTATTCAGTGCTTATATGTCTAAGATCGATAACATCTTCTTGAAATTTTTGCCTAACAAAATGATAATCAACCTTTACATATTTGGTCTATTCATGAAACACTAGGTTTATGGTGATGTGAGTGGTGATTTGATTATCACACCATAATTATATGACTCCAGAAGAAGTAATCCTAAATTGATTAAGAAGATAAAAATGCCACATAAGTTTAGCAATAACATGAGTCATGAATTGATATTTAGACTTTACACTAGATCGATATATCATTGCTTATTTCTTACTTTTTCAAGATAATAGATTTTTGCCAACAAACATACAATACTCTAAAGTAGAACTTCTATTCATAAGACATCTTGCCTAATTAGCATTAGAGAAACTTTCAATTTTATAATGACCACGATCTCGATATAATATACCATGCTTAAGTGCTTTTTTTAGATATTTTAAGATGTGTATAATTGCATCCTAATGGGATGTTTTTGAAAAATTCATAAACTGACTTGCTACACTCACTAGGAAAGCAATATTAGATATTGTGATAATAAGATAATTCAGTTTGCCCCTTAATCTTTTGTTACATTTTGATTTTCTAGTAATTCTTCCTCTTTCAATTCAAGCTTGACATTTGGGATTATAGGGGTATCACATGATTTTGAACTAAGCAAATTAGTTTCTTTCAAAAGGCCAAAAATATATTTCCTTTGTAAAATAAAAATTTCCTTCTTATTTTAAACAATCTCAACACTTGGAAATACTGAAATGGTCCTAAGTTCTTAGTTTGGAATTTGGATTGAAGAAAGTTCGTTAATTTTGAAATTCCCCCTTGATCATTGTTGGTAATCACAATGTCATTAACATAAATAACAAGAAGAATACATCTAGATTTAGAATATCTATAAAATACAGAATGATCATGATCATTTTTCTTTGGACTAAACCATGTTATAACATCACTAAATTTATCAAACTGTGCTCAAGAAGATTGCTTTAAACTATACAAAAATTTTCTTAATTGACACACCTTTTATTTCTCCCCTTAAGCAACATAATCAAGAGATTGCTTTGTGTAGACTTCTTCACGTAAATCGCCATGAAGAAAAGCATTTTGAACATCAAGTTGGTGAAAAGGCTAGTGTTGAGAGGTAGTTAGAGAAAGAAATAGGTGAACAAATGTTATTTTAGTATAAGTTTGTGCATAACCTTTAACCACCAATTGAGTTTTCAGTTGAACAATAGAATCGTTTGGCTTGACTTTGATTGTATATACCCATTTACACTAATAGGCTTTTTACCACTTGGAAAGGGAACAAGCTCTCAAGTATTGTTATCCTCAAGAGTTTCCATCTCTTTATTCATTGCAGTACGTCACTTATCATGAGAAAGAGCTTTTGAAATAGTTTTAGGAACAATAATAGGATCTGGTGGAGCAATAAAAGACTGGGAAGACATAGGTAAGGCGGAAAATGAAACAAAATTAGAGATAAGATGAGATGTAGAAGGCTATCTTTTTGGGTACAACTACTAGTATCTTTGCGATAAGTAATGGGAATATCAAGATTGAATGGTGGAGGAGGTGGATCTTTTGATGAAGAAGCTGTTGGTGGAGAAAACAAAGCTAATAGCTGTTTAGTGACTTGTGTGATAATTGATGGTGATGTTATTGTGGGAACTTGTTTTCTGTGAGAATAAACAATGTAATTGGGGGGAGTTGTTGTTGGGGAGTGAAATCCTGAAAAGCAATAGTATATACAAAGAAATATTTGTCAATAGATTTAGATTCAAGTGAGAGATCAGTAATTATAAAAGAATAAAAAAAAGAAACTGACTTAAAAAATGTAACATCAAAGGACACAAAATGATGTCTTAAATCAGGAGAACAACAACAATAATTTTTTTGAGTGTGACAATATCCAAGAAAAACATGTTTTAGAAATTGAGAATCTAGTTTAGAAACTTAAGATTGATAATTAGGAATGAAATAAGTACAACCAAGGATTGTGGAGTAAGATGAATAAATAGTTGAGAAGAAAATAAGAGAGAATAAGGTATCTCACTATCAAAAATTGAAGAAGGCATTCTATTAATTAAAAAATAAGATGTAGAAATAGCTTCTGTCCAAAATATCTTGGGGACTTTCATCTAAAATAGAAGTATGCGTGAAACCTCTATTAAATGATAATTTTTTCATTTGGCTGTCCCATTTACTATGGAGTAATTGCAGAAAAAGATAGATATATAATATCATGCCTAGATAAATATAAAGAAAATTGGATAAAAAAATATTCTTTAACATTTTCACTACATAAATTTTGAATAAAAGTATGAAAGTGATTCATAATTTTAGTAGAAAATATGCAAAAAATATCAAATAACTTAGAACAATTTTTCATTAAGTAGAGTCAAGTAATTCTTGAATAATTATCAACAAATACACTAAAATAATAATAACTAAGTTTGAACATAACTAGACAAAGATTCCAAACATTAGAATAAATTAACTTAAAAGGGATGCAACCCGTTCATTGTCTTTAGAAAAACTAGATAATATCATGCTTGGATAGAAAAATATTCTTTAACATTTTTACTATATAAATTTTGAATAATAGTATGAAAGTGATTTATAATTTTAGCGTGAAAGATACAAAAAATATCAAATAACTTAGAACAATTTTTCATTAAGTAGAGTCAAGTAGTTCTTGTATAATTATCAACAAATGTACCAAAATAATGATAACTAAGTTTGGACACAACTAAACAAAGGCTCTAAACATTAGAATGAACTAATTCAAAAAGGATGCAACTTGTTCATTGACTCTAGGATTATAAGACTGACAATATTGTTTAGTAAATTGACATGACTCACAAGCAAAATGTGAAATAAAACTTAAATGAGGACATAATTTCTTCAAGGATAACAATTAAGGGTGACCTAATCTCTTGTGTAATTGGTATGGAGTAATGGTGGTAGTAGTAGCAATGAGTGGAGAAGTAGGTTGAGGAAAATCACTATTAAGCACATATAGTCTCTTTGATTCATATCTTCAACTAAAAATCTTTCTCGTTGTAAGATCCTAAAAAATGCAGTAACTAAGGAAGAAGAAAATATTATAATTATAAGTACGTGTAATTTGACTAACTAAAAGTAAGTTAAATGGAAATTTGGAAAGATACAAAATATTAATTAAAAAAATATCAGAGGTGACATTGATTATACCACTCCTTACAACAGAAATAGTTAACCCATTAGTTAAAGTATTAGAAGAAGATGATGATGTAAAAGAAGAAAAAATTCCTGTGTTTCCCAACATATGATTAATAGCTCTAGCATTAATGACCTACTTAAACTTGGAATGAAGAAGGCATGTATTAGGATTATCTGTATGAATTAGAGTAGCAATAGATTGAGTGGAGTATAGTTGTTGAAGGATTGGTGGTTGTAGTGAAAGTTAGAGCTAAATCAAACAATTATACTCATCCTTAGTCAAGATTATATGCTTAGATTTTGGTGTAGAAGTGGTAGAAGGAGTATGTGCAAATCAAGAGGGTAGTATATATCGTTCAACTAACTTAGGATAAGTTTCCTTTATATGACCGCTTCCTTAAAATAAAAACAAATATCCTTATTAGGTGGATTATAGCCTTTGCCTCCTTTACTATCACTACAATCCCCTCGAGTACTAGAATTGACTGAAGTAGAGGGGTCAACTAGAGAAATAGATAGGGAAACTGATTGTAGCTCTCGAGCTGCTTGAAGAATGGGAGAAAAAACAAATTGTTGAGTTAACTACTCAAAGCTAGATAAGGTGTGATGGTAAATAAGATTGAGCTTAGCAGGTAAATTCATAAGGAAAGATAAAGTAGCTAACTATTTTTGCTAAGTACGCATTGCCTTGACATTTTAGGTAAGGGGAAGGAGATTGTCCCATTGTTCATAAACATTGTTTCACTCAATCTAAATCTAAGACACAATCTTTTGTTGCACATTTTGCTAAAACAAAGCTACATATAAGTTATAAATGTGACTTAAATTATCTTAATGTAAAAAAAGAGATTCAAGAAATGTTTATAAATCTTTGATAGTCTTTTAATGTACATAATTATTTTCTTTATCCTTCTCCAAAGTATTGCTTATCAGCATAAATAGTTGCTGATCCTTTATAATCTATCAGGTTTTCGCATTGTTAGTGGGTGGATCATTGGTCAAGTGATTAGAAACACCCTAAAAAAACACTTAATAGATTTTTTCCATGCAAGATATATATGTCCATCAGCATCAAGTTTTTTATCAATGATTTTCGCAGTAGTAGGAATTAAATCAAAGAAGAGGAATTTGAAATCATTATTTTGGGTATTTTTCTCGCTTGAATTAGAACCTGATTTATTTGTTTCTGTCATTATAGCAATAGTTTAATTGGTCAACAACATCGGAAAATCAAATAAACTTAAAAAACGCAACCTATGTGCTTGAATTACTGATCCAATCATATAGGGATGTGCGATTCACAATAACAAGGCTGCAGGAAGAGGTGTGTTGCTGAATGGGACTTCATGTGCCATCACAAGGTTTTGCGCGTGGTGCTCATGCGCCATCAGATGGTGAGCACATGTTGCTCACACACTGCCTAGAGAGGTTCTCTGGCTGACAATTTTCATTTTGAACTACCTAAATCTCAAAACAGACCACTCATCATTTGTCAATTTCTTTAAATAGAAACATCAACATTATTCTCTGTGCAACCAGTAATCCTATGCACGGTCACAAGAACTATAGAGATCTCGATTCTCTTATTTTTCCTCCAAATACATGATTTTAAGTCACTATCAAATTCTTCATGACATAGTCACACATTGGAAAGGAAATAATTAAAAAAAAAAAAAGAAAAGAGTGTCGGAGGAAAAAAGTGTTTGTTAGGTTTAAAGATGTGTTTAGGTTTTAGAATTTTATTTCAATTGGTTCCAGATATCTTTTTAGGAGAAAAGAAAGATTTATAAGGCCATATTTGCAATTGAGGTAAGTAACATCTATTTATAACAAAATATAGGATTGCAAAAGGTAGGTTTATGGTCCATTTGTTTTAGCCTATAAGAAACTAATAGACTCTATTTACTAACACTTTTGGTGCATAGGCCTCATAAGATGTTATCTTTACATATATGGGTGATGTGTTATTGAAACACAATGACTAATGATCATTTGTTTTTGCATTGTGGTATGGCTTGGGAACTATAGATCAAATTGTTTCCCTCATTTGATATCACTTGCATGTGCTCCCCAAATTTGGATTTTTTTTAATCCATTAATTTGAAGAATTTTTTTAGGGGGTGTAATAATAAGAAGGCCCTTTGGATGGGTGCTCATTTTGTGATTATTTGGTACATTTTGTTGGAAAGAAATGCTTGAGTATTCCCCCCAAAAAAATAGGATTCTATTTATTCAACTGTTTTTTTATGGGATAGGATTCTATTCATTGTTTCTTTTTGGTTGAAATCTGATGGTTTTTTTTATGGTTGAGCTTGTCTAATTTGCTGAGAAATTTGGCATCAATTTTGTATTAATTTTTGAGGATTCCTTTTCCTCCCTAATTGTACTTGTGAAGTTTAGAGGGAGCACACGGAGAAATTTTCAACTTGTATTTGATTAAAACATCAACTATATATACATGTAGGAATCAGCCCTAGATCAGCTATTCTAGAAAACCTAGGCATAACAACTATTTATATTTACATTAGCCTAATAGAAATGAACTCAATGCAAGGATCTCTGAGAGATTTAGTGAGAATATTAGCAAGTTGGACATTTAAGTTCACATGGTTAGTGATAATACAACTAGATAGCATGTTATCTTGATTGAAATGGGATCAATTTCAATGTGTTTGGTATGAAAAATTGGATTGGATATAATATGAAGTGTAACTTAATTGTCACACAATAACTATGAGACATAAGATCGTATGTTGCTATAAGCTCACATGTTGGTATAAGCTCATATAATTTCAATGTGTTTGGTTCTCTCTTGAATCAATTGATTCATCCACATAAGCTCACATGTTGACAAAACCATAGCACAATACTCAGCTTTATCACTTGACTTGGCTACGATCTCTTGCTTTTTACTCTTTCAAGATGTTAGTAAGTAAAATATATTGGTTTTTTATAGGTCAAGACACATGGGTTATGGACTTATATCTTATAACCCTATATATTATTATAAATTGACGTGGGCTACCTCAATTAAGATCATGGCCTCATAAATCTTTCTTTTTTTCTAATATGGTATCTAGAGCGTAAACAAAACTCTAGGACCTAAACACATCCCTTAACCTATCAAACACTTATTGTTTTCCTTCCCACCCTCTTCCCTTCTTCTTTTCCTTTTTTTTTGTGTGAATAGTTTACAAAAAATTTGGTAGTGACTTAGAGTAGTGCATTTGGAAGAAAAATAAGCGGACCTAGGTCTTTGTAGTGTTGTTATTATGTGTAGGATTGCTGATTGCATTGTGAATAGTGTTAGCATATCCGTTTGAAGTGATTGACGGATGACGTGGTTCGTTTTGAGATTTGGGTAAATCGAACAAGGATTGACAGTTAGCAAACACCACTGGGCGGCACGTGAGCAACACGCTCTCATTGTTAGATTACAATTGATCTCCACATGTAGAACTCTTTGTCGGCGTGTGAAGAATCCTTTGGTGATGTGCCTTCTTTTGCAACCTTTTATTTGTGAATCGCACTTTTCTCTGTGATTAAATTGGTAATTCGAGTGTTTTGGTTGTAGTTTTTGAATTTATTTTTCCGCTGCTATTGTCTAGTTAAACTATAACTGTAATGATGAAAAAAATCAGGCTTTGATTTAGGTGAGGAAAAATAGCCAAAATAATGATTTCAAATTCTTTTTCTTTAATTTAATTCCTACTATTATAAAAATTACTGATAAAAAACTTGATGTTGATAAATATGAATATCTTGCATGGAAAAAATCTATTGAATATTTCTCTGAAAGTGTTGATAGATCTAATCACTTAATTAATAATCTACCCCACTGATAATATGAAAATTTGATGGATTGTGAAGGAACAATAACTATTTGTTCTAATAAGCAATAGTTTGGAGAAAGATGTAAAAAATAATTGTGTGCATCACAAGATTGTCAAAGATTTGTAAACATTACTTGAATATTTTTTTCTAGGTAAAAATAATTTAAATCGCATTTATAACTTATGTGGAGTTTTGTTTTAGCAAAGTGTGCAAGGAAAAACTATGTCTCAAATTTATATTGAGTGGAACAATACTTATGAATAATAGGATAATCTCCTTTCCATTGCTAAAGATGTTAAGACAATGCATAATCAATGAGAATAGGTACTTGTTTCATCTTTCCTTGTGAATTTACCAATTGACCTTAGTCCTATTCGTTAGTAGATTTAGCAGATTTTATCTAGCTCTAAGTAGTTAACAGTTTATTTTTTCTCATGTTTTTTAAGAGTTTGAGAGCTGCCATTAGTTTCCTTATCTATCTCTCTGATCGACTCCTTTACTTTAATAAATTTTAGTACTTATGGGGTTGTAGTGGTGGTAGAAGAGGCAGAGGTCATAATTTGTGTAATAGTGATATTTATTTTTATTGTAGGGAACTAGGTCATATAAAGAAAATTTGTCTTAAGTTGGATAATATATGCCACAATCTTGGTTTGCACGTAGCACTTCTGCACCAAGATTTGAGCATATTACTTTGACTAAGAATGAGTATAATCATTTGATTTAGCTCCAACTTTCACAACAACCACTAATCCTACAGTAGCTACCCTCCACTCAATCTATTGCTACTTTGATTTAGACGGGTAATCCTACTATATGTCTTTTTCATTCTAAGTCTATGTGGATAATTAATTCTATAGTCACTAAGGAGGCACGAGTATCTTTTTTTCTTTAACATCCTTATCTTCTTTTGTCACTTTTAACTAATGGGTCAACTACTTCTATTGTTGGAAGTAGTACAACCAATGTTACTTTTGATATTTCTTTAATTAATATTTTGTGTCTTCTTAAATTTTCATTTAACTTACTTTTGATTGGCCAAATTATACGTACTTATAATAATAATTTTTCCCCTTTCTCTGGTTGTATTTTTTAGGATCTTTTGATGAAGAAAATTTTTGGTAGAGGATACAAATCT
Source organism: Sindora glabra (assembly GCA_020226215.1). NCBI lineage: Eukaryota > Viridiplantae > Streptophyta > Magnoliopsida > Fabales > Fabaceae > Sindora > Sindora glabra. Next base: position 91,634,064 of record CM035228.1, read on the forward strand.
AATGAATTGTATGTACTTGATGGTGATTTCTTTCAACTTGCTTCTCCATCTATTGCTACTACTGCCATACCTATTTCATATCAGTTACATTACTAGTTAAGTTATTTTTCATTATCATCCCTAAAGAAATTGCGTCCTCATTTAAGTTCCATTTCAAATTTTACTTGAGTTATGTTAGTTTGCCAAATAGCATCATTCATTTTATATTCTTAGAGTCAATAAACGGGTTGTATCTCTTTTTGAGTTAGTACGTTTTAATGTTTAGGGTCATTGTCTAGTTATGTCTAAATTTGGTTATTATTATTTTATTACATTTATTGATGATTATTCAAATTTTTATTGAGTTATGTTAGTTTGCCAAATAGCATCATTCGTTTTATATTCTTAGAGTCAATAAACAGGTTGTATCTCTTTTTGAGTTAGTGCGTTTTAATGTTTAGGGTCATTGTTCAGTTATGTCTAAATTTGGTTATTGTTATTTTATTACATTTATTAATGATTATTCAAGAACTACTTGGTTTTACTTAATGAAAAATTGATTTGAGTTGCTTGATATTTTTTATGCCTTTCATGTTAAAATTATGAATCATTTTCATACTTTTATAAAAACTCTATGTAGTGATAATACTAAAAAATATTTTTCTACCTGGTTTGCTTTCTATTTATCCAGGTATGATATTATATATCAATTTTCTTGTGTGGTTACCTTACAACAAAATGGGATAACTGAATGAAAAAATCATTTAATGGAGGTTTCACGCACACTTATATTTTGGATGAAAGCTATTTTTACCACTTGTTTTTTAATCAATAGAATGCTTTTTTCAATTCTTATGGTGGGGTACTATATTCTCTCTTGTTTCCCTCTCAACTATTATTTCATCTCATTTCACGCATCTTTGGTTGCACTTTTTTGTTCATGGTTATCGGTTGTAGGTTTCTAAATTAGATCCTCCATCTCTAAAATGTGTATGTTTTGGGTATTTTCGCATTCAAAAAGGTTACTATTGTTATTTTCTTGATCCAAGACATTATTTTGTATCCTTTGATGTTGCATTTTTTAAGTTAGTTCCTTTGATTTTTGTACAAATCCATTACTTGGGTTTAAATTTGTTGACAATTAGTTCTTTGTGTATACTACTACTTCTCAGGACTCTACTCCTTAACAATAGCTCTTTCTCTTATTAAATTTTATTCTTACAGAAAATAGTTTCCATAATAATAGCATCACCATTAAGTGCCACACTAATTGCTGCATGACCATCAACTTTGTCTCTTCCTCCAATAGCTTCTTTTTTAAAAGATCCATCTCCTTCATTTTTTGATTTTGATGTTTCTATTGTCCATCGCAAATGTACTTGTAGTCGTACCTAGAAAGGTAGCCTTCTTACGTCTTATCCTATTTTTAATTGTTATATTCTAGCTTACTTGTGTCTTCCTAATTTTTTATTGCTTCCCTGGATCATATAACTATTCCTAAAACTATTTTAGAGGCTGTTTTTTTATGATGGGTGATGTGCTGCTTTGAATGAAGAGATGAAAGCTTTTGAGGATAATAATACTTAGGAGCTTGTACCCTTACCTAGTGGTAAAAAGCCTATTGGGTGCATGTGGTTATAGACAAAGTTAACTCAAATGCTTTTATTGGTCGATTAAAAGTTGAATTGGTGGCTTATTCATAAACTTATGATATTGATTACTTAGAAATTCTCTCCTGTTTCTAAAATAACATTTATTCGCCTATTTTTTTCTCTGACTGCCTTTTAACACTGGCCTCTTTATCAACTTGATGTTAAAAATGCTTTTTTTTTATGGTGATGCATAAGATTGTTGAGAATGGCATGAGAAAATCATCTAAACCTTGATCCTTTATATATTAGAATTGCAATCATTACATTTTAATGCTAAAAAATATAATTCTAAGAATTATGCCTGAACATTTGCTAATTTGTTTTAATCACTAGCTAATTACAGTATATATAACTAATATTATTTAATTACATTTATTACTATTTGGCAGTCTCCCTTAAGTTAGAGCATATATATCATATGCATTTTGTCACATATGTAGCTTATTCTTGAATTTCGTAGGGACTTTGTGAGCATATCGACCAATTGGTTTTTGGAATTCACAAAAATAATGATAATTTCTTTTGCAATAACTTTCTCTCTTGTGAAGTGGCAGTCAATTTTTATATGTTTGGTTTTTTCACGAAAGATAGGATTAGATGCAATATAGAAGGCTGTTTGATTATCACATACAAGCTCTATAGGATCAAGAGTATAAAGTTTTAGCTCTTGCAACAATTATTTTAATCATATAAGTTAACAAGTAGTTAATGTTGTAGCTTGATACCTTGCTTTTGCAGTTGATCTTGCCATTACACTTTGCTTCTTGCTTTTTCAAGAAATAAGATTTTCTCTAAAAAGAATACAATAGCATGAAGTAGAGTGACGTTCATTTAGAGAACTTGCCCAAACAACGTCTAAGTAACCAAAATTTGAGTGTGCCATTTATTCTCATATAACAAACCTTTGCTTGGATTTCCTTTTATGTAGTGAAGAATTCGTAATAACTGCATCCCAATGAATATCGCATGGGGAGTTGAGGAACTGACTCACCACACTCACTATAAATGAAATATTTGGTTGAGTGATTGTGAGGTAAATTAGTTTTCTAACAAGCTTGTGATATCTTCCTAGATTTAAGAGTGGTTTACCTTAATTAGGTAATAGTTTGATATTTGGATCCATAGGAATGTCTACAAGTTTAAAATTTATTCGTCATGTTTCATCTAAAACATTAAGAGCATATTTGTATTAAGAGATAGAAATGCCATAATGGGATTGAGCCATTTTAATACCAAGAAAATACTAGAGTTTTCCTAAATCTTTTGTTTGAGAATAACAAAAAATTTGCTTCTTTTTGTTTGAAAATGACGAAAAATTTGTTGCTTAAGTTGATCAATGCCAACTTGATCACTCTCTGTGACAACTATGTCATCAACATAAACAATAAGATATATAAATTGACAGGTAGACGAATGATGATAAAAAACAGAATGATCTGTTTTACTTTGACTGATGCCAAAATTTTGAATAACTTTACTAAATTTTCCAAACCAAGCTTGAAGGGATTGGTTAAGACCATATAGGGATTTCTTCCATGAACAAGCAAGACTAATCTCCCCCTAAGAAACAAACCCTAGAGGTTGTTGCATATAAACTTTTTCTTTAAGATTCCCATCTAAAAAGGATTTTTTGATGTCCAATTGATGTAAAGATCAATAATTAATGGTTATAAGAGATAAAAACAAATGAATTGATGCAATTTTGGTAATAGAAGAGAGTATCATCATAACCTTGGCTAAAAATCAGAGTGTAGGCTTTCGCAATTAGTCTAACTTTTAACTGGTCTATTTTTGCATTAAGGGCTAACTTTGACAGTATATATCTAGTGACATCCAACAATAGATTTGTCAGAAGGTAAAGGAACCAGATCTCATGTGCCACTAATTTTCAATGCTGCTATCTCATTAAGTATCGCTTCTCACCACTTTGGGTGAGAGAGAGCTGTTTGTACGGTTTTAGGAATAGAAATTGAGAACGAGGTAGAATGGGGTACAAATAAATGATTTGTAAAATTATAAATGGGATAAGGGTTATGAGTGGAACGGGTATCTTTACAGAGGGCAATAGGAAGATTGTCATGTAGGTCTGAGATAGAAGATTCCACAGAACTGGATAGTGAGTCAATAGGTGGATCATTATTACCATTAGTTATTTGAGGCTCATTTGGGCGAGGGCGTTGTTGATAAGTGATTGGAGGTCGATCTTGTTCTAGACTTGAAGGAATTGAATTAAGGACTGATAGTAGTAATACCTCAAATATGGGAATAGACTTGCCGAAAGAAGAAAAGTAATAAGTTTTGAAAAAAGTAACATCAGCAGATATGAAATACTTTTTTAAACTTGGAAAATAACATTTATATCTTTTTTCTAGTCTTGAGTAGCTAACAAAAATAAGTTTTATAGAACGAGCTGATAATTTATCCTTTTTTGAAGTGAGATCATGAACAAAATAAGTGAACCCAAAAATACGAGAAGAAAGTTTATATAGAGATTCAATTGGGTACACTAAAGAATAAGGAACTATATTTTCCAAAACAGATGAAGGCATGCGATTAGTTAAATAATAAGCTATTAAGATAGCATCACCCTAAAAATGAGAAGGATCATTAGCATGTAATAATAGAGTTCGTGTAGTTTCAACTAAATGATATTTTTCTCTTTTAGTAACTCCATTTTGTTGTGGAGTGTGAGGACATGTTGATTGATGAATAATGCCTTATGATGACATGAAAGAAACAAAAGGTGCGGAAAAATATTCAGTAGCATTATTATTACGAAGTGCTTGTATAGTTATTCCAAGTTAAGGACGAATCTAAAAAATAAAGGATTTAAAAATTGGAAATTATTTAGAACAATCCTTCATCAAATATAACCAAATACACCGAGAATAGTCATCAATGAAAGTTACAAAATACCTAAAATGGTATTGACATGATTAGGATCCTATACATTAAAATGAATTAAAGAAAATAAAGACTTAGCTGATTAGTAGTTTTATTAGAAAAAGGATTATGAACATTTTTATTAAGTTGTCTTGACTCACAATTTAAGAACTTCAATCTTGAAAGAGTTGGAACCATTTTTTGTAGTTTTGAAAGATTGGACTAACCCAGACAACAATGGATTAATTCCAGAGACTCTGCATCAACACAAATAATTGATGATGTCTGTTGAATTAATAAAGTTCTCGACTCATGTCTGGTATCAATTGTCTTCCTTGTACCTTGATCTTGTATCAGAAAAGAATAAAAAGGGAATGTTACAAAACAATTGAGAGTTCGGATAAGTTGAGTGATAGAACTTAAGTTGAAAGGAGAACATGGCAGGTAAAGAACATATTGTGGTTTTAGTGAAGAGAAAAGTTTAGCTTGACCAATACCATGAGTAAGTATTTTGGAGCCATCAACCAATATAATTAAAGGTAGGAGTTTAGTATTGCAATCAAGATGTGTAAAAAGAACTTGACTACCAGATGTGTGATCAAAAGCTCTAGGGTGAAGAATCCAACAATCACGAATTGTAGAAAGAGATAAGCAAGCAATAGAATTACCCATGTCTATAGATGCAAAATGTGTCTATTTTTGTTTGGATGCCTTATGTTGAAGAAATTGTTCTTTCAAGAATTCTTGATATTCTAGATCAAAGAAGAAAGAGGACCGATTAATTGATTTAGAACCATATTGAACCATATTGCCTAAACCAGATTGAATAACATTGGTAGATTGAAGAGATCAACCATGTAAAGCAAAGCATCTATCTCAAATATGTCCTGACTTATGATAGTAAGTACATTGAGGTTGACTGCTCTAACCACCACTGCTACATCCTCTTCAATTGTTGTGACCACCACCTCGTCCCCTTCCATGATCACTAGTATGTGTCACCAATTTAGAGTTTTCAATATTAATAGGAGTGATCGAAGTGGGTAATCATAACAGATGATTGATTAACATTTTTGTTGTAGGATCTTCTATATTGCCCAATGTTTGTTGACAAAAAGTGTTAAAATTAGAATTTAAACTAGCAAGAATATAGACCATAAGAAATTTATCTTGTTGTTTCTCTTGCTCTTTAGTGTCAGCAGTGATGGGCAAAAGTTTCTTGTATTGGGCTATTGTTGTTTTAATTAATATAAGAAAACAGATGTGATTCTTGTTTTAAATCCTTCAATTTGGCCACAACTTCATACAAGTGAATATCATTGGAGTATAGATTCTTGACTTCCTCCTAGAAGGTGTAGCAAGTGTTGTAAGGTTGAAATATAGGTAGCAAATTAGGATCAATGGACTTCCGCAAAGATTGCACATAATTATGCATCAGTCTTGTTCCACTCGCTTTGTTTATCAGCAGGAATATCTTCAACCTTTGTAGCCAAGTATTCAGAATAATCTTGCTGTTTGAACCTTAATAAGACAGAAGCACCTCATGAGGAATAGTTGGAGCCATTCATTTTGCAAAAGTAATTGTGAGAGTACTAGAAATTACATAAGGAAAAATATTGCTAGAATTGTTGAGTTTAGAAGTAGATATGATGGAGGGTAAAAGAGAAAAGGAAGCCACTGGTTGAGAAGGATGGAGAGGAAGGTGGAGAAAGGGTGTTTAAAGAGAGAGAGAGGGTGTTGTTTGTTTTTGGCTGAGAAAGGTGGAGAAGTGATTTGGTTATGTTCTGTTCTATTTGTTTTAAGGTTGTGAATTGACAAAGGAAGGAGATATGGTGCTTGGATTGATAAACTGAGGTCATAGATGGAGTAAGTAGGAAGTGTTGGTTAGCTTGTGGTAGCATGTGTAGCACATGTGCCCCAGGGATGGTGGTGTGCGGATGCCATGCACTTTGTGAAGTGGCACGTTGATGAAATGTGCTGGCGGGGATGGCTAGAAATTTGCCAGTAACATTGATTCTTGTGGTGGTTTTTGAGAAATCACATTGTTGCTCAGTTAAAGCAATTAGATTGGGTGCAATGGTTGTGCTTTAACGTTTTGATCCGAAAATGATATTTGTGGGAAAATAGTTTGGTTTCAAAGGCTTGGAGGTGTTTTGATTTGAATTTGAAGGAATGCATTAACAATTTGGGGTTTTGGAGGTGTTTGTGTTTCTATTTTTGGGGAGAATTGGGGTATATAATAATTTTGGATAAAGGATAAAAGGAAGAGCTTGAAGCTCAGTGGAAGAGAATTGAAGCAAAAGCAAAGTCCCTTGATGTAAGGGCTTTGATACCAACTTAAGATTGTTGGGAATGACTTGAGAAAATCATATCAGTCTTGATCTTTTTTATAGTAGAATTACAATCAACACATTTTAATGCTAACAAATATAGTCCTAAGAATTAGGCCTAAACATCTGCTAATTTATTCTAGTCACTAGCTAATTATAGCATATACAACTAATACTATTCAATTACGTTTATTATTATTTAATAGTGATTTACATGATGAAGTCTATATAGAGCAACCTTTTGGTTATGTTGCTTAGGGAGAGAAAGGAAATGCGTGTTGATTGAGAAAGTCTTTGTATGGTTTAAAGCAATTTCCTCGCGTATGGTTTGGTAGATTTAGTGATGTTATGACAAGGTTTGATATAAAAAAGAGTAATCATGATCATTTTGTATTCTATAGACATTCTAAATTTGTGTGTGTATATATATATATTTTTGTTGTTTATGTTAATGACGTTGTGATTATCGGTAGTGATCCGGTAAGAATTTTGAAATTAGAGAACTTTCTTCAATCAAAGTTTCAGACTAAGGACTTGGGATCACTTCAATATTTCCTAGGTGTTGAAATTGTTTGAAGTAAAAAGGGAATTATTATTTCACAAAAAAAATATATTCTTGACCTTTTGAAGGAAATTGGTTTGCTTGGTTTAAAACTATGTGACACTCTTATGATTCCAAATGTTAAACTTGGATTGAAAGAAGGAGAATTACTAGAAGATTTGGAACGCTATAGAAGGTTAGTGGGCAAATTCAACTTCTATTACAAGGCCTAATAGTATTTTTTCATTGAGTGTAGTTAAGTTAATTTATGAATTCTTCAAGAATTTTTCATTGAGATGCAATTGTACATATTTTAAAATATCTGAACTTGTATGACTTGCTTATCTTTTTAGTCAACTTGGGATTACTTCATCTAGAGTTATGCAACTATAGTGTGATAATCCAGACACGGCTTATATCACTACAAATTCAGTATTTCATGAACGGATCAGGTATGTAAAGGTTGATCGTTACTTTGTTAGGCAAAAACTTTAGGAAGGTGTTACAGATCTTGGACATATAAGAATTGAAGAACAACTTGCTAATTTGTTTACTAAGGTCCTTCTTGGAAAACAGGTTGATGATATGTGTAACGAGCCGAACATGCTTGATATTTAAGCTTTAACTTGAGATAGAGTGTTAGTAAATTAAGTATATTAGTTTCTTATAGGTTAAGACACATGAGCTATGGGCCTATATCTTGTAACCCTATATTTTATTATAAATAGACATTACTTATCTCATTTGAGGTCATAGTCTTAAAAATCATTTTTTTCTTTTAACATAGGGTATATGATTAATTCCAACAAAGATACAATACCTTGAAGTGGAATGTTTGTTAGATGGAGAACTTGCACAATTAACATCTGAATATCTGATCATGTAGGTGTGACCCATGTTCTCATACAATAATCCTTCACCATGTGAACCTTTAATATATCTCAGAATCCGAACAATTGCATCCCATTGGCTATTAGATGAAGATTGAAGGAACTAGCTGTTAGTAAATAGGTTCCACATCTATTATATTCTGCTATATGTACCCTGTATTATAATATATATAGTGACTGCCTAACTCAGTTGAGGATATGGCAATACAAATTTCTCTCTTAATTAATATGGTATCAGAGCTTTCTAATAATCCTTCTCCTATCTCAATCAACAACCCAACTCTCTCTCTCTCTCTTCTTTCTCCTTTTCTTTTTTATTTTTCTTTTATGCATGACTAAGGTCACGGTGGGACCAACGGCACTCTAAGCCGCTTATTGGTGGAAGCCCAGACCTCGGGATTGCTGTTTGGTGGCGGCGTACGGAAGTGGAGACCCGAACGGTACTGTTCAATGCCGTGGAAGCAAAACTAGAACTGGTACGGAAGGTCTGGGTACACCAGAAAACAGATCGGGCCAAGACGATCCCGGCTAGGCGGGGCGTGGCATCACACGTGCGGGTGTACAGAGGCGCGTGAAGCCCACTCGCAGAGGCAGGCGGCGGCGTGTGAGGCATTTTCAGGTGGCGATCTTCCGTCTAGCACTGTTTCGGAGGACTCTGAAGGGTTCTATAAGGTTGGTTTTGCAGTTTCGTGTCCTCAGGTGGCATTTTCTATTTTCTGGATAATTTTCTTCTGGTTTTTTGCTGTGCTGGCTGGATATGGATACTAGTTCTGATTTCATGAACAATTCTGGAGGTCCCAATAGTTCTGGAAATTCAAGGAGAGAATTTAGATCTAATTTTTCAGAATTATTACCAGTTGGTGGAAAAATAACAGAGTAGAAGTTAGATATTGAAGGACGACAATATGTTACCTGGAAAAGAGCAATTGAATACTATTTTGATGAAGTTCGTATGACACATCACCTTACTCAAGAGCCACTCATAGAAGATCCTGATCAACAATGGATCATAGAAGATCGTTGGTTGTTTAGGTTGGTTTGTAATACTTTAGCTACTGAAGTTGAAGATAACACAGCTCATTGTCGTACTGTTAAGAAGTTATGGGAGTCTATTGAAGGCCTATATTCGAAAAAGGATGATCTGAATCAGGTATATAATTTGACTGCGTCCTTTTTTCAATCAGATGAGAGAGGTAAGACCAATGCTCAAATTTATACTGAGTTCAATCGTATTTATGAACAATGGAATTCTCTGCTGCCTATTACTAGTGATGTTAATGCAATGTGTTCTCAGCGAGAACAACTAGCTGCTTTATGTTATTTGATGCGTTTACCTCCTAAGTTTAGCACAGCACGACAGCAGGTCTTATCTAGTTCTGAGCCCCTCACCCGGAAAACAGCTTATTATCGAATTCAAAGAGCATCCAAAGATATTTCTTCCTCCTCTCCATCCTCAAATATGAATGAGTCAGCAGCATTAGTTGGCTCAGGTGCTCGTGGAGGCCGTGGTAATTCTAGAGGTGGTAGGGGAAGAGGAAGAGGGGGAGGTCATGAAGGAGGAAGAGGAGGTGATTGGCAGAATCACTCTAGTGAAGGAAGGAGAGGAGGTGATTTAGTTGTGATTTGCTATCATTGTCAAGAACAAAGGACACATCAAGAAATTCTGTCCAAAAAGTTGGTAGGAAGGAATACCCAGCAGTTCAGGTTTGCTCATATGGCACAAGAGTCAGAAATCAATGATAAATTATTATCTGATAGCGAATATGCTGAGTACTTGCAATTAAAGGCCTCTGTATAGCCGCCACCCACCCAACCTACTGCCACCATAGTTCACATAGGTAATCCTACTGCATGTCTATCCCATTCCAATTCTAGATGGGTCATTGACTCTGGGGCTACTGATCATATGACGGGTCAAACAGGTATACTATCTTTTCTTTACTAATTCTTATCTTTCACATGTCACCTTAGCTAATGGGTCTACTGTTTCTGTTGTTGGAAGTGGCATGGTCAATCTCATCTCTGATATCTCTTTATCCAATATTTTGTGCCTCCCAAATTTTTCATTTAATTTACTTTCAGTTAGCCAAATTACCTGTGCTTATAATTGTAGTGTTTTCTTCTTTCCTGGTTATTGTGTATTTCAGGATCTGTTGACGAAGAAGATTTTTGGTAGGGGATATGAATCTGGGGGATTATACGTGCTGGATGACAAAGTTTCTCAACCAATTGCTGCTGTTGCTGCTACCCCTACTCTGCATAAATTACATTGTTGCCTTGGCCATCCCTCGTTGCTCTCTTTACGAAAATTATGTCCTAACTTAGCGTCTGTGTCTCATTTAGATTGTGAGTCGTGTCAATTTGCTAAACAACATCGCCAATCTTATGTTTCTAGAGTTAATAAGCGTGTTTCATCCCCTTTGAGTTAGTACATTCAGATATTTGGAGGCCTTGCCCGGTTATTTCAAAGTCTGGTTTTCGTTATTTTGTGACTTTTGTGGATGATTATTCGAGAATGACTTAGCTCTATTTAATAAAGAATTGTTCAAAGTTGTTTAATGTTTTTTGTACTTTTCATGCTGAAGTTACAAATCAATTTCAGACAACTATTCGTAATTTTCGCAGTGATAATGCTAAAGAGTATTTCTCTTCACAGTTTTCAGCCTATTTGTCTCAGCATGGTAAAATTCATCAGTCTTCCTGTGCTGTCACTCCACAACAAAATGGAGTAGTTGAATGAAAAAATCAACATTTATTGGAAGTTTCTCGGGCACTTTTGTTTGAAATGAAAGTTCCTAAAGTTTTTTGGGCAGATGCAGTTTCTACAGCTTGTTTTCTCATCAATCGCATGCCTTCTTCTGTTCTTGGTGGTCAGGTACCTTTTTCTATTTTGTTTCCTTCTAAGCCTTTTTCTCTCTTTCCCCCCGTATTTTTGGGTGCACTTGTTTTGTTCATGATCACCGTCCCCAAGTATCGAAATTGGATCCTCGGTCTTTGAAGTATGTTTTTCTTGGCTATTCTCGTACTCAAAAAGGGTATCGATATTTTTCTCCTGAGTTAATCGTTATATTATTTCTTTTGATGTTTCATTTTTTGAGTTTACCCCATTCTTTGGGCTGTCTCCATCTTCCTCCCCCTTGCCAGAATCAGATCATGTTGATGAATACTTCCTTGTACCTTCTCCTTCACTGGACTCACAAGTTCCTCCACTACAAAATTTGGTTCGATCTCCAATTTATTTTGTTTATTCTCGTAGAGTGCAGGTACCACCAACAGCTCCTCTACCGGTCATGCAACAACCATCTGATCCAGACTCGCTTTCCTACGGTCCGTCAGCTTCATCTCCTCTACCGGCTTCTTCCTCATCAGATTCTCCTCCTATGTCTTCTGATTTGGATCTTCCGATTGCTCATCGAAAAGGTATCCGTATTTGTACTCAGAAAGGTAACCCTCACCACCCTTATTCCATCTCCACCTATGTCTCTTATTCTTCTTTACTTGCTTCTTCTCGAGCCTTCATTGCTTCTTTAGATTCTATTACTGTTCCTAAGTTCTATTTTGAAGCTCTTTCTCATAATGGATGGCGTGCTGCTATGGAGGAAGAAATGACAGCTCTTGAAGCTAATCAGACATGGGATCTTGTACCTTTATCTGATGGTAAACAATCCATTGGTTGCAAATGGGTATTTACAGTCAAAGTGAATCCGGATGGTTCTATTGTTTGTTTAAAAGCACGTCTAGTCGCTAAAGGTTATGCTCAGACCTATGGTATTGATTATTCAGAGACTTTTTCTCTTGTGGCCAAGATTACCTCTGTTCATTTACTCATCTCTCTTGCTGCTACTCATGATTGGTCTCTTCACCAGTTAGATGTTAAAAATGCCTTTTTACATGGCGATTTGAATGAGGAAGTATACATGGAGCAACCACCTGGGTTTATTGCTCAGGGGGAGTGTGGCAAGGTATTACGTTTAAAAAAATCATTATATGGGTTGAAACAATCTCCTCGAGCTTGGTTTGGAAGATTCAGTGAAGTAGTGACAAAATTCGGAATGAAGAAATGTGATCATGATCACTCTGTGTTTTATAAACAGTCTAGTTCAGGATGTATTCTTCTGGCTGTATATGTTGATGATATTGTGATCATAGGGAGTGATAAGTTGGGGATCTCACAATTAAAAGCCTTTCTTCAGGCTAACTTCCAGACTAAGGACTTGGGAGCGCTTCGCTATTTTTTAGGCATTGAAATTGCTCAAGGGCGAAAAGGGATTTTCTTATCTCAAAGGAAATATGTGCTCGATCTCTTGAATGAAACAGGGATGATTGGAGCTAAACCATGTGAGAACCCTATGATTACAAATATTAAGCTTAATCCACAAGATGGGGAATTACTTGAAAATCCTGAACAATACAGGAGATTGGTGGGAAAATTAAACTATCTTACTATAATTAGGCCTGATATTGTCTTTTCAATAAGTGTGGTTAGTCAGTTTATGAACTCCTCAAGGACTTCCCACTGGGATGCTCTTACACACATTTTGAAGTACTTGAAGAAAGCACCTGGTCGAGGAGTCTTATATAAAAATCATGGTCATTGCAGAGTGGAGGCTTTTTCTAATGCAGACTGGGCCGTATGTCCTATAGATCGGAGATTAACTTCTGGGTCTTGTGTATTTGTTGAAGCAAATCTTGTGTCATGGAAAAGTAAGAAGCAAGCAGTTGTATCTCGCTCCAATGCAGAATCTGAATACAGAGTTATGGCTTATGTTACATCTGAACTTGTATGGATTAATTATCTTCTTCAGCAACTTGGCATCAAGATTCATGGGATTATGCAATTGTGGTGTGACAATCGAGCTACTACTCACATTACCTCAAATCCAGTTTTTCATGAACGAACTAAGCATGTGGAAGTTGACTGTCATTTTATTCGACAGAAGTTACAATAAAGAATTATTAGTCTTAGACATATTAGAACAGGGGAACAATTAGCTGATTTATTTACTAAAGCTCTTCCGGGAAAACGGGTTGATGAAATTTATAACAAGCTGGGCATGATTGACATCTATAGCCCAGCTTGAGGGGGAGTATTAGTAAATAGGTACCACATCTATTATATTCTGCTATATGTACCCTGTATTATAATATATATAGTGACTACCTAATTCAGTTGAGGATATGGCAATACAAATTTCTCTCTTAATTAATACTAGCTAACAACAATAATAGCAAAAGAAATGTTTGGCTGAGTAATAGTAAGATAATTCAACTTCCCACCCAATATGCAATATCTTCCAAGATCGGTCAATGGCTCCCCTTGTCTTGGAAGTTTTGTATTAGGATTCATAGGAGAATCTATTGGCCTGCAATCTAACATATTAGTTTCTTCTAAAATGCTTAAGGCACATTTCCTTTAATAAATGATAATAGTAGAATTAAACTATGCTACTTTAATGCCAAGGATGTATTTCAAAAGCCCTAAATCATTAGTCTAAAAATGATTAAACAAATGTGTCTTCAGTTGATTAATTCCATCTTGATCACTCCTGGGGGTAACAATATCATCGTAAATGCAGTGCCCTAAAGTTGTATGTTTTTAGAAAATGGAATGATTAGATTCATGCCGAACCCTTGGATAACAATGCTAAAATATCCAAACCAAGCGTGCAAAGATTGTTTTTGACTACGGACTTGGGACTATTTTATTATTTCCTTAGTGTTGAGATTTTTCGAAGTAAGAAGAGAATTTTTATCTCACAGGGGAAATATGTTCTTCACCTTTTGAAGGAAATTGGTTTGCTTGGTTTAAAACCATGTGACACTTCTATGATTTCAAATGTTAAGCTTGTATTGGAAGAGAGAGAATCACTAGAAGATTTAGAAGGTTAGTGGACAAATTGAATTATCTTACTATCACAAGATCTGCCGTTATTTTTTCAATGAGTGTAGTAAGGTAGTATGTGAATTCTCCAAAAACTCTCATTGAAATGCAATTGTGTACATCTTAAAATATCTAAAAAAGGCACCTAGACATGAAATATTATATCAAGATTGTAGTCATTGTAGAATTGAAGGTTTTTCTAATGCTGATTGGACAGGGTGTCCTATGGGCAAAAGGTCTATGTTAGGCTATTGTGTGTTTATTGGTGAAAATTTTGTATTTTGGAAAAGCAAAAAAAAGTAGTGGTATCTCAATCTAGTGCAGAGTCTAAATATTAAGCCATGGCTCATGTTACTGCCAAACTTGTGTGGCTATCTTATCTTTTTAGTCAACTCAAAATTACTTCATTTGGAGTCATGTAATTATGGTGTGATAATCAAGCAACCACTCACATTGCAATGAATCCTAGGTTTATGAACAAACTAAGCATGTAAAGGTTAATTGTCATTTGTTAGGCAAAAACTTTAGGAAGGTGTTATCGACCTTAGACATAAAAACAACTTGCTGATTTGTTTATGAAGGCTCTTCTAGAAAAACAGGTTGACAATATATGTAACAAGCTAAACATGATTGATATTTATGCTCTAGCTTGAGCGTGAGTATTAGTGAACTAAACCTATTAATTTCTTGTATGCTAAGATACATGGGTCTAGGCCTATATCTTGTAATCCCATATTTCTATTATAAATAGACATTGCCTTCCTTAATTGAGGATATGGCTTCACAAATCTCTTCTCTTTAGCAGGACCCAAAATAGCAAGAATAGAAACCATGAACAACTTATCTCCTTGGGCTAGATCCTAGGTAGTAGTTTGACTAGCAAGTAACAATGTATTGAACTTTGATTTAATAGAAGATAGCTGCCTAACAAGGTTTGAGACCATCCTACCTTGTTGTCTTTTGAGTCCATCTTGTCAACAACGAAATACAGATGCTAAATGTCATTAGTATAGGGAGCCTCGACCCGTGTCCACAAATTATAACAAGTATCAAAATGAGTATAATTAGAATGAAGAGAGCATCAGTCGATTGCTTCAATAGGGTACACAATAGTGCATTAGCTTTCTCCCAAGAATCCTTATGAATCTTTTCATTGTTATGTTTGGTGGTTAGAAGATCCTTCAAACCTTGACTTATGCACCATTTTTCAACAGCCTTTGACAAGGAAACATAGTTAGAGGAACCCAACAATTTTTTAGTAGCAATGGCCAAAGATGGAGTAAAAGTACCAGAAAAAGAACTTGAAGAAAAGTTCTCACCAAACATAATTGGACCAGAGAAAGTGCAGAAAGTTCAAAGGGGTGAACAACAAGCTAGCAGAAAACAAGCCCAGAAGTTAGCGGTGGTGATGCTTAGCGGCAAGACTTTGGGTTTGTTAGATTGGTGGTAATTGATTACAATGGTGCCAGAAGTGGGAACTTGCGTGCTTGGGTTGATGTATTGGGGCCACACACTTGCAAAATTGCAACAGACTGTGGCATCACCTGGGTGGCTGCAAGATGATGATGCTTTGATGGGTGGCTGACAGGAACCTGATGAACACGCAGGTGTCAGCAGTGAGATGATTAACACTGGTAAGTGGCCAAACGGAGAAGGCAGAGACACTGATGGCAGCACAGTGATGGCATTTTTTTTTTTTGGGGGGGGGGGACTAGGATTCCTACATCCTAGCCCTTGATACCATGTAAAGTTTAGAGAGTGCACATGGAGAAATTTCAACGTGTATTATTTTGATCAAAACTACAACTATATATAAACAACTATGTATATTTTCATTACAGTCCAACAGTACTTTTTCTTTCTATAATTTTTTTTTTTGAAATAAAAGTGTGAATGATAACCACTTTAGCTTTTTAATTGAATATATCAGTATCTTTACTTTAAGGTGATTCGTTTCAACTCCTAACTTCCACAGCTTTGGTGGAGGCCAATCTCCTTCCTTTTATTTTTCCTCATTTCTCCTTTGAGGGTGAGATATGAACTAGAGCTTCACTTCCATTTTTCGAAAGGGAATTTGTCTGGTGTTTGTGCGATGGTGGTCATAATGAAGTAGACTTTGATTGTAAAACTAAATGTGCTTAGATACATTAGAATTTATAACTACTCTGGTTCTGCGCTTTTTCTGATAAATTGCATGCTAGAATTTAGCAATTGATGTCTTCTATTATAAATTTTGCCTTAAGTGCTCTTTGTTATCTTCATTATTTTTGTCAATGTGCAGCGTGTTCTATATGTAGACATTGACATCCACCATGGTGATGGTGTTGAGGAGGCCTTTTACACCACTGATAGGGTCATGACTGTTTCATTTCATAAATTTGGAGATTACTTTCCTGGAACGGGTGATATTCGAGACATTGGATATGGTAAAGGGAAATATTATTCTCTAAATGTTCCCTTGGATGATGGGATTGATGATGAGAGCTATCAGTCCTTGTTTAAACCAATAATGGGAAAGGTGATGGAGGTTTATAGGCCTGGTGCTGTGATATTACAATGTGGTGCTGACTCTCTGTCAGGGGACAGACTAGGCTGTTTCAATCTCTCAATAAAAGGCCATGCTGAGTGTGTCAGATATATGAGATCCTTCAATGTTCCCCTTTTGTTGCTTGGAGGAGGCGGTTATACAATACGTAATGTGGCTCGCTGCTGGTGTTATGAGGTATTGTGTCCTTTCTGCATGCACATTTCTTAGTTTTATGTTTTATTATTTTTAATGCTCATCTTAGTATTTTGATTTTTTGGTTGGAGCTGCTCTCATTCTGTGTGGAAGGGTCACTTCTAGCATGAGAAAGTTAAAATGATTAATAATTATTTCACGATGAAAAATTTCTGAAATTAGGAATGTTAAAGAAGTAATTTTCTTGTTTGAACAAATTATAATGCAGACCCAGGAATTCCTGATCATTTGATAGGATGGAGGATGCCATTGGAGTTCATGGCCTTATTGGTAGTAAAAATACTATATTATTTTTCAGTGTCATCAATAAGAAAATAGAAAATGCTGAAGTCATGTGACATACAAAATTATCAGAAAACAGCATTTTTCTTGTGATTACATCATGGATCTTATAGAAATGCCATGTTGGGAAATGAACTTGTGCTACTGTTGGATGTAGTCCTGAGCATGTAGGCAAGATATTACATATTGAGAGGAATTCTTGTTTTTATGAAAGCGGCTATTCCTAAGTTTAAAATTTCCATTGGTTGTTGATCAGACTGGCGTTGCTCTTGGGATTGAACTAGATGACAAGATGCCTCAGCATGAGTATTATGAATATTTTGGTCCTGACTATACTCTTCACGTTGCTCCAAGTAACATGGAAAACAAGAACTCTCGACATTTAGTGGAAGATATCAGAGAAAAACTTCTTGATAATTTATGTAAGCTTCAACATGCGCCTAGTGTCCCATTCCAGGAGCGACCACCCGATGCTGAACTTCAAGAGGTTGTTTCTGCATCTACTTACTGAGTGGCATACCTATACTGTTTTGTTCTTTTAATATTTTCATTTTTGCATTTCCCTTAAGTGAATCAGTTTCTCTTGAGAATTATCAATTAATTCCCTCAATGGTACATTCAGTAATGTTGTAGTGTGACAGACTATACTTGGCAGTATCATTTCACAAAAATAATCATGCATGCTCTGGTGCCAATTCTGCTATCATCTGGAAGTAGATAATTGGCTGATCATTCGAGTAAACTATATCTAGAAGTGGAGAAAATTTGTAGATTAATCTGCAGTAATTTTTTTTTGGTTAGAGGAAACTTAAATTGCCCTTATTCTGTCTTTGACTGGATGGTTTCTTCGTTTTATTTTCCTGTAGTTTTTAACCTTTTTAGTTTTTGTTTTCTTTCTTTTGACTCTTACTTATCCTCTTCTTCCTTCTTTTAATAATATTTTCTTTTTCTATAAAAAAAATGCAGTTTTTAAAATTCAAATGTATATAACAAAGGCTGATTCAGAATATTATTCAGAAAAAACTTTAGTACAAAGCTTTTGTCTTGTAAAACTATTGGAGGCAGTCTTTTAATTTTGTTTAGCATGTTATCACTTGAGACTGTTAATGTTGAATTTGAAATGGTAGAGTTGTGTCTCTACCGTAAAAAGAATGGATTAATCGATGAGTTTCTGACAATGGTATCAAATTTCTGTTCGAAAAATTATCCTTGAAAATTCCTGATTAAGTGCCAAAGCAATAACTCTGTACGCATTGATAATCTCGTCCTTCACTTCATTGAAAACATGAGTTGGCGAAGACACTAATGAAATGACTTGTTTACTTATTTTTCATATCCAGAAAGATGAAGATCAAGATGATAAAGATGAAAGATGGGATCCTGATTCAGACATGGAGATTGATGGGGACAGGTATTCTCACGGGAGAAATTCTTGCATACTCAAATTATAACATGTGTCCTCTTACCTAATAAAATATAATCATTTGTGAACTTTATTATTCATATGTCTGTTGTGTGGGCTTTGCACACATTAAAAATCTTACTTTTCGATTTCCAAGACAATGGAAAAAACAAAAGCTGACAAAAGGTTTTCTGATATTGGATGGAGTAGCGAATATGTTATGACTTGAGTATACCAGATTTCCTCGTGTTTCTGCATTTTATTCTGGATGGTCTGTTGTCCGAGGCTCCTTACAAGTTTCTTCCTTTCTTACAGCAAGCCTGTTCCTAGTATTCTGAAGAGAGATTATGTTGAACATGAGCGAAAGGATCTGGTATGTTCCAACACATTGCCTCTGCCATGTTTTAACAATGTTTGTTTCCAATAATCAGTATCACCAATATGCCAATACACGTATTTGACGTGTTTTAAAATTATTTTTCTTGATTTCCAGCATGATGCCAACACATTTAGGAGACAATTATAACTATTTTTAGACATGGCTAACAGATTTCAAAAGATTATATGTCATTTTTTCTCTTAAAGGAGAAAATTTGAAGTTTGAGAGTTTACATAAACCTTTAGTCAAATACTCTTCCTTTCTTGAAACAAATTAAAGACCAAGTAAAGCAATTCTACTGGATAAATACTTTCAATTGAAATAAAGAAATTGCTTTCCAAAAAAAGAAGGTGCTGAGAAAGGCTTTCAATTAAAATAAAGTAATTGCCTTCCCAAAAACAATCCAAAATACCGTTGGCAGTAAGTATTGAATAAACAGGATTGTGTGGAGATATGGCTGTTAAAATCAGCTAATGGCAATCCCAAATTATGAGCATGTCCCTGCCTATTGATGGATGAGTGGATCATAACGATTGGATTTGGGGGATGGTGGTACTTTGGATCGGAATTTGCTGGCCTTCCTGCTTGATTCACAGGACTTTCTTGAAACTTAATTAATTTGACAATATCCAAGCATGCATTAGTGGCAAAGGACTTCCTTTCCTATGTAGTTCAGCTCTCTCTGGGACACCATAATTATTAATAGCATGCCATGGTGTATTGCCATGGATGGTTGGGCTGTGCAAGAGCCTTTTGTATTGCAAGGATGAGATGGCACTTGCTATTGCAGTGCCACATGTGCAATGGCTCTTTTGACGAGGCCATATTTCTCCTTTGGGCTTTTCATCGACCTCACTTTTTTGGCAACCGATGCTTCTCTAGAAGCCAGCTTATGACCATCCTTTCTTCTTCATTGATCCTTTTTTCTTTTTTGGGTTGATTTCAATAAGCCAAATCTGAGAGCTATGAACTTTCAAACTAATGTGAATTTATGATGGATCGTCCCAAAATTCAGCAAAGTAAAAATAAAATGAAATATTCATGCGACATTGTAGAATAGGAAGAAGAACAGAAGTGATAAGTGATGAATTTGACATCACAGAGGATGAATCCTTTGATAAGTCATAAAGTTCTTTCAGGAATCCTATGGAGAAGGCTCACAAAAGATATTTCATTTAATTGTCAAAATTCAAAACTGTATTATCTATAAGGAACAAGCCTTTCTAAATAGTGTTGCAGAAAATCTAGAATAATTAGGGACTTAAGTAAACTTTGCTTAAGTTCAAAGTAAAAATAATTACTTAAAGCAACCATATTACTTAAGTCCAAAATAAACATATGAATAAACCTAATCTTAAGTAATAAAATAGTCAACTAATAGATCACCAAGGGTCCAACTATCTTTAAACATAATAAAAACACAATTAAAAGCCTCAAATGCCCAAAATGAATGTGCACGTCACAACTTGTTAAGTCCTTCTATAGTTTCCTCTTTATGTTCCTAAGCTTCTTGAATCAATCCTTGAAACGCATTCTTGAATTTTTTAGTTTTACTCCTAGTGTTTGGCCTATTCGGAATGTGTAAATGTTCTTCTATTGTCTTGATGATTTCATCATTCTCCCTCTCTTCAAAAGGATTCGTTCTTGAATTTTCAATACCTACATCAAAAGAGAAAAGATCAGCAACATTAAAAAAAGCACTAACACTAAACTCACTAGGAGGATCCAACTTGTAAGCATTGTAATTAATTCTTTCAAGCATTTGGTTCGGGCCATCTCCTTTTGGTTGTAATTTGAATTTCCTTTGAGTTGGTAATCTCTCTTTTTGAATATGCAGCCAAACCTAATCACCTGGTTCAAATACAACTCTCTTATGTCCCTTTTTTGCTTGTTGGGTATATGTGTAGTTCTCTTTTCAATATTTTTCTTCACTTGCTCATGTAATTTTCATATCAAATCTACTTTCCTTTTTCCATATAAACTAGTATACTCATCAATAGGCAATGGTAATAAATCCAAAGGGTTAGCAGATTAAAATCATAAATAATCTCAAATGGAGAAAAATGAGTGGTAGAATGAACACTTATATTATAAGCAAATTTAAAATGAGATAAGTAATCTTTTCAATTCTTTAAATTCTTTTGAATAATAGAGCGCAATAAAGTAATCAAATTTTTATTTATTGTCTCAGTTTGGCCATCCAATTATTTAAGTTCTTTTGAATAATTGAGCATAATAAAGTTGTTAAATTTTTATTTACTACCTTAGTTTGGTTGTCAGTTTATGAATGACAAGTTATGGGAAATGGCAACTTAGTCTTCAATTTGCCCTATAATACCTTCCAAAAGTAGCTTAGGAGTTTTACATCTCTATCTAATATAATGCTTTTGAGCACTCTATGTAATCTCACCACCTCTTTAAAGAAAAGATTAGCTATATTTGTTGTATCATCAATTTTGTTGCACAGTATGAAATGAGCCATTTTTGAAAACTTGTCAACAACAACAACAAAACACAAAATCTTTTCTCTTTTTGGGCCTAGGCAAATCTTAAACAAAATCCATAGAAATATCAATCCAAGGTTTACTAGAAATGAGAAGTGGTGCATAAAGACCATGTGGCATAAATCTAGATTTATTTCTTTACAAGTAATGCAACTTGCACAAAATTTTTTCACATTATGTTTCATACTAGGGCCAAAGAAATGCTCAGTTAAAATATCTAGAGTCTTTCTTTTTAATGCCAAAATATCCCATTAAGCCACTGCCATGTGCTTTTTTAATAAGTAATTCTCTTGGAGAACTTCTACGCCCACACAATTTATTTTCTTTAACAAAAATCTATCACGCCTATAAAATTTTTGCTCAAAACCCAACAACTTAGCATATAAAGTAAAGATAAGAGTATATCTATACCTGCAGGATACTGCATCAGATACTACATTATCTTTACCTTACTTGTATTGAATTACATACGGGAATGTTTTAATGAACTCTGTCCACTTGGCATGTCTCCTATTTAACTTCCCTTAACTTTTCAAATGTTTCAAAGATTCATGATTAGTTTAATGACAAACTCCTTAGGCTACAAGTAGTGTTCCCATGTTTCTAAAGCTCAAACCAAAGCATAGAGTTTTTTTATCATAGGTTGGGTAGTTAAGAGTTCCAACTTTAATACTTATACCTGAGGCATCACACTTAACTTCAAAAGTTTAGTAAAATCAGGTAAAGTAAGTAAAGATGTGGCACTTTTTTATCATAGGTTGGGTAGTTAAGACTTCCAACTTTAATACTTATACCTGAGGCATCACATTTAACCTCAAAAGTTTTAGTAAAATCGGGTAAAGTAAGTAAAGATGTGGCACTTAACCTTTTTTTAAGCAAATTAAAGGTTCTTTCTTGTTCATCTCCCTATTAAATCCCATATTTTTCTTTACTAATTTAATTAATGGGGTAGCTAAAGTTCCTTACAAGCCTTTTATAGAAACTAGCCAAACCATGAAATCTTGTAATTTCACTCACAAATTTAGTTGTAGGCGTTTCTCCAATTACCTTAACTTCATCCACCTCTATCCCATTACCACTCACAACATAACGCAAAAAGACAGTTCTTTTCAAACAAAAAGAGCATTTCTCCAAATTGGCATTCAACTTCTCATCCTTCAAAACTTGCAAAACACATTCTAAATGATCAAGATGTTCATCCATGCTTTTACTATAGAGAAGAATATCATCAAAATAAGCCATAACAAATTTTTCAATGAAAGGACATAAGACATGATTTATCAATTTCATTAAAGTACTTGGTACATTAGATAAATCAAAAGGCATAACTAACCATTCATAAAAATCATGTTTTGTTTTGAAAGTAATTTTCCATTCTTCACCCTCTTTTATGCTAATTTGATAATACCTTTGTTTCAAATCAATTTTAGAAAACATGAGCCATGCAATTCATCAAACATATAGTGGGAGATCTATTTACAGTGATTTTGTTGATTGAGCAACCATCTACACACATCCTCCAAGTCCTAACAAAACTGGCATCGCACATGAGCTCATGTTTTCTCTAATGTATCTTTTGAATATGAGATCTTCTACTTGTCTTTGGATTTTTTTAACTTCTTCTAGATTGATTTTATAAGCAAGGTAGTTTGAAATGAAAGCAACTAGAATGAAGTCAATTTGATGTTCAATTCTGCTCAAGGGTGGCAAACTAGTTAGTGAGTCCTTTGAAAGCACACCTTGATATTCTTGCAAAATAGATTCAATAACACGAGGCAAAATATGGTTATCTTGATTAGTATTCACATAGGCTTTTTTGTACTGAAATATAAATATTGGCCTAGAAGCATAATGAGCACTATTCACATTACTCATTTTTGCAAACGCATTCAAATTTTCTTTTTCTTCTTTTGATTTCTCACTCTTATCAATTTTTCTCTCTTTTTCCTCACTAAAACTTTCTTTTTGTGACTCCAACTCTTTTTCTTTTCTCTCTCCACTCTATTCTTTTTTTTCTTCTTCTCTTTTCTTTTGCATTTTTAATTAGTCTTCATGTACTTGTTTTGGGGTCAAAGGATTGAGGGCTATATTTTTCTCATTCATTACAAAACTTTACCTATTTGTTTTTATATTATGAGTCACAAACCTATCAAATTGTTATGGCCTTCCTGATAATAAATGACAAGCATGCATAGGTATAACATCACACAATATCTTATCTTTGTACCTATCAATGGAAAATGATACTAACACTTATTTGGTTATCCTAACTTCTCTATTGTCATTTAACCATTATAATATATAAAAGGTAGGGTGTTTCAAAATAGACAAGTTTAATTTTTACTAAAATATTACTAGTAACATTAGCACAACTACCACCATCAATGATTACATTGCAAACCTTACCTGTGATGTGGCATCTTGTATGGAAGATATTTCTCTTTACTTTACATTTTCTTCCTTGGCTTGTACATTCAAAACTTTTCTAACCACTAATGCTTCACCATCAACAGCATCATCATCTATTCTATCTTCTTCTATGGAAGGCAATGGCTTTTATTCCTTAAATTCACTTGCGAACTCTTTTGTTAGAACATTCATTAGCATAGTGACCATAACTCAAACATCTAAAGCATTTGACTTTGGCATTTTTTGGTGCTCTTCAACCTTGCTTTTGCCTTTAGAATCTTCTCACTTTGGTTTTAATGATGATTCCGCCTTATATTTGATCTCCTTGTATTCCATTTTCTCAACCTTTTTCTCTCAAAGCTCCCATAAAGAACTAGAATTGTGACTATATCTAGAAGAAACCTTCCTTTTAAGTTGCTTCTCTACTTTCGTAGCCATGTGTACCATATCCTCTAATTCCACATAATGTTGTAGCTTTACCATATTAGCAATATTCCTATTTAATTCATGGAGAAATCTAGCTATAGTAGCTTCACGATCTTCATCCACATTAGCTCTAATCATACCAATTTCTGTTTCCTTGTAGTTTTCAGTACTTTTAGACCCTTAAGTGAGGTTTTGCAATTTTTGGTACAACTTCCTATAATAGTGATTAGGGACAAATCTTTTCCTCACGACAACTTTAAACTCTTCCTAAGTTTCAATAAGTCTTTCATGATTTCTTCTATTTAACACAAGTTAATTCCATCAAATGATGGCATAATTAGAAAATTTAATAACTGCAAGTTTCACTTTCTTTTCTTCAGAATAATTGTGACAATCAAATATTAACTCTATCTTCTTTTTTCATTCTAAATAAGCTTCTAGATTATTCTTCCCTTGAAACGATGATGTTATCAAGGTTAAAATGCACTCAACCTCTTCGTTGCCTACCCCCTCCTCTTCTCATATCCTTCCTTTCACTTCTTTCAAATCTGCATGATCACTCACTCCCTTCATCATTACTTCCTACTTTTTCTTCGATATATCTATCATTTCTTCTTCTATCTCTATGTTCATCATGTAAGCTTTTCTATGGTTGTTTACTTCCAACTCTTTCAAGTCCATCTTCGACTACACCAATTCTTACACTCATTCCTTTAAGTTGCTATTGTACAGTTCAGTGTGAACATTATATCATTATTTATGCTAGCTCCTAACATTTCTTTTTTTTATCTTTTTTTGAAAGAAAAACTTACAAGAAATGGTTAGATAAAAAGAAAGGATCTCGCCAATAATACACTCTCAATTGATTTTAGACACTGACTCTCATGTTTACACTTTAAATTTAGGTTTTCTTTTTCCCCTCAAATGTTCTCACTTTCTCTTGCCTTTTACCACTCCTCACTTTTTTCCTCATTGAAGTTCTTGAGAACTAAAAAAAAAAAAGGAGGAAAGAACAACAACAACAACAACAAGATTTATCAATTGTAGCAATCAATATCACCAACCAAACCCATAGAAAGGAACAATAAAAAACACTCAATAAATTGGGAAATTCAAAGAGAAGTGGACCAACTAGGACTTGGGAAAATATGGAAAGGAAAGAAATACAGGACTAGGAATGAAAATTTTAATGAAGGAAAGTAAATAAGAACAATGGAACGAAATTCAGAAATTCAATTAAACAAGTAAGCATTTAAGAGTAATCACTTCTTTTTTCCCCCCCAAACAATCACTTGCTTTTTTATTTCTTCTTTTGTTCTTTTTTTTTTACTTAAACTACCACTTTTCTTCTTTTGATTTTTTTTTTTTGCCTTTTTCTATCTCTTTTTTAACTACTTCGGCACTTTCTGTTTTTGTTTTTCTTTTGAATCACTTTGTTTTTTGTTCTTTTTCACACGGCACTATTCAACACTTCCTTGAACATTAAGATAAAGTTGACGAATGTTCAAACAATAAGAAAGTCCTAAAAATTTTGAACCATTAGCTGCAGAATTTTTAAATGGACCAAGACTTAATTTGGATCAGTAACAAGTAAAACACCTGGACTGACGCAGACACAGAGCCAAATGGTGCAAAAGGAGAATCGAAGAAG
This sequence comes from Sindora glabra, assembly GCA_020226215.1. Classification (NCBI taxonomy): domain Eukaryota; kingdom Viridiplantae; phylum Streptophyta; class Magnoliopsida; order Fabales; family Fabaceae; genus Sindora; species Sindora glabra. Next base: position 91,660,013 of record CM035228.1, read on the forward strand.
ACTTAAATTAAAAGGGGAAATAACTCTAGCCCAATTATATAATGACTGAATTATACAAGACTACCCTATTCCTCCGTTTATATAGATGCTATTGAACAATGTACAAGAGGTAGTATTATAGTCTAACTAAATAACTAAATACCCTATCTCCAACAATTTACTAGTGGCGATACATCTCAAGCTTCACCATGTCAATGTTTCTTGAACTTCGCCATATCAATGTGCCCCCATGTTGTGTCATGTTGTGACCATTAATCATCAAAGTAACATGGCTTGATACCCATTTTTTATGCATTTGTCATTGACACGAAGTTGTTTGCAGCCAAGCAAAGTTATATTTATCTTACACCCATTCTGTTGGTCATACCAGACATGTCAACTTTCTAAGTGCATACCTTTATGATGTGAATCACCTCATGGTCCTTGTGCTTCTTTCTCAAGTGATGCATATATTTCTTTCGATCTAAAATATGCACATGGGGAAGGTTGCAATTGCAATATCTTTGATGATTTGGGATGCTGTGTTTGGAAAAGCTTTTACTGTACAAGGAGCTTACTGTGTCTTGAGATACTGGCTGAGATTCTCGAGAATCTGATCTCTCACCTCTTTCTCCTTTCATTGCATCCCCAAAACTTGAGACTAGTTATTTTGCTCCTTTTTTGGCCATATTGCTCAATCATGTGCTGACTCTGTCATATGGATGGCATTAGTACAAGTTTCTCTTCGATATGCTATAGTAATAATTTGAACATTTTCTTTATTTTGGAAAAAACATTCGTCTGTATAGTCAAATTATGAACTTGCTTTAAATCTCAGGAAAATTGTCGTAAACATCTACTTGACCATGGGAGAGATTCTGATATGCCTATCAAGGAGACTGCGGGTTCCAAGGTTGAATATTTTGCCTTCTGTCAAACTCTCACTTTTATTTTACGATGTCAATAGGGGAGTGTTTTTAAGTTTAATGTTTTCAGGCATCGGATGTGGATTCAATGGCAGTGGATGAACTGTGCTACAAAGAGGAGCGGGATAACTCAAATGAGTTTTCTGATCAACGTACAAGATGAATAATGAATGGCATTCACCCTCCTCCCTGACACTCGGTCTCTGTCCACTAGTAAATTATGGCTCTCTCATAGCAATTTGGCTTTCATTCACGTTTGAAGATGGCTTATGTTTCGGAATGATGGTTCATCCAGAAACTGAATAGACATGGTCAAGCTTGTTACTTTCTCATTTACATTTGGTGGCGTTCCTATCTAATAAAGATCAGGTGGGCTCCCCAAATGAATCAACATGAAGACGTCGGTGCATGGGCTTCGGTGCAAGGATTTGGATTGTAAATGTGGAAATCCCTTCTGTTTTCTGGGGCTGGGGTGGTAGTAGGAGGCTTCATTAAACTATAAATTAATAGAATACCATAATTTATTTTTGATGAAGGGTTGTTATGAATCTATATTTAGGTAAATATAGTTTAATTAGTTTAGTTAATAGTTTGTGTATGAGTGAAATATTGGCCATGCGACAATCTTGATAGGTAAAAGGAGTTGCTTGTATCTCAAATTTCATCCACCAATCTATAATGTTAGTCTCAACCTAAAGATTAAATTGGTTTTTGTCTACAAAAGGATTTCTATCATCATCACTAAAGATAAAATGTCTTCTAATCTTTTCATAATAATAACTTAATCACACACACACCCACACACACACACACACACACACCAGTTTTACTTGAGTCAGTAGACTGACCCTCGCATAAAAATAATTTTTTATTTTAATGAATTTTTAGTGAAATTTTTTAACAAATTCAGTTTTGAGTGAATTGAATTTAAAAGTTTCCTTTTTTTTTTTTGGTATGACTTTAGAGAGCAAACTTGGATTTTGTAGACTAAACTAATCATATATGTACCTCCATCAACATTATTGAAGAAACTTACACTATAGACTAAATTATTCGTAAATGTACCTTCGTCTACATTATTCGCAGCCAAGTGGAGTCTGGGTGTTGGCAGTTGTTTAGGTCTGGAATGATTTAACATCCCTCGCAAGACCATTGCAAAGTCTGGCATTCAATTTCTATTTTTTATATTTTTTTCTTATCCAATTGACCAGGAAAATCGTTTTTTACAATTTGAATTCCAGCATTTGAATCAATGAATCTTAGGAATCTATAAGCTGAATAGCGGTGGATTACTCAACTATTTATCAGATAGATATTACGATGAAGGTCCATGCAATCCCCTTGCGCAGAGCAGGAGTGGAAGAGAGGATGGAAAACGAAGATTGAAAAAAAAAAATTTAAGAGCTAAAATGGCTATAGTAATGGCTGATTGATATCACTTTCTTTTTCTTTAAAAACTTGAAATAACTTCCACAAATTGAAGGAAAGAAAAATTAAAATGCGTTGAAAAATACTAACGAATTAAACAAATTCTCTTTTCCCTTTTTGTCAAAAAACCAAACAAAGTAGATGCTGCGATATAGGATCTGTTTAAATTTTTTTTTAATTTCCTCTACTTTTAAAAACAGGATGTTTGAAGATATATATATATTTTTTAAATTTTCTTCCAAATATATAACTTAAAAACAAAAAAATAAATATCTTTTAAATATTTTTTGACTTCTTTTATTCTAAATGTTGATTTCATAATTAAATAAAATATTTCTTTATTTGTAATATACATCCCTCTATTCTTTATTTTCCTTCAATTCCAAAATGAGTTTTGAAAAACAAAAAAAAATTTTAAAAACATAAAAACAAACATATCCAAACACATCATAATCTTTCATTTCTTCTTTTACTCCACTCCCTCTCATCCAAACATAAAATAAACTATATAATTCACCATAGGTGAGGTCTGTTTGCATTCACTTAAAAATATAATACTTGACTTGTGAATTAAAACTCCACTTGAAGAAAATCGATAAATTCATCTATCAACATCATGACTTGGTCGAACACCTGAGGGAGAGAAATTGGTTAGATCTAGGTTAGACCATCCCATCTATTCAAGAAACCAATTGAGTTTGATTTCTTTCCTCCAGAAGAGAGAGAGAGAGAGAGAGAGAATTAAGAAAGATAGAAAAGAAAAGAAGCTGCAAATTAATACAGAGACAACTGAAAATCTGTTCTCGCACTGATTCACTTAGTCATGCCACATAACATTCCCCTTACCTTCTCGCAAACTTCTTCCCCTCCTATATTCAACTTCAGCGTCAGAGCAAGACAATCCCATCTGATATTTCCTGCAAACTCTGGCCGACCCCATCTTTGAGAATATATCTTCTTCATCCGTCAAAACATGACTATCGGGTGTACTTAATCCAGAGCTGTTGCTACAATGCCTTTCTGACTTATGATCTGAGACATGCAAGGAAGGCATATATTTGCATAAAAAAAATGATAACTCACGAAAAACTTGATCCATAGACATCCTAGTAAGAAAAGGACCTAGATGAATGCAACCAACCAATGTCTGCATAAAGTAATCCTTCATCTTTTCCTGTGTTTGTACAATTATTACGTACTTTGCAGGGATGGGAATATGGTGTACTAATCACATCAGAAAAACAGTAGTACCTTAACCAGTTGAATTAAGTAGAGTATACAAAGGCTCTACTTCATTCAATCAATATCCTATGTAAAATACTGGAATCTAATGAAAAATTAATTTATGAACAAGTTTCTCTTTTCTGATCCTCAAAATTTAATTGAACAATCACATAATAAATGAAGTAATCAGAGTATATACCTTCATATCCTTGGAATATCACTGGAACCTGATTGTTCCCTTCCTCGTCATCAGGACCAGATTCAAATCTAAGGATTTTTGGGCTCTGCAATTCTGCTTCTGGCTCCTGAGCCTTGAATTTGTCATTCATCAAAGGAGGCTCTACATTTTCTGCCAATGTTGACTTACTTGAGGTAAAGGGCGTCATGGTGAATGAGTCCTCCATTACATCAGATATCTCTACGTATTGAGTGGTAGTGATAATTTCATCTGCACTGAAACCAAAAGATGCTCGGTAAGCTTCTATCTCTTCCACATCTTGCTTAGGACTTTTAGCAAGCCTATTCTGATGTCCATTTCCACCAACAGATTGAACATCTGAATCTTTGGATACACTTAACCTCCCACCAGTATGAGGAAATGGAGGATTTTGGTCCAAATAAAATTGTGCATAGGTAGCAGGACAGAAGAAATTGGTATCTTGGGAAGTCATTGCATTTGTGTCATGCGCAGACAGGCTCCCAGAGCCAGTCCTTTGATATTTTCCATTTTTGGGAGATAGTGATGGATCCCATTGCGGAGGGAAGTCCCGCTCAGGGAAAGAAGATGATAAACCATCACCAGAGTTCCTTGATATTGGAGATATAAGGCTACTGGCTGGACTTCCAGGATAAAGTGAATATGTAGCTTGAAGATCATTTGCAGTGACATAGTTTGTCTTTCCAGCATTTTTAAGATCCACTGAAGATGAAAGGAAATGAGCAAAAGGTACATCAGGAGAAGAGGGAGTAGTTAAGTGAGCCAACTCTGGTGGAGGAGTGAGAGGAGCTGTAGATGGCTCGGTTGTGAAGGTTGAGAAGACAGGAGGAGACACCAATTGTGTTTCATGAGCATATGGCCCAGTGGCAAACATTGTGGAGGAAGGACCTCCAGGTGAGTTGGCAGATATGAAGCAACTAGGTGACTGTGCAGTTGAAGGAAGGGTAGAATGTGTGAAAGATGCTGGTGAAGAAGGAGGGGCTAAAAGGGAAGGCACTAGGGCTGTGGCTTGATTGTTCAACCCAATTGTCTGCGGCCCATTTGGCTGGGACGTTGATCCATTGCTCTCAGGCATACGAGTTGCAGGCACAATGCGTTTTCCACCTTTTTGCAAACTAAAACAAGAAAATGCACCCCAACATCCTCCCCATCTCTTTTGCTGTCAATAAAAGTCAAAAGAACAGAAAACTACTCAAAGGAGGAAAATTGATGATAGCTATTTAAAGAAAGAAATAATCTGCTTTCTTATTAAAATCAGGTGATTACAAGAACTCGAAAGCTAAGAATTATTTTACTTACTTTTGATAGACAAAAGCTGAGAATTATTAAAACAAATCAAAATATTGAGGCACAAATAAAATGAAGACAGAATTGAAACAATGAATTTGATTTCCCCTTCCCCCGAGTTTCTTCCACCCATATCATGTAGTCAGTGTTGACAATATATAAATATTGAAACAAGTGGTATAGAATAGGGAAATATAAGTATTAATGAAATTTGACTTGATTTTAAAATGACATTAGACCACATAAGCAAATTATATACTGCTATTGTTTATGGGACAACTACATCGTTAATCTCAAATTTACAATTGTTCATTAACTCCTGCTCAAAGATATACATACTATCCATTAAGGATTAGGATGCAATTTTACATGTTTCATGTATGAACTACTAGCACTGTATTGGTTTATAAATGTGGAAAAGTTCATAGCTATTTTGTATGATACAAATAAGACAACCCCCAAAAAGTTAAAAAATTGACTGAAGAAAAGGGATGATTTTTACTAACCAAATATATGTTAACATAATCATCTTTCAGTAATCAACATAATTACATTGTTATTGTACAAAACTTTGTTCTAAAAGCTTTTAAATTCTTGGAACAAGTTTACTTTATGTAATTTCTACCTTTTAGTCCATTACAATGACACTTTCCTTAACTAGACATACTTTGATAGAATTTGAACTCGTGTTCCCATAATTCATATTTAATGGAAAGAAACAGATTGAGGAATGGAAAATAAGAAAACACATCACAAGGCATGGCAAACTTATATGATGTACTAATATGTTGATACTCAGTAAGTCGCTTTATTCTCCTTTTAACAGTTTTCCATAAAGGAGTTCAGAGCTCAAAATTACTTAATCTTTTACGCATTATCATGACCCACCCCCTATTCTCTAACTCATCAGTGCTGGCTTATACATTGGGCTTCAATGATCTTCAATGAGTAAAGGTAAAACTGATAAGGTAAATGAGTTTTTAATGTAATATCCATTGTCATTTTAAAGATATATTTCGAAGTATAAAGCATCATATTGGACTGCTCTAAACAAATATGAGACTAGCGTGTTCATTTACAAACAATTTTAAGACCAGAATGAGAAATACAATAATCTTTCTTCTCTCCCTACACTATGTTCTCAGCTAGTAATCTTGATTACCATAGATACTACCCAGACAGTAATTACAGTCGAGTATCATCTTAATGCAGCAATGCTGGTGAGCCACACATTTTCTTCATCCTATTATTGAGGTTAGGGAAAGATTCTAGCATGTATTATAACCCATACATCCTAACTTTAATAAACAGCAGTAGATTAAGTACGTACTAGAATTTCATACCTTGACAAAATTAGGGAATCATCAGGCTTAGAATCCATCTTCCTTTCATGGCTTAATATCCATCTTAGCTCTTTTCGAGTTACAATTAACGTGATAATTTCGACTAGACAGTAATTATATATTTATTCTCTAGAAGAAACTGGCAAGGCAGATCTGAGAGTAAACGCAGTCATGGGGTGCGAGATCTGAGCGTAAAAAACACAATGGAAGAACAAGGAAAATGATCTTTAATCGAAAACAAGCAAAGTTTCTGTCAAGTGCAAAGGACCTCAGATCTAAGCCCCACGACCCTTCTCTCCCATGGCAAGCATAACACATACTTAGAATTCAAAACAAGAGAAGAGAGTCGGAGAAGAATACCCGCTCCTGCTGCGGTGGAAATCGATTTTGCTCGGACCCCATTAGTAGCTAGCAGCGGCTGCTAGCTTTTACACTTTATGAACTGGAATGGAGTGGATTCGAGCTTCTGTAAGATTGTTGCGAGCACTAGCTTAGGCCAAGATCATTCTCACATTTCTTCGACCGAAGAAGCTGACACCATATGGACTTTTGATGTGAAGAAAGAGAAAGGGAGAATATTTATTAATTCACACTAACAATCAAAGGACAAAGAAAGACAAAAGCGAAAAAGATTGAAGCTTGATGAAGATAGAGAAAAAGCGACAGGGAGACGGGACAATAGTGGTGATGCCCTTTCTTTATTGCTTTCGTCCCTTTATCTTTTTTTGGGCCAAAATTACATTTTTTTCCCCATTAACTTATTTCACTTTGGTCCTACAATTTTTTATTTGATTCACTTATACTCAAAACTGAAATTCTATTTTAATTTTGATAAGATTAAATTTTTATTAATTTTATTTGTTATAGAAATTAATATTAATTTAATATTTGACGATTAATTTTCTTTTAAATTTTAATTCTTTTATCATGAGTGAAAAAAATTAATAATTTAATTAATATAGTTCTTACTTAATTCATTAAATAATAACTGCCCTAATAGAATTATGTCAACCTCTCACGCCAAGAAATCAAAACACTAATTTTGATTCTTATAAAATAAAATTTATATCAATTTTGTTCCTTTTTAATACTTATTAGTATTAATTTAATCCGTCAAAATTAATTTTATCTAAAAAATTTTCCTCTTTCATTAGACGATCACATAATCTAAAGGCTGAGATGAGTGAATACCATTAGTTTTTCCTTGATATTTTCAATTGTAAAATGCTTTTAAATACAAAAGGAATGAGTATAAATGAATTGTAGAAAATATCTAAAATAGATAAGATCATTGCCACTCATTTGCCACATAACAAGTAATAAAACTATAATTTAACTAATTATATTACTTTTGAAAAGGGAATTAATGTTATAATTTATTTTTTCATTATGTAATAATTAATAGTTGTTATGAAAATAAATGTTTAATTGATATATAATAAGTGGCTAAGAAGATTATAATATAATTTTAAATATATTTTCATAAAGTTTATAATTTAATTAAATAGGATTGCCATGGCATTTATAAATATGTTTTAAAACTATTTAGATAAATATTTTAATAAAAAATAGAGTAAATATACCTAATTTGATGTATTGTAAAATCCACATAAACAAAAATTTAATAGGCCTGGATTACAATGGCCTTGTTTAGCAAATAACTGAGAACTGTAACGGTTAACTGAACTGATTTAATTAGCTGTTAACTGATAACTGATTGTATTAACTGATTATATTAGTTGTTTGAATAAGAATATTTAGTAAAATTAGCTGTTTATATTAGTTGTTTATATATAAAATGACATATAAGGATATGAGTATATTTTATGAATTATTTGAGATTTTTTTATTTTAATATTTTTAAATTTTATATATTAGTCAATATATTAAATTTTCTTATAAATAATATATTATTATAATTTATTATTAAATTATTAAATATTTTTTAAATTAAATAATTTTTATAAATAATATTATATATTTATTCTATTAAATAATTTTCAAAATTATTATAATTTATTATTAAATTATTGGATATTTTTAAAATTAAATAGTTTTTATAAATAATATTATATATTTATTCTATTAAATAACTTTTAAAATTATTATAATTTATTATTAATTTATTAGATATATTATAAATAATATATTATTATATATTAAATATTTTTTAAAATTAAATTAATCTACTTTTTATAATTACTAAATTTTTTAAGAAATTTTAGAAAGGACAAAATGAAAAATATAAAAATTTATTTAGATAATTTAGTCATTTTTCAGATAAGTTAATTGAAAAAGCTATTTCCCTTAGCTTTTTTATTTTCAACTTTTTAGGAGCAATCAACTGATTACCAAATACCAAAATTGTCAAGTCAACCAGCTGATTTTGATCAAACCAGCTAATAGTTAATGAAAAAACTGTTTGGCAAACATCTCCAATACCCTAATCCTTTGTCGGGGCAACTCATTTTACTATTTTTAACCAACCAAATCGTCACAGCTGTCCAGCCAATTTATTATGGGTTTCTTTCCTATTGTTACCAGTTTTGCTAAAAAGTCCCCAAAAAAACTTTTAACCTCACTTTCTTCCATTCATGTTGAAGAAAATATCTCCGGTCATGAATTAAAATCCTGTCAATAAAACAAGCTCTATTTGCTTAAATTGGAGAGATGAGGGTGGCCAAACAAACCTATCTGATTTGCGCCACGCTCTTTTGCTGTTGCACAATAACAGCTTCAGGTTGCATGGTAAGAGGGAACTTTTGAACTCAACTTGATGTCTTTCATTCACACTCCCCTAACACGGCACAATAGCAGGGTGATGACGGTGCAAATGGAACGACTCAAATGGAGTTGAAGCAATATTTGGATTCCGATAAGAGGGAGGAAATCAAATTTTGGGACACCGAAAGAGAAGCTTTGAAGGAGTTGAAGCATTGTAGATTGATTAGATTCCAATGAGAGAGGTGGGGGGGGGGAGATAAAATTTCGGAGAATTAAAGGCTGGTACAAAAATAATTAGTAGATAAGAGAAAAAAAGACAAAGAGGATGGATAAATTATTTAAATTAATTGAATAAATAAAATATTACTAAAATCGACACACACGGAATAAATCTTATATTATATTCAAAAATAAAATTGAATAATTGTAAATTGTAAACTTATATTAAATAATTAATTAAATATCTTAACTTCAATCACCAGACGATCAAAGTTATATATTCTATTCATTTAGTTTAAAAACCAATTCAAAACTTCATTTAATTATAAAAAATTGTTACATTAAAATCAAAATTCAAATTTAAATTCTTCATTAGTAAAATAACGAGAAAAAGGATCTTATCCAGTTACATTTTTAAAATTTTTTAACAACAATAATCTTAATAGAAAAAGAAATATCAGGATCATACTCATATTAATCTCAGTTCTCTTATTTTTTTATTTTCATTGCCCTCATTTTAATAATACAAATGTAATAAAAAACTCTATTTTCTCTTCCTTCTTCTATTGTCATTTTTACTAATTTAATACTAATTATGGTTTTTTATATATTATCTAAGAAGTAACAAATTATGTATGGTCAACTATGAAAAGATATTATCAAAAATAAAATGAATTATATGTAATCAATATTTTAAAAATATACTCTCAATAATAAATTATGTCTAAAATCAATTAATCCCATTCCAAGCAAACATATATTTTATGATGAAATAAAAGCTACCATGGAGTTAAAACAGGGAAATATAGGGGTGGGGGAAGTAATATTTTGGTGTAAGTTAAATTTTAACAATATTAATCATCTAGAGTATCTCATTATGTGATTTGAATTATATAGTCATTTTTTGTGATTTTGTTGATTACATTTAATTTAAAAATTTAATTGTAGTATTTTTTTATTCATAAAAGTCTAATGTTACACCAAATATAATGGAATAGAAATGAAAATGAGAATGAGAATAAAAATAGAATAAAATAAATATTTCATAGCTATGTTTGGTATGGTCAAAAATAAAATAAGTATTCTATTTCTTTTTTTTTTATATTTGGTACATTAGATAATCTATGAATGAAATGTAGAATGAGTCATTAATGACAATAATATATTTATTGTAAAAAATAACTTATTAAATAATATAATATTATAAAAATATATGATATGATAAAAAATAAAAAATTGACATATTTATAATTCTAATATTAAAATTATACTTAACAAAAATTTTAGTAAAAGCATAAAATTTTAGACAAAAATATCTTGTTTTAAAATTGTGTTATCAAAACATAATTGTAAAATATTTTAATAAAAGTATTAAAAGGTTGATATTATTTTATTATTTATTAATAAAGAGTAATGCTAAATAATTAAAGATGTAAAGAATAATGGCATAAAAAAGTCATTATATAAACTATAGAAATGGCCTGTTCCACCACTTTTGTATTAAATGAAGATTTTATCATTTGATGAAATGATTATTTTCACTATTTCATAAAGATTGGAGATTCTGATTTCATAACATGTTAAATAAACTTTTTGCTCATATTCTTTTTTATTTTGTTTCATTATATTTCATCATGCCAAATACAATATGAATAGATTTTAAATATTAAGAAATCTTCATAATTTTACTAAATTTCAGAGAAGGTCAATATATTTTTAAAATGAACACAATATGCAATTCCTTATTTATAAAAGTGGTGACTATTATATTACTCAAATTTCATAACTAACATTATTAATCCTTTATTTTTCCTTTTATTATAAATATCCATTCCTCTGTTTACTTACAATGCTACAACAAATGAAAAATATTGATATTAATTGTTAAATTTTACCTTAATAATATTAAATATATGCTTATATTTTTGTTATATTTTTTATTTTTATATTTATTTTAAGCTTCATTTCACACGAGTAGTTAATAAGTTAATTGATAACTAATAAGTTAATTAGTAACTGATAAATTAAGTGATAGCTAACAGCTAATAAGTTAATTAAATATATTAAATATATTTTTTATATTAAAAATATTATTAAGAATATTAAATATATTTTTGTTATATTAAATATATTAAATACATAAATTGATAGCTAAATCCTAAACCCTAAATCTTTAATAATATTAAATATATGCTTATATTTTTATCATATTTTTTATTTTTATATGTATTTTAAGCTTCATTTCGCATAAGTAGTTAATAAGTTAATTGATAACTAATAATTTAATTAGTAACTAATAAATTAATCGATAGGTAACAGCTAATAGATTGATTAAAATATTTTATAAAATTAACTGTTGAATTAGATGAAATAGTAAAATGACATAAAATAATATATTAATAAAAATAAATATATAATTAAAATAATTTATATTTATTTAAAAATTATATTATATTAACATAATTAAAAATTTTAAAATAAAAATATAATATTTAATATTTAATTTGTTATATTTTATAAACTAATATATTTATTTACTTACATAATTTTTATTTTATTTTTATAATTACTTAAGATATAACTAATTAAATTTTATGATATTATTTATTTACATATATTTTTTATATATTTACAATTTAAAATTAGGATATAATTATGATAAAATTAAATTAATTATATTTTAAAAAAATTTAGATTTATATTACGAAGGGCATGAGTTGTAAGTTAATAAAAAAATAATAATAGATTTGAAAAGATAGTATATATTTTTTTAGATATTTTATTAAATTAAAATTTATTTTTTTTAATAAATTAGTGCACGAAATACTTCTAAAGGTTAGCTTATAACTTATAAGTTAAGTTAATAAATTATAAATTAACTTATTTATTATACGAAATAGAGCTTTCGTATTACAAGTGAAAGGAGAAACAAATAATTATATCCAAAATAAAACTAATGGATCAATAGTGATAGTTATAAATTTTAAAAATATAATAATTAATACATGCATTAATGAAAGATTAATCATTGTATTTACTCATATTCTTATCTTAATTTTTTAATGATTTATTTTAATAAAATTAATGTATAAATTAAATTAAGTATATTATCAATGTGTACCTCTATTTATTTTCTATAATAGTAATAATTAATTGTTAAAATTAGAATTATGTGAAAAGATTTGTTAAAAACTTAAATCAAACTAGTGTGATAACTGAATTAAGCGAACTCTTTTGGTACAAGGTATTAATTTGCAAATTGGTTAAAATGACCTTCCAAAGCACTGGATTTATGAATTAGAGGTAAGTCTATCATTACCTTTAATTTTACTTTATGTCTTTTTCCTTTTCTATCTCACGAATGCCAAGCCGCCACTTAAGCAACCCCAGTCCCCTAGCGAGGCATTGTAATCTTTCCCATTTTAATATTACTTAAATATGCTTAAGATAAAAACAGAGATTTTTGTTATGAGATTAGCTAAATAGTTATTTAATAGCTAAATTAATGATACTTCAAGTATTTAAATTAATCATAAATACTATATCTAATTTTAAATTAAGTATTTAAATTAATCATAAATACTATATCTAATTTTAAATTAGTTGTCATTAAAATTGTACCTAAAAACTATACTTTATCTAATGTACTTTAAATAAATGATGTAATAAAATTATAATGTCATTTTGTAAAACTTAAAAGTTGGATAATTTATCATAAAACAAAATAAAATTATTATCATGTAATCTATATTTGAAAGTAAGATTTTTATATTTGAAAGTATTATTAGTGTATAAATTACCATTAAAAATGCAAAAGGAGAAATAACAATACTAACTTATTACACCCTCTTTAAAATTTTAAAATTTTATTATGAGTTGAAAAGAGGAAATAATTAATCAATTTAAGTAAAATAATTATAATGGAAAGAAATTTCATATGGAATGAATAAAATTATGGTAAAACAATATAAATGACATATTGAAAGAAAAAGAAAAAAATATTATGTGTATAGGGTATGAGATGAAAAGATGAGTAAAATAAAATATTTAAAGGATATGAGCATTTAAAAATGAGTATGATAGTATGGGAGAGGTTTAAAGTATAATTCCAACAATTTCCATACCTTTATAAACATAAACTTCAACCTAAGAAAGGCAACATTTTTCATTTTTTTTTCAAGACCAAACCTCCACCTCTCAACTCCTTTTGTCTTTTTCTTCTTCCCATTTAAAATCTTCTTTAATCAAGTCATTTGACAGCAAAATCTTGTCAAAATTTTCACACAAGCATGATAAAGTCTTCATGGAAACTAGATTTTCCAGAGTTTTCTTTGAATTGAAGGAGATTTGAACACTTAACTTAAAAGGTGAGAAATGAGCCTTAATATGAAATTGTTCCAATTTTGGTTAATTAAGGTTAGGGGATAATAGATCTAACTTTCCAAAACCTTTTCTATAATTAGAGAGTGAATATTTAACTTTAATCTTGAAAATTTAGTTGAAATTACTTGATTAAGCTTAGGCTTTGGGTTTTAATGAAAAATCTTTGAAATAAGTTTATATGTGATGCTTAATTTTATTTGATGATGAAAATGACTTAAATGAAGTGTAGTAAAAAGGTATTAATGATTGAGTGTGGATTGATTGTATGATAAAAGTGTTTGGATGGAATTAAGGGTGTTATGAATAGTATTTATTGCGTTGGAATTTCTACAAAATTCACGGTGAATGATTAACTATAAAGTTGTGACCATTGTACTAAAATTCTAGATAATAAATTTCTAATAGTGAACAATCTACCATTGGGTCACCAATGATCAATCGTTGATGGATGGTCTTTTCACCAATTGCCAATGGTCAACAATTAGACAACTAACAGTTGACTATTGGTCCCCAGTTTTACACACTTAGTGTTATGATATTAAGACAATTTATTATTTATTGAATAAAATGAAATGTATGTTATAAGGCCATGCATGAAGACATGACATAGTTATTATTTATCCTATGATGCATATTACAATATTTATATAATTTAGGCAATTAATGTTGAATGGACATTTAAGTGATGCAATGAAAGCATGTTAATGTTACTATATGTTGTTATTATGATTAGGGTTAAATTGATGTGTTAATTATGTGTTAGCCTTAAAGCTTCATGTAATGAGTTTTGATGATGACAAATGAATGTTATAATAGCATTGTATATCTTGTACTAAAGTGATCTATATTATACAAGCTTTAATAGATATACTATGCTATGATTAGTGCATATGCTTGATTATATACTAAAAGAGCTATATTTAATACAAGCATTATTAAACATATAATTAATCAAGATATATAAAAGGATGATTATGCATGAACTTATGCTAATTGGTTTTATATGAATTATGTATCAATATCTTAATATATTAAATTGGACTAACTATATTGTTGGCAAGGTTGATGAACTTGTATATAGGAAAGTTCAAGATGAAGAAGAGTGAGCATTGGAGCAAATAAATAGAAGATCACATTATGCTCAACTCAAGAACAAGGAAGAAATACAAGAAAGGAGATGTGATCCAAGCATTGAAAGTTGAGAAGATTAAAATATTTGAAAGCTTAGAAGCATCAAGAAAGTCAAGGAACTTTATTGGTATAGTTTTTCATCCTAAAGCTTAGTCTTTCTTGTAAAATAGAGTATTTCATGATATAGAGCTCAAACATGTTTTCATATTCTTAGGTTGATCAAATTCTTTAAAATATAGCCCATAATCATATTTTTACAAGATAGCCTATGGGGACATTTCAAAAAGAAATGAGATATGAGTTTTTGATGTTTTCAGTTTTGACCTTTAGTCATTTTCTCAATCATATATCATAAAATACTTATATTATTATCGTCAAACCTTTTTCATATGAAAATATACTAAAAGATATTTCCATGGACATATAATTTACTTAAAATGATCAATATATGAAAGAGTTATGATCTCTTCCAATTGAGTCTAAAAACCAGCTTTCTGCATGATAGCCATTTCTGATGTGTGCTCATTGTTTTGATCATATCTTAAAAAATACAAATTATATGAGCATGAAACCATTTTTATATGGAAATATACTCAAAGGTCTTTCCATGGACTGATCATTTGCTTAAAATTACTAAGATATGAAAGAGTTATGAATTTTACAAATTGAGTCTTAAAATCAGATTTTCACTGATTTACTATTTCTGACCTTTGCTCATTATTTTGAACATATCTTAAAAATTACATCATATATGAGCATGAAACTAGCTCATTTGAAATTAGACTCAATTAGCTTTCCAATGATAGGTTATTTTCTTAAAACGGACTTAAAATGAATAAGTTATGACCTTTTAAAGTTGAGTCTGCATTTCTATCTTAGTAAATCGATTGGCCAATCGATTCCAGATATCCAGAGTGATATCCAGAAAGCACTCTGGACATCCTAAATTGATTCACCACTCAATTTCAACTGTTTTAGTGCATGAATAACGGCTAGTAATGACTATTTTTCATTCCTAACAATCCCAAACAGTTATAATACTTCATGGGCTTCATATATAAGTTAAGAAACACAAAATACAATCAAGAGAGAGCTTGCACATCAATTGTAAACATCATTTTACATCCTTCTTCATCCAAATCATGATTTAAGCTTATTTTTGTGAAATTTCTATATTCTAAGTGCTTCATTTGTATTATCCACTCTTTAAGAGAGTTTTTATGAATTATTCTTCATCTTTTATCATTTTCTAATTGTTAAAGATGAGGTATCCCTTGGAAAAACTTAGAGAGGGTGAGGAATCCCTTATAAGAGAGTTTTTACTTAAAGAAGAGTCAGGATTGTAAAGCTTCTTTAAGTGCCATTGAGACTTGAAGGGATAGTGGATTAACACAAGCTTGGAGAGCTTGGAGAGTAGATGTATACCTTAGTGAGATATCCAAGGAAGGAATCACTATAAATCCTTGTGTTTGATCTTTCTACCCTATCTATTTATTGTTTCTACATCATTGCTCTGTTTTTATTAGTTTATGCTCTGTTTTGTTGCTGTTATTATTTGATATATTTTTTTCCAATATTAATCTTGTTGCTTGGATAATTAAATCACTAAAAGAGAAACTCATTTATGCATTAGCTTCTTAATTATTCATTTATGCATAGTTGAATGAGTTATTTTGCACAAGTGAATTGAATTACTATATATTATTGCTAACTTCCTTATTAAATTATCTTGAATTTATTTCTTAATGATTTATTTGATGTTACATGTTGAATTATGATCTAGTGCTTATGATGATGCATAGATGACTAAATAAGTAAAATAGGTGTATATCTATGCATTAACTTATTAATTCTTCATCCATAGTTGAATGAGTTTATTCGCACTAGTTCTTTGAATTATCATTAGCTTAAGTGCAAATATATTTATAAAACTTTATTAGAAGTATTTAAATTAAAATTATTCTTAAGACTTCCCAAAATCAATGGGTTCTTAAAAAGAGTTTTAAAAATAAGAAAAGTTTTAAAAACACCTAATTCACTTCCTTTGGGTGTGGATTGCCAAGGCCAACATTATGAAATGACATGTGAGATGTGTCCATGCATAAAGGTGAGGGAAAATTGTAAATTGAATTATGTGTGTATGTAAAATTGAATGCGGAATGGTATATAAGAGTGGTGTTATATGAGTGCCTGCATGAGCTTGTCTTCATTGAATGACTATAGTGTTAAAAGGCCACAAGGCATGAAATAATGCTGGAAGCCGGCATATGACTATTTTCACTAAATGGCTATAGTGTGGGAAGTACATAGGGATATTTTCATTAATAGATATTAGGATAGAGTTCGAAGCTTATAATAGGTTGTCTTCACTAAAAGGAAAATGGTATTGGAAGTTTGATAAGGCTGTCTTCACTCTACTTGAATTATGATATGTGGAATTTGGATTTGGTGATTAGATGTGATGTTGATTTAATTATTTTCTTTATTTTTGTTATGGTGCATACACTATGATAAGTGTGAATATCAATGGGTGTAAATACTTATAATTACTTTTATTGATAATAATTATTAGGATAAATCTGATTAATAAATTATAGTTTATGTTAAATTTAATTATATTATATATTCACTCACTAAGCCTAAACTTATCTCTTCGTATGTTATCTTTTATAGATTTTTGGATTAAGTTATCTCCTCCACCACTTTAACATTGAATTTTATAGGAGAATTCAAGGTATGTTAGGGCAATCTATGATATTTTAGTATGAGTATTTTGAGCCCTCATTTATATAGAATAAAAAAGGTAGACTAATAATTGTTTGAGAATTCGGGGTTAGTTAGGTTGACTTGTTCCTAATGTGGTGAGTTACACTTTTTGTATTTGAATTAGCAAGTGTTATCATATATTCTTCTTAAGTCATGAGAATCTTCCCAATTACTTATGTATGTTGTTTTATGTTAGCTTAAAAAGCAAATTAAGCTGGTGGAAATTGAATAATGAGTTCCATGCTCATCATAATTAAAGGTAGGTTATAATGTAACTCATTTCAGCTATTAATTTTTTTTATCTCCTAATAAATGAGAACTAACAATTAGCATTTAATGGTCTATGTAAGAACTAACAATGTTATGTCAACCAAGTCATTAAGTATTTTCATCTGCTCATGAAAAAGGGGTAAAATTTGAAATAGAGTTAATCTTTAGAAATTAAATTGATATCAATTTTTAATAAAATATAAAATTAATAAAAATTTAATCTTATAATTTGGTCTGTGATCAAAACTATAAAATTTTATGCAATAATAATAGTAACAGAATTTAAATTTGATTCGTTATTAGTATAAATTAACTTTACATTATTAGTCATTAATATATTATTATATCAATAAAAAATAGTTTAAACTTTTTTACTATTCTTAAAAATTCTTAATTATTATTAATCTTTTAAATGATATTTTTTTATTTATTGATTTATTAATAGTATAAAATATTTTACACTAATAATAAATATTAAAATTATCTTGCACCATATGTCCTTTGATAGGAATAATTTAATCAACATAACAGTGCCTTCTTTTTGAGTGCCAACTGTTAAACCAATATATTCAAGACCAAGTTTTTAAATATCTTTATAACTCTAAACGGAGATGGAGTTAAGATTGGGTTTGATAATGTCTTCGTTGTTTCCTTTCTTTTTTTTTTTAAAAAAAAAGAAAAGTGCAGGCAAATTATCTCAATATATTATTATAAGAGTGTTCACTTGAGATAAAATATTTGATTTGAATCAAAATTATTATTTAAAAAATAAATTTATTATTACAATCTTACTAAAATACTAATTATTTTAAGAGTTCTTGACGCTCTCTTATATAAAACCTATAACTCCTAAAATAAAATGATGATTCTTTACTATTAAACTAAATACTTTATCAGTATCTTCATT
Source organism: Sindora glabra (assembly GCA_020226215.1). Lineage (NCBI taxonomy): Eukaryota > Viridiplantae > Streptophyta > Magnoliopsida > Fabales > Fabaceae > Sindora > Sindora glabra. The sequence goes on from CM035228.1 coordinate 91,678,817, forward strand.
TTTATTTGTTGGGAGGCAAATAAACAAATAATACTTTTTGGATCATTTCGAGATAAATAAAGTGGTTGAGAGAACAAAAATATACTATTAAAACTTTGTCATTTTACTTGGGTAAGTACTTGTTTGACTTAACAATTTAAGGTGATCGCTGATTAGATAAAATCATTTTTTTATTTTTCTAGTCCTACATCTCTTAGATGTTGAAAGAATTTAATTCATTTCTATTCGTTTGACCATACTAAATCATTCTTAATCGCAAATGTTAATTATTCCGGTTAAAAATGGCTCTTAATCACAAATATTAATTATTGCATTTAAAAAATATTATTCATGAATAATTATTTTTATTAAAATTCTTCTTGTATTAACAATTAAAAAATAAATTCAAAATTTTATGCTAAAACAATAATTGTTTGTTCTATTTATTTTCTAAAATTGGTATTTGAATAGCATAAAGTTTAAATTAGGATAAAAGTTCATGCAAAAATTAAATTTTTTTATAAAATTTTTATTTTATAAGAAATTTAATATTTTTTATTAAGTATGATTAATAAAAATTAAAAGTTTCTTAAGTTAGATCCATATTTAAAGTTGACTTTTTTTTAAATGTTATCCATTCTTAATCTATTAAATATTGGCATCACATTGACTCTCTAATTTTTAATTAAGAGCATACGATTATGAACGAACGAATAAATCCTGCTCAACCTTACTAACACATGGGGGAAGTCACAGCTAGACCAAAAGAAAACTAGCACCACGATTGTAGTTAGAAAGATGCAGAGGCTAAACAGTAATTGTCCCGGTATAATTCAGATATGTCTGCACATGTACAACGCAACATCCCGACCCCAAAAAGATTTTTAAAAAATTGTACAAGGCAACATGATTTGTGCACATTTGTTTGAAATTTTGAACGAGTGTTATTTGTATATATTATTTTATATAATAATTTATAATTATAATTACATACATATGATATATTTTAAATCATTTTAATTTTAATTAATTAGATTAAAAAACTAATTAGATTCACATCAGTATATATAAAAGTAACAACAACAATTTTTAAAAGGAAAAAAAGAGGAAAACCCGTTATATGTTCCGTTAAAAAAAGAGCAAAATATTAGAAAAAGTAAAAGACAATTAAGAGAGGATTTTTGAAAATATAGATGGGATGTAACTATTAGTTTTGTATTGGGCCAATATCTGGGCCATTACAATATGGCACTTGTGGAACTGGCAGAACAAGGAGAAGCATGAAAAGGAATTCTCAAGAGCCAGAAATGCCATAGGTAATATATTTAGACATATTGAGGAAGTTGGCAGTTGTTTAATTACGAAGAGTATGGGATCCCACCAGACCATACAAATACAGGTAAGTTGGTCACCTCCTGCTAAAAATTGGGTGAAGTTAAACTTAGATGGTGCTTGTAATAGAAAAGACACAATGGTAGCATGCGGAGGGGTTGTAAGAGATGCTTTAGGTACATGGATATGTGGGTATACAAAACCCCTTGCAGATTGTAACTCTTTTGTTCCAAATAGCTTGGAAGAAAGGTTACAGGAAAATTCAAGTGAAAAGTGATTCAAAAACATTAATAGGCTACTTGCACCAGATTGGAGAGTTCAAGTATTACTTAATCAAAATAATTAAAAACTTTTCTACTAAAAATTGAGAATTGGAAATCATTTATATATATCAAGAAGGGAATTGATGTGCTGATTAGATGGCTAGATACGGGATCAACCTCCCCCCGAGAATCTATGAGTATGACAATCCTTCCACTAAAGTAGCTTATATAGTTGTTGCTAATGCCATGAAGGTCCCTATGACCCTCCTTATGAATGTATTTTAATGCTCTTTTCTTCTTTGAGCAGTAGCCCCATTATCTCACCCAAAAAAAAAAAATAAAGATGATAATTTGATTCATATTCAAAGAGTGCACTCAATTTATACTTATTTAGATATAGATATGGAGTTTTGAAAATAGATATAAGTATGAATAAAAAAATATTTATGAAAAATTTATCGAGAATAGATATAAATATGGGGGCTGTATTACTTAATCCCCTGCTCATATTATATAATATATAATTAAATGATATATAATAATATATGTTTATATATAAATTTGATGTATAATAAAAAAGAAAAACTAAAATTATGTATATAATTAGTTAATTTAAATACAAAAAGTTTTTAAGATAAATATTAACAAAAGAATTCATGTTGTTTTTTATTATATTAATATTATTAGAATTTTCAAGTAACTATTATTTTATTAAAAAATAAGTTATAAATAAACATGCTAAATATAATAAGATATAAGTAAATTATAATTAGATAAATAGGATAAAAATAATTTATATCTTCAATTTTAATTAAAAAATTATAATATGATATAAATAAATATGTATTATTTAAATAAAATGAAAAAAATGAAGACAGGTCGAGAAATTCAAATGTTTGATAAGAATGGAGATGAAGATGTATATTAAAAACTTCATCCATACGAGTAGGGGGATGAGGAAAGATAAAATATTTTAAAATGAGGATGGATATATAAATTTTAGTGCTTTACTCATACCTTATCTTATTACTATTCCTAGTTACCAATTTGACTATGCACCCAAAGATGTGAAAGTGGGTTGACTTTAATGGATTAAATTAAGATTGATATAATTTTATCTTATTTGATATTGAGATGAATATGAAAAATAATAATAGTTTTCCAACTCGATAAGGAATTATGATTGGTTAGTCCAATTTGATAAAGAAATAAAATTAATAAATCTTAATTTATTGAGTTATTGAGTTAGCCTATTAACTTAGCAATATTAGTGGATAATAAATAATTAATTTATTAATATATGTATATGTAAATGTTAAATTAAAATTTTGATATATTAAAATTATATTATAGTATATAATATTAAATTTATATATATATAAAATGTTATATAATTTTTAATATTAAAATTAATAAATTTATATATTTAATATTGTCAACATATATTACATTAGTTTATCAAAATAAGTAATTTAATTAAAATTAAAAATATTTAATATTAAAATTAATAATTTTATATATTTAATATTGTCAACATATATTACACAAAGTTATTAAAGTAAATAATTACATTAAACTTTAAAAATTTAATAAAAATTATGTGAGAAATTAAAAATTATTATCATAAAATTTAAAAATTAATAAAATAATTACACAGAAATTTATTATAGCTAAACATATATGAAATAATTACTATAACTGAATAAATATATTAATTAGAGTAATAAATTATTACTATTACAATAAAATAGTGATCTATATATATGTTGTGAATTTATTTAACAAAATATTTTTACCCATTTTAATTAATAGTGAAATTTTTGGGATTAAGTTTTGTAGTTTTTACTCCTTTAATTGGGGACTTTTTTACATTAAAATTGTAGTGCATTGATTTATTTTCTTACTATTTTAATTATATCTAATAACAACAATATAATTTTTTTAAATGATAATAATGATAAAATATTATTATATTTATAATAGTAGTAATAGTAATCATAGTAATAATAATAATAGTTAATTAATAATGTGAAATTAACATCAAACACCTAAGTGATATAATAATAAAATAATAAAGTATAACAAGTTATAAAATCTATGTAAAATTACTTGGTAAAGGTTGATTTACGATTAAGACTATAATAGCCCTATCTAGTGAAAAAAGTTGTTTGACTTAAAATTGATCTAACATATAATTTTTACCTATTGAATTAGTTTGATTGGGTTGAATTAATTTATTTTAACATGTTTATGCATCGATTTAATAAACTCTTGTGAAATGTGGCACTCCTAATTATTGCCTAGATTTTGTATTTTGTTTTGATGATGATGTGAAAACTAATTGAACATTTTTTTAATGCAAAGATATAACATATTTTGTTATTGCATAGTGTTGATAAATTTGGAAAGAATCTATCTTGAAGTTGCTCTTTTGACCTAAATTTTTTGCTTTTACATTATGCTTACTCAATTTCGTTTTCCACTATTTTGATATGTTTTATTACTTGAAATGGACTAGAATTGAGTTATTATCATAGCTACTTTCCATATTGATGATATGCTAGGTTCTTGTATTTTCAAAATATTATAAATCATCAATTATATCTACTTGCTCTTTTGTTGTCAAAGTAGTATTATACTATTCTATAAAATTTTCAAAGCTTCTATAAGTTACTCTTCGATTACTAACTCACATTGAGTCAATAAAAATACACTCAACATGCGAAAAAAAATAAGAAAAGTACTATACCTATTATAGTGATAATACATGAAAAAGCAAGTTAAATATACTTTTATAATATAGAGTGAAAGTGACATTTAAACTTAACTTAATAAAAAACAAGTTCTGCACATTCAACAAAGTTGATTTTGATAGTGAGAAAACCACTTTTTGTTGGAAAGAGTAAGCTATTTAGAAGACTAAAGAGTAAGAAAAAAAGCTTTTTGAAATGTGATTGCTTGTTAGAATCCATGCATTTCTAATGGCTACTTTTCTTCCTTTGAGTATAAATAGAGAGCTTTACTTCATTTGAAGAACAACACAAGCATCCTCTCCTTTCTAAAAGACTCTCTCTCTCTCTAAACTCTCAATTTCTTTATAATCTTCTTTTGATGTGCTTAAACTTGTAGATCTATACTTTAGAGTTTATAAATTTTATAGTCTTTTCAAGAGACAAAACCTTACCTTTTAAAGGTTCATTAATTATGATAAAGTGTGAGAGAAATACTTGTAATTACTTTATAACTAGATTGTGAGAAAAAATCTTCAAGCATTAGGATGAGATTATTTGAGTCTTTGAAAGATCAAATGGTAAAAGTATGTCTGGACCTTATAAAAGAAAAAGTGCTAATAAATAGTTATCAAGATTGGTTTGATCTTACAAGAGTAGAATAAACCTAAAGGAATAGTTTCTTTTTTGGATAATTGAATCATTATACACTAGTATTATCTTCTTTTTTCCTTTCTCTTTTATTTCTTGCATTTTGTTGTATGTCTTTATCAATTATTTATTTAATCTTTTGTATTTACTTTCTAATTGCTCTTAGAGATTATGAAAAAGCGAGTGCTTTTAAAGATTTAATAGCTTAAATTTTTAAAACACTAATTTTGACTTCTCTTTTGATGCTTTTTTGTCCTATCAACTCTCCTTACGATTGCTTCAAGAATCAAAAGCACGTATCAATTAGGCTCCAAAAACTACCTCTATGTCTTAGACTAACACATAACAGATGAGCAGCATCCATGTTTTAAAGGAAAATTTTTAAGATAAAATGGACCTTACCCTCTTAAATTATAGAATATGTGCAAAACATCCTTCGTACCAAACTAAAGGCAATTTAATACATAAGATAATTGTCGGCCGCCATCAAAGTTGATAATGGCAACATTCTCCTCCTTCTTGTTGCCTTCAATCTCCATTTTACCTATCCCTGCCACCAAATTCACCAGCGGCTTTAGGTGGTGAAATGCAAAAGCAGCAAACGATGGAATGGGTGCTGAGGATAAGGATTGCAGGCCAATACATATACATTTCCATATCTTTTTAAGGTTTTTTTAATGATTCTAGGAACATAGGAAATGAATTTTGTGCAATTTTCGATTTTTTTTCGGTGATTACAATTTTGGAAATTGATTTCTATAAAAATGCGTTTTATCCGATGTATTTGCGCAGATATTTATTAGTCTTTTATTATTAATATAAGGATAATATGTATGTAATAAGAGAAAAATATAATTAAATATGTTGGGATCTAATTTTTTGTATTTAATTTACAACTATACATTCATATTTATGAATAATAAAGTCCTAACAAAATTTTAATTAATGTATATTTAATTTAAAACCTGAAACTTAAAAGTTAATATCAAGAAAATATTTTAAAAAATATAAATAAATAAATACAATTTTCATTTTCAAATATTTTTTAAAAGTAGAATATATAATTAATTAATTCAATTAATACTTTCTATAATATATTTTTAACTTATTCTAAATATTTTTCTAATAAATTAAAGTTATAATTTATAGTAATACTAATTAGAAACGTTAGTGTATAAATTATAAATAATAGGAGTGAATCTGAAAAATAAAAACAAAGAGAAAAACAAGCAATGGAGTAAATAGAAAGAAGAGAAATAATATGTGAATTATAAAATACATAATTATATAATTCAATTAAATTATAATTTTAAATTATTTGAAATATTTTTTAAATATAAATAAAATATATTATGATATATCTATATTACTTAATAATATTAGAATCTGAGTTATAATCAATTGGAGATGATATGGAAAAAAGAACAGCATGTAATATTTAAACAAATAAAAAAAATGAAAATGGTGTGTGGGTTATAAAGTAATAAAAATAAAAATAGGATATATAGTTTAATAATCTAATTAAATTTTTTTTAAATTAATTAAAATATTTTTAAAAGTAAAATAAAATACATCATTTAATATTTATATAACTTAGTGTGATATTACCATCTAAGATGAAAACATCATGGATTGGAATGAAAAAAGAAAAATTCTATAAAAAAATAAAAAGAAGAGAAATAATGCATGAAGATATACATGAAATAAATAATAAGAAGTAAAATAATGGTGTAAAAATTGTATAAAATCTTGACAAAATAACATTTAATATATATTTAATCCAAAATATAACACTTAAAAATTAATATCAAGAAAATAATGATAAAATTTATAAAAATAAGTTTAATTTTAATTTTTAAAAGTTTTTATAAAAAATATAATATGTAATTAGTTGATTCAATTAATATTTTTATATTAAAATTTTAATTAATTTAATTATTTCTATAATAAAAAATTATATTATATTATATTTGTATTATTTAGTGATATTACTATTTAAGTTATAGAGTGGACATGAAATAAAAATAATGAAGAAAAATAAAAGGAAGGAAAATATTGCGTACGTGTGGTAAGATAGCAAGAGTTCAAAAAAATGGAAAATGTAGTTAGGTAGTTCATTTAAATAAAATATTTAACTAGTTTAAAATATTTTATTAGGAAAATAAAAGATATTATATTACATTTATGTTACTTAATAATCTTAAATTATTAATATCTATGTTGTAAATAATAGATCTAGCTTAAAAAGAGAAAAAAATATGCTATGAATTAAAAAAAAAGAAAATATTATGTGAACCGTATTTGTCTATGAGTAAAAGTTCGAATCTTCTAGATAATCCTTATTCAAAATGAAGAAATCTATTAATGTTCAAATTTTCATAGCAGTTAACCACTTTACCATTTTTTTAAAAAATAATAAAAAAGAAAAATAATGTGTGAGTCGTAAAATAATAAGATTTAAAAATAAAAATGTGTAATTAATTAATTTGATTGAATCAACTTCTTAATTTATTTAAAATATGTTTATAATAAAAATATAATTTTTTGTGATATATTTATGCTATTTATTAATATTAGTATCTCAACTGTAAATTAAAAAAAGTGTAAAAAGATACAATAAAATAAATATAAAATAATGCGTGACAAAGTAATATAAGATTTAAAATATAAAATAATGAAAGGGACATATTGCGTGAAAAAGAAAAAATGATGGGAAGCGCTGCGATAATTCAATTAACAGCATGCACAAAAGTAACAAACACAGAAGCCAGCAATTTAAGAACCGAACAAAAGCCAACAATTCATCAAAATTCAAAAAAGAAGAAAAACAAAAACAAGAACAAGAACAAAAGCTAAGGAAAGAAGGCAAAAGTGAAAATGAAAAGAGCAACTGAGCAGAAAACGATTCATTAAAAATGGGAGAATTCTTCTATGCTACTTCAACCTCAAAGTTGTATGCATACAATTCAGTGGTGGAGTTAAATGTATTTTAGTGGAATATATACCTTTATTAGCTTTTTTTAAAATTTTTTTATGAAATTATATATATCATTTAAAATATTTTCATTAGTTAGTAAATTTTATTCTCATTGAAATATTGAAATATATTTACTCCCATCAATCTTGGAGTTTTAGTTCTTCCATTAATGCAACCAATTGTGATTTTATAAAACTTACAACTTCTTATGTAGTGTGCTATTTTTTTTTCATAATAACATAAGTCATGAGAGTGCAATTGTTTATATAAAATTTGTAATTTTTTATATGATTTTGCAACTTTTTTATACAATCATGCAGCATGAAATAATGATAGTTGCAACACAAAATTTAATGAATTCTTATAAGATGTTATGAAAAAATTATAAATTATATATAAAATATCATGAGTTTTATGGAAAAGTCTGATAAAATTCATAAGATTGTATACATACTACATCAACTTAAGTAGTCTGAGAGAATGCCCTTAAAAATTGACATTTTTCAAGAAAAAAAATTATATCCAGACGAAAAAGCCTCTATCAATAGTTATTTTCTGATGCTCCCTTCAAAAATAAGGTGTACCAATATGAACTCTACAATTTTTTTTTATAATACCTTACAGTTTCTCTTTAAAATTTCTGAAATTTTCGTATTGCAATCATTGCCATTCATGTTGCAAGATTTATTAGAAAAATTATAGGATTTTATAAAAAAAATTGTAAGATTTACATGAATAATTATATTTCATAATTTATATCATTATAAAAAAATTATAAACTTTATATAAAATATTACAAATTTTATAAAAATATTTGATTAAATTTTTAATAATGTGTATAAATATTACCTCAAATTCATATATAGCACGGAAGAATTACCTTATTAATAAGAAGGGATTACGAAGGAGATTGAAGGCACGAGGAAGGAGAAAAATGTTGACAATCATAGTTTGTACTGAGGGGGCTAATTGCACGCTGACGCCAGTAAGTATTAAAGTACAGCTAGTTTGAAATGGAAGATTTTTCTTTTTCTTACCCTCTAGTTTGGAAAAGTAGTTTTCATTTTACCTGAATTTTTAAAATATAAAAATTTTCATCAACTTTTGAAATTTCCTTTTATAAAATTCATGTAGCTCCATAATCAAGGGGAAATTCTATGAAATGGTTCAATGGAAAACGACACCCATACTCCTTTTTAATATTAGTTTCTTTCTTTTCCCCACAAAGTGCAGTCACCTTCTCTAAATTTAGACAAATCACATTGACATCTCTTATATTTTTAGAAATATATACTCATTTTTTTATTTTTTAAGAATCAAGAAGGTGGGTGTATATTTAAAATAAAAAAATAAATGTAAATATATACAAAAAAGAGAGATTAATGTATATTTCTAGAAATTAAAAAATATAACAATAATTATACTAAATTGTAAAAAAAAATGCAATTTATCCCCTTTTATTATGATTTTGATTGATTGATGCAATAAATTATTATATTCACTTGTAATAATTATGGAAAAAGTTACTCTATTTATAAAAATATTTCCAACAGTGTATGCAAAAGATACAACACAGCACAAGGAGTGGATATTATTCTATTATCGTAACTTGTTGCAACATTTTATAAATATAAGATGTAGGATTTTACATAAATGTGTATCACTAATGGACTTTGTGGCAAATGTGACAAATAATAGAGTTATTGCAAATTTTACTATAAAGGTTGTATGATTTGTAGCATTGTATAAGAGCATTGGATTAGAGTATGAATGTGTTCCTTGATTTTATGGTAGATTCCTATGAGGTTATGATACTTCTAAGTCTATGTATGCTTTGTGAAACTAATGTATGACTTGCATGATGATTATATTGAATGTCACTATGTTTGTAAATAGTAACACAAGGACCACATGAGTATAAATATATGTCAATATTGTATCAAAAGTATGATTATATTACATAATTTTATGGTTAAATTACATGTAGTTATGGTTAGTGTTCTAGATCAATGTATGCCTTGTAAAAATTAATGTATAAAGCATGATGGATGTATTTATGTTCGCAAATAATAATATAAGGACTGCATGTGCATGAACATATAGGGATATTGCATTAAGAGTATGATTTTGTTACTAGATTTTATGGTAGATTTGCATGAGATAATTGTTATTGTTCTAGATCAATATATGCCTTGCACTAAATGAATGAGTTGCATGGTAGTTATATTGAATATTATTATATTTGCAAATAGTAACATTAGGATTACAAATGCATGATTATATAGAAGTATTGTACTAGAGTGATGCACAATATTTTGGTTAATTTGCATGAAGTTATGATTAACATCATGGATTTATGTATATTTTGTAGCAACTAATGTATAATTGTCATATCCTCTTGAATTTCAAATCTATGGCTAGACCAAATCACGTTAGGGTATTTTGAGAATTCATGGACATTCTTCCTTTTTATGAGCAACTAATTTGAATCTCATCTACTACCATCAAAGTGGTTGGCCTAGAGGTACTAAATTATTATTTCATCTTAGAAGTTATGAGTTTAATGCAAGAGGGTGTCAATTTATGATTAATAAATAGATGAAGGATTTATGGGACCGCTAGTACTTTAGTACAATTATGGTGACAAGCTCAATTTTTGGGTAGTTGCTATAGTTCAAATTGAACATTTTACATTGAGAAAGTACTTCTATAGTAACACCTAAGGAAGGTATTTGATGCTAGTTGTCCTTACTCTTTCTTTTTTTAAGAAAAAAAATGAATCTCATCTATTGTGTGGAAGAAATTATCACTAGTATTTTAAAATTTTTCTATACCAATTTATAGCTTTTTTCCTTAAATTATGTAACATCAAATTTTTATTCTTAATTTTTAATAAAATAACATTATTAATAATTTTTATGATATCATAATGAAATTTTTCATTAATTTTAATGGGTGAAACAATTATTTATATTCCACATTTACTTTTTGAAATAAAGAAATAATTTTTGCAATATTATCATACTTCAAAAAGTTAATTAAATTTCAAAATTAAGGGGAAAATTTTTATAATTTAAAGATATTTTACGATGAAAATGGATTGAAATTAAAGGATTACTCACATACATAATAGTATCTTATATATGATTACATTTATTAACTCATTATAATTCAAATTCAAAGTATTCTTTAGCTATGAACTGGTCTATGTGATTTATAAATTTTAATTCAAGTAACAAAAAAAATTCAATTTCTTCAATATATATGTGCATTTTGTTATTTATACGTTAACTATATATTCATTCACATTTTTTATCATCTAATTTTGTTATATACCAATAGAATGATGCATAATATAAATATTTTATTAAATTATCTTTACCTTTTCCACACCTCATATTGACATTTATTAATCTATTATCTATTAATTACTCAAACCTTATATTTGCAGTGCCACGTGTTGCATTATTAGATAAGATTTTACCGCCTAATTTTTACTGTATGCCAAGGCGATGTAAATTTTGTCTTTTTGTTCTTTTACTTTATTGTTTATTAATTTTATCACTTTTCTGCTGGTTCTTTGCTTTTTTGTACGCTTTTACACTTTTGTATACACACAATATAACACAATATTATTTTATTGATTTCTTTAGTCACCTTTCTTTTTAATGTTTTCTTACTTTATTGCATAAAATTTTCATATTGCAAAATATTTTGATTACAATAATATTTAATTTAATTACCTAATTATATTTTTATTTTTAATTTTTATTACTTTATAATTCATATGTTATTAAATTAATTTCTAATGTAATTAAAATATTTATAGAATAAAAATAAACTGTGTTATTTATTAATAATTACTCAAACCTCGTATTTGCTGTGCCACATGTCGCATTTCTAGACAAAATTTTCCCTCCTAATTTCACTGTGTGCCAAGGCATTGTCTTTTTATTCTTTTATTTTATTGTTTATTAATTTCATGGCTTTCCACTGCTAATGCCATCGCTGGTTCTTTGCTTTCGTGTATGCTTTTATTCTCTCTCTCTCTCGCGCGCGCGATATGACACAATATTATTTTATTGATTTCTTCGATCACCTTTTTTTTTAATATTTTTCTTATTTTATTTCACAATTTTTTATATTGCAAATTGACTCCCATGACATCTATTTCAAGAAATACTTAAATTTTATAAGTTGAAACCATCCACAATAGTTTTAACATATAAATATAATTTATAATATCTATTAACTAAATATTCTTGTAAAATCTTTTTTTTCACTTTATTATAAGAAAATAACTCAAATTTGTGTTTGGGTATAATGAAATTTTATTCTTTTATTTTCTTCAATATATTTAATGCATAAAATTTGATCACATATTTATGGTTGACAACCTTATACTCTCCTAGTTATCTTGTTTGTTACCATTCTTATGGTTGACAACCTTGTACTCTATTAGTTATCTTGTTTGTTACCACTCTAAAATTCTTAATCGAGTCAAAATTACCTTCTTATGGTGTTTGCACGAAACCATAAGAAAGATATTTTTTATTTGCATGAATATGATTATTCTCTATATAATAACTATGTTAGTATACATGGGAAATTGAATTTATAATATGAATAGGATAGTGTTAAACTATAATACTTGAATTTATTATTAATTATTTTATTAAAAACCTAAACTTTCAGAAGATTTATTTTAAGTTAATTTTATTATTGGATTTACCACCATAACAATTTCAAATAGAATAAAACAATTATGAGTACATTTAAATTTTAACCAATAATTATTTTACCTTGTAATGAAACCCAGAAATCTTCATTTTTTCCTAGTAATATTAAAATTTTATTTATATTTATTTCAAGCTATTAAATTTATTGAAACATTATAGAGTCATTAAAGAAAAAGGAAAGGAAAAATAGAAATGGTGAAATTTAGGAATGAATATCAAGTTAATCATTCCTAGCATCAAAATATTAATTTATCTTTATTTTAACATTCTTAAACTCAGATCTAATTAATAATTTATTAATCCTAATACCATTAGGTGTAATAAGGTTGTGCTTTCATTCTCCAAAGGTGTAATTTATTAAAAAATAAAATAAAAATAGGGAAAGAAAACCCAAAGTAATAAGCATTATTAAGGTTATTGATTAGGGGGTTTAGGACAAGGACCATATAAAAATGCTTGAAAAAAAACATTTGAGATCTTTAATAATAGTGAAAGGAAAGAAGCCTAAAGTAAATCCTAATTTGACTATATTATTCTCTAAGACAGATTACCCTTCTAGTTTTAAATGCAATCAAAATGATTCTATGGTCATAGTCATTGTGAGTTATAACTACGTAATAAAGAGAATACTAATAAATCAAAGAAGTTCAACAAGTAGCCTATATGCTTATGCAATGTGGATCACTCATATTTCTTTGAGTAACACTAGCTTTTATTAAGGGAATTTGACTAGCATTTTTAGGAATATAGGTCTTTGTGAAGGGATTGATCAAACTAAGGTTGTTCTTAAGAACATGGTTATAGATTTGAAATGTTGATGCAAAATTTCTTATGGTGGATACTCCCAACACCGTTTATAATGCCATTTTACGTTAACAATAATTGATTTAAGCAAAAGTAAAGAATCTTCCTCACATTTGTTATTAAAATTTCCAACAAAGAAAGCTATAAGGAGAATAAAGTTAACTAGATTATGGCAAGAAAATGCTATATAAACAATCTACAAAAGGGTAAAACATCGAGTTTTAATAAAGATCAAGAAATAAAGTAAAAACCAATTAGAAAACTTCAAGAGAAAATTGATGACTATAAAATGATATCTATAAAGTTTGTTAGGACAAAAATTGATAGGAGTGAAAGAAAAGAACCTAAGGCTTGAATCTAAGATAGAAGAAGTGTGAATATTTAGTTTGGAGGATGAAAAGATTGTAAAGATAAGACAAAACCTACTAGATGATTCTAAAATAAAATTAATCAACTATTGCTTAAATATATTAAGGTCTTTGCTTAAATGAAAACTACTATGGTGTGTGTTAACCCAAAAATTGCTTGTCACAAGTTGCCTACAAACATATCAATTAAACCCATATAATGAAAGAAAAGAAAATTTGGTCCAAAATAATTGTGATCAAAGTAAAAGTTAATAAGCTCTTGAAAGTTTATTTCATTGGAGAAGTATCACACATTGCTTGGTTATCATATATTATGATTATAAAAAATGCTAATGGTAATTAAGGAATGTACGCTAACTTCACATATCTTAATAAGATTTACCTAAAAGACTAATATCCTTTGTCCAATATTGATGAACTTGTGAATGGAGTGTTTGGGTTTGTCATCCTTTGTTTTTGTGTTACATTTTCTATATATAATCCAATTTTGATATGGCTTGAAAACAAAAGAAGACAACTTTCATTATAGATGAAGGTGCGTACTTTTATAAATTTGTATTGTTTAGATTAGAAAATGTTAGTCACCACTTATCAAAGGATGATGAACAAAGTGTTTAAGAAGCAAATTGACAAAAGCTTAGAAGTTTATGTTAATGACATGTTGATTAAATCTAAAAATCATTCTAACCATTTGAAAGGCTTCAAAGAGATCTTAAGTTATAAAGCAAAACAAGAAGAGAACTATTCTAGATAAATGTGCCTTTAAAATTATAGTTGGAAAATTTCTAGGAATTAATGTTAAGTTATTCAGGTGTCAAGCCACTCTTGGCATGATAAGACTAACTAGGCTCAAAGAAGTGCAAAAGTTGAATGGTTTCATAATGACTTTTTCATGCCTAAACAAATTGATAGATACCTACCTTTTAATAAGATTTTAAAGAACTCTAAAGTATTAAATAGGATGAAAAATGTTACATAGAGTTCTTAGACCTAAAAAATGATTTGGCATCTTTGCCAATATTGATAAAGCTAAAGCTTAGTTATATATTGTATCTTTATTTGACTATGAAAGAAAAAGCTTTCTATTTGAATTAATAAGAAAAAACTGGAAAAGTAAAAATCAACTTATTTGACAAGTAAGGTACTCTATAGGGCATAGTTCCATTGTAAAAAGATAGAAAAAATTGAAACATGAATTTTTTTACCACAACTAGAAAGTTGAAACCATACTTTCAAAGCCATTAAGTGATCATTAGAATAGATTAGCTAATCAATCAAATTCTTGACAAGTTAGATGTCATCATCATTAGTTATATAAGCTATAGAGTAAATAGAATATGGAATAGAGTATAAAGTTAGAGAAGCAATTAAGGCTTAAGTCCTAATGAATTTAATTTGTTGCTAAAATGATTAAGAGAGAGGCCAAAACTTTAAACAACAAATTGTCTATATAGACACTATTTATAGATAGGTCTTCTAAAAAGGAAAAAAAAAAAGCAATGTTGGAAATATTCTTGAAGGACCAAATCGGAGTGAGAATGGAGTATGTTTAAAGTTCATTTTTTGAATAACCAACAGTCAAGTTGAGCACCAAGCATTGATAGCTGCTAGTAAAAATCAAAACAAAGCAATCTAGGCAATGAATGATTCCTAACTAATAATTAAACAACTAAATAGAACATATAAGATTAAAATTTCCTATTTGGTTAAATACACAGAAAGGGAAAATGCAATGATTTTTAAGTTTGTAAGTTTTGAAATAAAATAAATCTCAAAGGCTAAAAAATGATCAAGTAAATACATTGTCTAAGCTTGCCCATACAAAAGCTACTATAAGCAATCAAACTTTCCTGCATGATATAATATCAAAGCCCACCACTAAAAAGATGGAGATAATTTGCATTGATTAATCACCATCTTGGATAGACTTAATCATTGCATACTTCTTAGGGAAACATTTAAACAAGAATATGATCAAGGTATAAATAATAAAGAAAAGGGCATCTCATTTTTACCTTGAACATGGTCATTTGTATAGAAAAGTTTCTCACTTCTAATATTACTATACTTGCATCCTAGTAATGCAAATTATGTGTTAAGATAATTACATAAAGGAATATGTGGTAGCCATATAGCAAGATCAACTTTAGCTTAAAGAGCACAATAATCAAGATATTGCTAGTCCATTATGAATGTGAATGCTCTTGAATTGGTTAAAAAAATGTGATTATTGTCAGAAATTCTCAAACACACTAGGATAGCCTAAGTAGCAAACAATCGTCATGGATTTTAGTCTTGTGAAAGGTTGATTTATAGGATCATTTTCAATTACACCAGAAAATTTAAGTGCTTGATTGTTATTGTAGATTTCTTTACTAAGTAGGTAGAAACACCTTTAGTTACAATAATTGCTTATAATACTTAAAAATCTATATGAAAAATGTTATGCATTAATTTGGTATGCTTAGAGTATTGGTTAATGATGATGGAGCTAAGTTCATTACAAAGGCTTTTAAGAAATTTTATCAAGGATTCTAAATAATGTAAATGTTCGCTTCAATAAAGCATTCTCAATGTAATGGGCAAGCCAAGTAAGCAAACCTAATGATATTTAAAGGTTTGAAAAGGAAGTTCGAAGGGTCATAAAAACTTTAGGTTAGAGAATTGATAAACTTTTTATCTTATCATACAATTGTTCAAATTACTATTAAAAAGAATCACCTTTTCACTTGATTTATAGGGATTAGGTAGTTATTCCAATAAAGATTAGAGAACTACTTGTTAGAAAGGAAAAGCATGAGATACAAAAAAAATGATTGTTTATTGATAGAGAAAAGCTTGACATACTTGAGGTTAACAAAGAAATTACTTGTATCCAATTAGGCTCTTATAAGGTAAGGTTGACAAAATACCATAACTCTTGAGTCAAATCAGAGGGTCTTAAGAAGAATCCCTAATTTTGAGGAAGGCATATAGTCTAAGAAAAAAATTAAGGAAATGGTAAGTTTGTTACAAGCTAAGAAGAGCCATTTAGAGTTACCAAAAATTTAGGGAATGAAGCATATATACCACACACTTAAAAGGTTTCATGTTTAGATTATTAAATAGAATAGTATAGGTTTTGAGTTTAGGTTAATACATTATAGATTAAAATGACTCAAGTATGAGGATTCCTCGTACATGCTATTGATTTTTTGATAATTACTTAGTCTTCTTTGAGGAGGATGATTGAGATGAACTTATTTTTCTTAAAGCCTTAATCTTGCAAAAATGATTAAAGTATAAGATGCTCAATCATCATGATGAAGGTGGTCATTCCAAGATGCTCAAGAACTTGAGTACAAGATATGTAAATCAAATAAGCATAACATGCTCAAAACCCTTAAGTACAAGATACTTAAATCAAATAAGCACATGATATTGAGTAAATTGTTAGATAATTGAATAAAAAAGAATAATAAATTTCCAAATTCTCAATTGAGTGCAAAGAAGAATATTTTAATAATATACACTAGAATAAGGAAATCACACTCACTTAAACATACTCAAATATTGATTGCAATTTATGTAATAATTTTTTATGTATAAAATTCATCTAAGTGGTAAGTATAAAGCATACTTTAAATCACATGAATGCCTAATACATTATGCACTAAAAAATACTCACTAAAAGAAAGGAAATATTCAAATAAAATAAACACAAAACAATCAAATAAAGGAAGCCTTGAAAACACATAAAAAAAGTGTTTTATAGGAAGCTTTATTATGAATGGTTGACTATCATTGCAATTAATGGTATACTACATATGTTATATCCATTTACAAGGGTTTGTGTTAAGCTTCCACCAATCTATGCTTTTCTAAATATAATTAATTACCGGACTGATAATGCCAAAGCATGTATTATCATTAATGGAGATTTTCATTTGTAGATAAGATGGATATGCAGAAATAAGTTAATAACTTATTATATCATCTCAACTTGAGCATGTATAGGATTTTTTGGGTTTTGGCTATTTATGGAGAATGGTGCCAGTTGTGTTATTGTAGGATTGGTGATAACAAATGGATAAATTTTCTAGAATTTGATTTAGCTATAACAGACGCCACATTTGATGAAGGTAAAATTTGTGTTGTGAATCGGAAAGTAAAACTTTGTGAATATAAATTTGATACAAATACAAGAAAAGTTTTGGGTGCAATTGTTGCAAAATACCATCCAAAACTGAAGAATATTTTGTATTTAGTAGTTTGTATGTGGTTAGAAATCCATTAGGTTTGCTACTGGTGAAGAGAAAATTAAACATGGATTACAAGGCATGGGGATTCAAGGTATAAAAGTTGAGCAGAGATATAATCAACCATTCATAATAAGAGCCATTAAAAAATTAGTTTATAGTACTAACTCAAATAGAGAAATATGATCGTGATATCATCATTGAAATGTGATAGACATACTTTCTTAGGCTGTTAAGGACATGTGAATATTGTATAAATTGGTTGATCTTTCTGTCCAATCAAGTTCAATAAAAAATTAAATATTGTATAAATTGGTTGATTTCTCTATCCAATCTAGTTCAATAAAAAATTAAATACTATATAAATTGGTTAATCTCTAAATCTCTCCAACTAATTGCTTAATTTTAAGTTTAAATCAACACTTCATTTTTACTAGTGAGATATCCAATGGATTGACTAATTTTTAATATTTTCCTTGCTTTTATAGATTCTAATATATGAATGGCTACTAATCAAAGTGAGACTAATAATGCCCTTTCTAGTCATACCTAAAGGGAAGGAGTCAGCAATGTCAATGAGAAGAAAAGAAAGTTAACTTCTAAAGTATAGAATGAAATGACAAAGAATGAAGATGGAACTGCTAAGTGCAACCATTATCACAAGATTCTAACAGGAAATTTTAGTAATAGTATATTTCATTTAAGCCATCATTTATTTCATTGTAGAAGACGTCTAATAGAAAAGATTAGAAAATATGGAAAACTAGTTCCTCATAAGAATGATGAGGGACCTACAACCTTGACTACTTTTAAATTTGATAAAAAAGAATGTAATAAATCTAACACATTTTGTTATGTATGGGAAACAAGTATTTAATGTTGTTGAGGAATCTACTTTTAGGCTATTTTTGTAAAGTGTTAATGCTGAAGTAAAGTCTATAAGTAAAGTTACATGTAAAAAGGATATAATAAAGGCTTATACTAAAGAAAGAGACATTGCACTTAAGGATTTAGGAAACGTGATAAAAAAATATTTACTATTTTATTTTTACTATTTTATGTCTCTTAAATGTTATATTTGCTTAATTTGACTGATTAGGCCTTATTTTATAATTTTATGTTAATTTTATAATATTATGAATTTATTCATAAATACTAGATTTTGACATTATTTCTATTTTTTAGCTATATCTTAGGCTTTGGATGTTGAATTGAGGTAAATTTTATATTATATTTTGGTCCAAGCCCAGTTTAGGTGTTTTGGAGATCATATGTGACTAAGAAATTGAAGTTGTATTTCTATCTCAACTGAGCCCATATCAATTTTTGAGCCATAACTGGAGTTACAAAAGTCAAATTAACCTAAAACTAGTGCCCAAATTGTCACAAGATACAGGCCTACAACTTTGATGTTTGTGATTTATCCCAATTACATTGATTTCATGGTCTTATTCTGCTTGGAAGATAGGCTTGTGAGAATTTACTAATGTATGTATTAATTATTTTATTAAAAATAGGTCTAGACTTCTAAAAATTAAGAAGGCCCTAATAGTATTTTAACTTAATTAGGTCAAATAAATAGGAAAGAAACTTATTAGACTTTAGACTTTACATACTATTGAGAATTCAACAAACATCAGATTTCTCCCTTTTCTTCTTTTCTTGTTTTCAAGCCATGGAAGGCTAAAAATTTTAGGTTGATTCAAGGATTGTGAAGTTCTTCATTTCAAAGATTATAAGATCTTGATTAGTAATGTTAATTTTTTCCTATTAATTTTTCTCTTTCTCCAATTGTTTATGCTGAATTATTAAAATTACTTGTGTTAATTACTGATTTGGTACAATTAGTACTCAATCTCGTGATTTCTATTTTGTTACTATTTTGATATGAAATTATGATTGCTTAATCATTGTTTTATACATTAGGGTAGAGGGTTAGGCAATTGCTTTAGTGGTATTTGATTTAATTTCTTAAATCAACTAGATTCTATCTTTAAGTCAATTTTGATCTAGTTTAGAAGTTATAATAATTACTTAATTCAACTAATCTTAATTGACTAAACTCTAAAGGGTAATCTAGCATAGGATTCATGAATTATTGCAAGGGGTTCTGGGTAATCCAAGGTTAAAAAATCAATTGGAACAATCAAATATTTTATGATATAGGATTAATCCACATTAAAAGCTATCATATCCTTGAATTGACTGTTTTACTCCATTAGATAACTTTCTATTTACTTTCTACTTATTGGCTTTGATTTTTATTATTAACATTGCTTTAATTTCATACAAACCCCTAATCTTACATTCATGCTTTGCACAATCTTCATTCTACATTCTATTTCATACAACATAATGTATCCATTCTGCATAACATTCTATTCTGCATCTATTGC
Source organism: Sindora glabra (assembly GCA_020226215.1). Taxonomy (NCBI): domain Eukaryota; kingdom Viridiplantae; phylum Streptophyta; class Magnoliopsida; order Fabales; family Fabaceae; genus Sindora; species Sindora glabra. The sequence continues at coordinate 91,699,293 of CM035228.1, forward strand.
ATTAATTTCTCATGATTTTTACTGCATAATAAATTAGGTAATTGTGTAAAAATTACTAGAAATCCATTTAGAAAGATGAAATCAATGGCTCATTAAGGGTACAACCTGGTTGTGTCACTATACAATATTATATTTTCAGCACATCAATTTTAACTAATTTTGATGCATTGCAATGTGCATATCAAAAAACACTCAGAAAGATATATTTAATTTCTAATAATTGGAATTCTGAACATACCAGAGATAAGTTTATATGTATAACTACTTATTGGATTGATAAAGAGTGGAAAATGCAAAAAAAAAATCATTTATTTTAAAAGCTTGACATTTCCTTTTATTGAGATTTCCCTAGTAGATGAGGCAGCTATGTGTTTAAGTGAATGGAAGATTGGTGAAAAAATTAGCAACATTACTCTAGAGAATGCTAGTTAAAATGATGTGATGGCTATTTCTTTGAAAAGTAAGACTTCCATATAAAAAAATTATTGTGTGATGGTCAATTATTTCAAATCCATTGTAGTTGTCATATTCTAAATTTGATTGTGCAAGCTAGCTTAAAAAAATTGACAATGTTATCGATAAGACTCATAATGGTATGAAGTGTATGAAAAAAATCTTTTGTTAGGATTCAAAAGTTTTATAATATAGGTTAAAAGAGTTTTCATTTGAATGCGACAAGAAAGTTGAGAACTGATGTGTTTGTGAGATGAAACTCCACTTATTCGATGCTTAATAGTGCCATCTACTTCAAGAAAGTGTTCATACATTGAGGGCAACAGGATTATAATTTTGCAATGTTTATGCTTTCTGAGGATGAGTGGGAAAAGTTGGAGACAATTCATAAATTTTTGAAGCCTTTTTATGATATCAGTTCTAATTCTTTTACCACAAAGACTTCAACATCTAACATTTATTTTAAGGAGGTTTGGAAAATTCAGTCAAGCTTAATAAGGACAAGAATGAATTCTCCTAATTTTATAGTTGATATGATTATGGACATGATACAAAAATTTCAAAAGTATTGAGATAATTATAACTTATTATTTTCTTGTGCTACTATGTTAGATCCAAGGTACAAGCTCAAATTTATGGAATATTGTTTTAGTAAAATTTATGATTGTGATGATGTTGGTTATGATGTAAAAAAGCTTAAGAGAATTCTTTTTCAATTGTATGAACACTACAAAAAAGATTCAATTATTTATTAAGTTTCAAATATTGGAGGATTTGGAGAAAGTAGCTTGATTGATAAAGATAATGTTGATGGCTTTGAAGATTATGAGCAATTTTGGAATAACAAATCCACTTCAAAAACTAAAAAATCAAATTTGCAAATTTATTTGGATGAACAAAATCTTAATTTGAATGCTGATGTTGACATCATTGATTTTTAGAGTAAAAATGTAATGAAGTGGTCTCCACTTGCAACTTTGGCTCAAGATCTTTTAGCTATTCAAATCTCTATTGTGGCTTCTAAATAAACTTTTAGCTTGGCTAAGAAAGTGATTAATCCTTAGAAGGGTGCAGTGAGCAAGAAAACTATTCAAGCTTTAGTATATTTAGAGAATTGGTATCATGCAAAAGGCTTTAAAGCAAGTAACCTATCTTATATTTATTTATCTACTTATTTTATTTCATTTATTGACAAGTCACTTGTGTATGGTCTTTAAGCATATTGGGATGTTCAATTGATGATATCAATAATAGTGATGGTAAGAAGGATAAAGCTATTGATATGGAAGATGTTTATTAGATAAAGTTTTAGTTATTTTGTTATTTCAAAATTATAAATTACTATTAATTTGCAAGTTGTTGTTTTGTTATTTTAAAATTATGAACTGCCATTAGTCAGTCTATTGTTTTGGGTCTTATTGTTGTCAATTTGCAAGTTGCAACAAAATGGTAGATCTTGGCTAATTGCTAAAGGGGTTTTGCTTGAACCACATCACACAAAATTAAAGGAGTATGCAGCCTTGAACTATAATTTTTTTTCATTTCATTTTCAAGTGTAGGACATATCTACTTTATATTTTTATAATTATTATCAGGTGTGATGTTGTATAATAACTTATGTTCAAGTATGGTTATAATGTTTTCCTTCACTGATGGCATTGATTCATATTCTATTAGTTTATTATCATTTAGATTGTCTATGTTGAAGTGGGAGTTTTTAGTATAGCAGAAAAATTCATCACTATTCTTCTTCAAGAAGTGCATACAACCTACTAGTAATTTTTCCATTTTAATGAATTCGTCAATGATAACCCATGATGTTTTCCATTTATTTAAAATATTTCGTGCATAGATACATTTGTTACATTAACTCTAGTGTAGTTGGCATAAAGTAAACAAAGAGACTTAATAGTAGACGTCTGTAGTTGTAAGGTAACAACTGATTCCGTTGTTGCATTTGGCATCATTCGAATAAAATGGTTGATTATGGATAATGTGTAAAATAGTTGTAAATTGTTATATTTGTCAATGATTTTAAATGCATTGGTGATATTTTATTTTGAATTTATTATTATTTTGATTGAATTACACATGTTGGTTTTTTTTTTGCTTTCAGGTCAAATTCAAGCTTCTTAATTTCTTATAAAGCCAGGATATGGCCAAATGTGTTTTTTTTATGCAGGCCAAGCCTAGGTTCAAGCTACACTTGTTTATGCTATTAGATGCAAAAAGCCTAGCCCAAACTCAATAAGCCTGGCTCATGTACATGTTTAGTATTAACATCAAATGAAGTTGTTATTGCTTATTATGATAAATATTTGAATCACAAATGTGAAGGCTCTCCTTAGGCTATTGATTTAGGAGCTTCATACCATAACTCTTCATAAAGATTTCTTTTCATTTTACTTTGCCTATGAATACAATATAGTTAGATTAGGAAATCAAGGTTCATGCAAGATTGTTAGTATTGGGGATATCAACCTAGAAACTAATACAAGATGCAAGTTGCTATGGAAACTTGTCAAGAATGTTTCTAATATCTGCTACAATCAGCCTTTTACTAAAGCACTTGATGATATAGGCTAAAACTTATCATGAACAAGGTTAGTGGAAACTTACCAAGGGATCTTAGTTATGGTAAAAGGTGAAAAAGTTGGCTCTCTTTATTAAACAACAAGAACACCATGCAAAAAAATGATGAATGTTGTTGAGAATTCTTCTATAGTATGATATATGCAATTAGGTCATTTAAGTGAGAAAGAACTTGATATACTAGCTAAACGAAACTCCCTTTTCATGAAAGGTATATCTCTAAGAAGTTGCACTCATTGTTTGGCTATTAGACAATATAGAATTTTATTTCTTAAATCCTCCTTGTATAAAAAAATACAATTTTAATCCTTCAAATTTAAAATAATATATTTTGATCTCTCTAAATATTAAATTGCTTCAATTTTTATCACCTATTTGATTTTCATCAATTTTCATAAATTTCTATTAATTTTTGTCGACTCTTATTTGATTTATAAACATTCATTGCATTATTTTTTAGATACATCACATTTTTTTAGAATTTTTATAAATATTAACTTTTAAAATGATTCAATTTTCTATATGTAATTCATTGATTTATTCAAAGTTTTTAAAACTTAGATAAAAAATTTCTTTTCAAGCGTATATGAAAGTTATTTTAATTAAATATAGAAGAAGTATTAAGTAGAAATGATCTTATGAGATCAAGAAATTGATAAAAATAAAATAGGTGAATCAAAATTGTACTAATTTAATATTTAAAGAATCAAAATAAATTATTTTAAATTAGAGGAACCAAAGTCATACAATTCACATTTTAGGCAGATCAAAATTACATTTAAACTAAAAGTCAAATATTTTTCATTTGAATATCTTATTCATACTGATATTTGTTCTATTGATGGAAAACCTTTGTGCTGTATATTTTATTATTTTTATTGATGGCCATTACAGAAAAGTTTGAACCTATGCTCTAAAAACTAAGTTTTATACCCTGGAGAGAGGTGCAAAACTCTTGTTCTACTTATTATATGTAAATTGCAGACAAATTGCAAAATTTTGTGGAAAAATTGCAAAAAGCATAAAAAATCTCAAAAAAAATTGCAGGTTCCAATAAATTTCTCAAGCGCATCTACGGAAGGAAAACTCAACTTCTAGTCCCACTGCTCCTTTTTCTTTTTTCCCTTTTTTGTGCGCGCGCGCGTTTTTAACACTGGCTGCAATAAATTTTAGGGTTCCAACTCAATAATGTTTTGATAATCGATGATTGGTCAAAATAACAATAGGCACCACACGGACATACACATTAGGAATATAAAATTTACCGTATCCAGGGCAGGATGGTACATTTAAGCTAGTGCAAAGTTTCACTAGCAAGCCAAACACCAATATATTCAGGTTTCAGAATAAACTTAAGAGTTGTAATTAACACAAAAAAAAAAAAAAAGAAGAGAAGATCACTTAACAACACCCTTTAGATTTGTCAAATGAATGACAAATTACCTCTAAAACTTCAGAAATTTTTAAAATTACATCCTTAAATTTTAAAAAATTATAAATTAATCCCTTTTAAGTTTGAAAAACTTATGATAACATTGACTGACCATTAATTTTAATTCTAAATTAATTATGTAGAACATACTCTGTTGGGAGATTTGTTTCTTTATATATATAAATTATATATCCTATGTCATCACCAAAATATAAGTTTTATTATCTAAAGCTCAATTTGTTTCAACAGATTATATTTTTCATAAAATAGAATTGTAAAAAATTAAGATAATAAAAAGCATTTTATTTACTTAATATTAAATATAAAAAATTAAAAAAAAATTAAAGGAAAATTTATTTCCTCTATTACTAAATCTCTAAATACTATTTTTGTTACCCATAAATACAAATAATGTCACTTTTTCATTAATATATATATATATATATATATATATAAAGGAAAATACTCCCCGACGAAATAAATAGAACCTAAGTTATTAAAGTAGCTAGTGCCAACAACAAGCTCAGAATTTGCTTTATGCCTATAGGAGAAGAAACAACACTTAAACAATATACATGCAACACATTTTCTGATTTAGGGTTAAATCTAATGGCTAGCTAACATTTTTAAAGTTTCCCATAAGTTGTAACTTATTCAAGGATAAACAATATTTAGTTCATCATTTATAAAAGTTGTGATAATTGTAACCTTCAAATTCATAACCTGTACTATTAGTATTTTATTTTTGCATTTATTGTAGTTATTCATCCTTTCTTTCGCTGGTAACATTAAAATAAATAGTGAAACAAAATTATAGTTATTCATCCTTTCTTTCGCTTGTAACATTAAAATAAATAGTGAAACAGAAAATAAAACCCAAAAACAAGCATGTATCGTGGGGTTTAACAATCCACTTCAATATGTTTCATTTACTATAATATTACAAGTGAAAAATAGTAACAAATAATTATAACCAAAGTAAAAATAAAAAATTAATAATACTAGTTATAAATTTTGATAGATATAATAATAACCACCTTCACAAATGAGAGACTAAATGCGTTCACTCTAAAGGGTGTAATAAGTTTTTAAAGATTAGAAGGTAAGTTGTCACCCAATGAATTATAAGTGTGTGAAGTGCATTTTTCCCTTAAAAAAACACTCGGGTTTCATTTAAAAATCCAGGCATTTTTCATACTAAAATAAATTCAATCCTCCAACTAAAACCAGGTAAGCAAGGAAGCAATAATTTATATCTTCTAAGAGGAGAAACTCATCTTCCAACGAGTAGGCAATGCAAATTGGATATCAATCATCAGTGTCACGTCATTCAGCCTTTCATCAGCGGAGATGACCAACAACCTGAAACATCATAATACTTGAATCAATTCTCAGAAGTCAAGTAATACAGGGTTTGCCATTGTTTTCTATTATTTTGTTTCCACTGAATCATCAATGAGCATCTAGCACAAGAGATGCTCTAGTCATCGGCTCATTGCAAGTAAAACCAGTTTTTCTTTTCTTTTCAATCCTCGCCAATTGCTAGTCCCCAGTTCACTAGCTAGCCTTCTAAAGCAAACCAACAAGCAAGAAAATCAAGCATCCCAAGTTCTAGAGACACAGAATAAAGGCACAAAGGGATAAAATTTGTCTAGGAATTTTTCATAGAAATACTAGAGAATACAATATGCCAAGCATAGGGTATGCTTGATGGATATTCTAAACTAAACAAAGTCATAAATGTCAATTATCAATTGCTAGCCAAATGGCCTCACAGGTGGACTAAAAGCAGTTATGGCGATGACAAGCTCAGCAATACAAAACCATGCAAGGGAATTTATTCATTGCGCACGAAATTGGAATTAGAATACTCTGCCATAAAAACAGACATCAATAGCCAAAAGAGATCTTTGTGAACTTGGCCATACCAGTGATAGCTAAAACGCAAACCATAATGTAACATTTAATAGTTGAGCAGAGGCACAGTATATCTCCAAATGAAAACAAAAGGACACGTTTTTTGGTTAAAAAAATGACATGTAAATTACACGAGGCAAATATATGAAGTCCTTACACAAAAGAAACTGAATTGTTACATCTATGAAACATCCTACTTTATCGATGTTCTTTGCATATCTTCATCTCCTCTCCTTTGCTTTTTGTCCTGTGAATACGTTTCTATTAAGGAAGCCAGGATCTGGTCCAAATCAGTTTAACATGCAAATCAATTTATACTAGTAATTAAAAGCGTGACCCTTGTGCACATCATGTTAAATGCGAATCCTTGGAAAGTAGAAACGTACAAAGTATGGTTACACATCCAGATTGATGTCTGGTGAAATATGGAATGTTAAGCTGATAGACTATGCCTTCAGGTTACCATGTAAAACTCTTTTCAAAGTATCATCCTGAACATAAGAAGAATCATATTGTCATTACAAAGCTTATAAACTAATCATCAATCATAGCAGAACACATGTTTTTCTGATCAACTGCAAAGCCAAAATAAGTTCCTCTCTACGTGGTTTGATCATAAGCCACAGCCCTGACTAAAATTTAAAAGTGGAGACCTAAAGAGACTGGAGAGCAGAAAGACCTAAAACTCATTAAATGTACTGAAGAAATGGGGAATTATCAAAGTTGTAGTATACACCACATTCAGCAAAAAGGTCAATGACCTACAATTAGAATCAAAGAAACAAACAAAATGGATTCTAAATACATGCAATAACACATAAAGAAGTGAACATCAGTTTGAAAGCTGTATTTTACCATTATAGTTCTGGACATGAGTGCATACCTCTACACAGGAATCTTGCCACTCAATGATATAATAGGTCGATAGTGAAGAGTCACCTACAAAAACATTTCACCTTTGAGGGGCGACTTGTCCCGGTAAAATATCAAGAATCACCAAAAGCAATAGCCACATACCAGGATTAGATATCAATCACTCCCTAATTCAGTGATCCACGACACCTACATACAAAGTGCATTCTGTTTCAATATGATGAGGGGCAAATTATCATGAAGTTGAAACCAGACCATTAGAACAATGGCAAGGATGTATCACATATAGGATTGATAACAATGCTATTTGGGGGATTTGATTAAAAACAAGCATCACAAATTCACACAGAGCAACAACACCCCCCCCCCCCCAAAAAAAAAAAAAAAAAAACCCACACAAACACAAACTTCATAATCTGATTTATTTCCACATAAATTATTTTATTTCATTTTAGTAATTTGTAGAGTGCTTATTTCACTTTTGGTTTCCATATAAATTATTTTATTTCATTTAAGTAAAAAGGAGTGTTGCACACATTTTACAATAATTCATTTTCAAGTAAGAACTTGCTTGGTCATAAGAAAAGGGTTGTAAAAAGAACACCGTATGTTTGATAGATAAAATTAGGAAGATTCTTGCCAAATATGATAATCTTTTACAAGTGTAAGCACAATGTTTACACATTGAGAGACATAAAGGTAGCTTTGCAATATGTCTTTCGGGTTCAAATCTTTATGCAATTATTATAGCAAAACATAAGCACAAATGACTAAACTATAATGTTATTTATCAAATTGCTAGATTTATTGTCTTTATGGAATCGTAAAATTTATTTTTAGTTTTCATATATAATTGAACAAATTACACTCCCCCTAAGGTTCCCTAAAGTTTAGTGTAATTACATTCCCACCCCTTTTATTTTCAAAAAACTACACTGACCCCTTTTTAACATAAAATCACCTCCCTTTTCTCTTGTTATAAACATACACTCACCTCCTCAGCCTTTGACGAATAATAGAGGTGAGTGTATACTTTTGAAAATAGAAGTGAGTGTATACTTTTGAAAATAGAAGTGGTGCAAGTTTAATTAGGTTAAACTTCAAGGGAGGTGACTATAATTTGCTCTATATAATTTTATTCTGATAATTTTTTTAAATTTATTTTATAATTTCAATTTTCAACAAATTTTATGATAGCGTAGTATATTTTAATGTTGGTATGAATAAAAACTATGAAACCTAAGAAATAAAAGAACAAATTTTTAGATAGTTCTTGGATGCCATGTGAAAAACTGTGCATCCGCTTTTCTATCCATGAATAATTGATGTCATGACATCTCAATGGAAACTGTATTTTCAAATTTTAGCAAAATTAAAATTTCAAATAAATAATAATAAAAATGAGGATATCCTTAGGTATACCCTGTTATAATTGATGTCATCATACTTCAATGGAAACTGTATTTTCAGACTTTAGTAAAACAAAACATTTCAGAAAAAAAATAATTAAACAAACAATGCGCCTTGGGTATAGCCCACTGTATTCAACACAGAAAATTGAACAAGGATATTTAACCAAAATGCAAGCATGAGCGTTTCTTGGGTAAAATAAGTTTACAGCAATGCAATTCTTATCACTAACAATGAAGGAAAGGAACCATGTGAATGGATCAGCAAATGAATATAAACCAATATAAGTTTTGTAAGCTTACTTTCTAGAACCACAATTGCAGGGAATCTTTTTCTCCTCCAAAGGAAACTTGTAATTGTAAGTAATTTCTTCACCGGCAGCTATATGCCGCTTGGCATATATGAAAATCTTCTTTTGACCTTCCACAGATATAACTTTTGTATAGCAATTAGGCTGCAAAAATTCAGTTCTGATGAGGTGGGACTTGAATTTATGATTATCTCTTTAACACATGCGTGTTTCATAAAAAAGATTATCAGAAAATGGAGAACAGTGCATGGACATGAGATAAGAAAATCCCCATCAAAAGACACCAAATAGCCACATGTATTATGTGCTCATATAACAAGAAGTGCAGCTGAAAAGAAGGATGTCACAGAAGTACCTCACAAGAATGGTTTATAAATCTTGCAATCCCTCCTCTCTTAGTTGCATCAACCTATATACGTCCAGGCAGAACAAACACACATCATTTGAGAAACTATCGCCTGTGTTGAAATTCTCAGCACATATTCTTGTGAGAATTGACAGTAACATCAGACATAAAGCTAACAGGAAACTTTTCCCTTTTATGTAATAGAAAATTAGCTAGAAAATTTTGTTCTCTAGGCCAACCAGGTAACAGAAATAATCTATTGAGCCTCCTAAGCTCAGTTAAAAGCAGCCATCACTGCCGATACAGCTAAACATCCTGGTTGTCTATATGTGATTAAACAGAATTAATTAAATTAATTCAACTCCCAGCCTTGATGCATCATATTTTTTACATCTGATGTCCTAAAATCTATGCATTTCCATCTTTTTGCCAATCCAGGTAACATGCTTGAACGTTTCTGTTTGATCTTCACAAGTGATCAGCCTCTAAAAAAACCCACAACTTCAAAACTTAAAAATACATATGGGGTAACTATAAGAATTCACACAGTTTGTAAGGGAATAAGGAAAAAGGAGGAAAAAGAAGGAAATGGATGGTTATCTCTCCACTTTCCAACCATTCACACCAATCCAAACAGACCCTAAGATTTTATGCAAGATGGGAGACGTCAAAAACCAAAGATATTTCTGGCCATATGTTCTGTACTAACCACATAACCATCATCAAGTCGAAAAAGGTAACTGCTTCCAATTCCCATCTTCTCATATTGACGCTCACGTATATCAGATATCTGGAAAGTATAAAGTAAATACCACTCAATTGATGCTATGAAAAAGCAGATGCACAAAAAGAGAGAGTGACAGAGAGAGAGAATATTACAATAATCAGATTCTATTTTAGTACATTTGTAATGGAAAAGAATAAATTTATGCACATGCACAACTTGTAGGTTTAAAATAACAAGTTAAGGGAGGATTCAATTTTCAGGAATGACAGCTAGGTGAGGCAAGCTCATATGTTATCTACATCTTGCACATGGAAGATAAGCCCATCTAAATGTAAGTTACACAATTTAATTGAGTTTTGTGATTTCATACCAACGTTTTGCACACAGAACATAAGCCCATTTTGACGTCAAATACACAATCAAATTTAGTAATCATAAGAATAGGGAATTCAGCGAGTTGGAATGTTTTCATTGGATGATTAAGGGATTATCTCCTCACATATTTTCTTGTAACTAATCTTTCCAGTTCCATAGTCATCAAATAGGAACAATTTTCTTCCTGTTAATCCACTTTGGAAATAGAACTGCCACTCTAGGGTACTCCTCCATAATGTGTGTATTGTGTGCTTCACCAATTCATAAACCAGTAATCATTTTTTCCTGCATTGCCTACTGACTAGATATTCATGGAACAAAATTTTTTGTTCATGTTGGACATGCTCAGACAGTTTGAAAGGTCACTAATTTTTTATGTGAGGTTTAGGGAAGAGGGCGGAACAGAAGACTCTTTTGGAGATACACATGTACGTAATTGTACGGAGTATCTGGATGAAAGAAATGCAAAGCTTTCAGGGATAGAGTTCAACCCAAGAATATTTTATGGCAAGAAGGGATGATTCTGTGATCTTTGCAGTGATCAACTAATGTCCTGTTCAGAAGAGCCTCAATGGCAAATTTGTAAAGAAACTGGTGTGCCTCGGTTACTTGATGTCTTATACTCCCCATGCTTTTGTCTTGTAGTCCTTAATGCAGAGGATATCTTAAACTGAGACTTTTCTTAAACTGATTAAGCTCATGACTTGGTGTCTAGCTGTTATATATGGTATTCTAAGGCAAAAATTCTTGGTCTGACCATCGTAATTCATAGCATAAAAATGTTATAAGATAAATACCCGAGGACGGATTAGTTCTCCAATATATTCAATGACAAAATCCTCAGCCTCTATTGGCTCCAAGGCAACAAGACCCCAGTCATGTATCTTGCTCCGCTGAAAGCGTAATCGCTTTTTCCTTGCCTGAGAAAATTAGAAACAAATCCTTAAAATTTCATGCATTCAAAGTCACTTTTTACCCAGCAAGAAAACCAAGAATATGTGTGTGTGTGTGTGTGTGTGTGTGTAATATAGTTGTGTTTGTGACCAAAAATTCAATATACATAAAATTATCAGGCATTTTTTTAAATATCATTATTTAAATTATATATTTAATATAAATAAAAATGTACTAAAAATAAATTTTAATGGCTTCCAAATTATTTTTTTATTTGACATTATATAGAAAGGAGAAATTACGTAAAAATTAAGGTTATAAATTTATTTATATAATGAAATCAAGTGTGAAAAAGATATTGTAAAGTAAAAATTATATATAGAATTATTTACTACAAAACAAAACTTTGTATAAAATATTTAATGCTTAATTTGTAGAGTTTAAATTTGATTTACTGTTAATATAAAATATTTTACACTATCAATGAATATAAAAATGACATAGTCATTAAAAAAATAATAATAATTAAGAATTTTACCAGCAGTAAGAAAGTTATAACATTTTTTTAATGATATGACAATAAGTGAGTAGATATAAAATTGATTTATACTAATAGTAAATCAAATTTAAATCCTATGGGAAACTCTGCAATTTCCGTGACAAATTGCACTGGCTCTTTAAAGCCTGCCGGCTTAGACCAGGTGATGACTTTGTCAACAGGTCAAAGCGAGTTGAATGCCATGGTCAGTCCAGTTGCCTTCCCACGTTGTGGGGCAACTGGTCCAAGAGGGCACACCAGACCAGGTCTGAAAACAGTGATTCAAAGATAATAATCTCCAAGTATACATTCATCCTTCAATACCTTCAATTGGGTGGCTTTCAGAAGATCAGCACCCTCTGCAGCAGCAAGAAGGTTGCGCAATTTCACCCTATTTGTTCTTGCAGAAAGACCCTTACCATTTGATAATTGAGATGTATTACTGTCCAAATCCATAGACTTACATTGAAAATGTGGAATTCCCCTGACCCGTGCTCTTTCAGCAGGACTAGCATTTATAGACCATTTATGCCATTCCCACCCATCAATGGAAGTCCTAGCACATCCATCAGATCGAGGATATACATTTACTGACTTGGATTTATCAGAATTCATCTTTGCCATGGTAACCGGTTTACCAGTTCCCATCTTCTCACCAGCCTTTGCAATTTTCAAAATTTTTGCAGGATGTGAGGATTGTAAACTATCAATTAGTTGCTTCCTTTTTGGTTTCGAAGATTTATTGGTTGCTGTAAACAGGAACAGACAGGCCATGAGTAAAATTAATTCTAAGCTGATAAAAAAAAAATACGGACACCTCTACCACTCAGGCAAATTTGAACAGAAAACAAGTAGCTGATACATGCAGGATAGAGCTAGATAGGCCATATTTTATCAAAAGAAAACTCACCACTTAGAATCTTTTTGGAGCAATGATGTGGGGATTTTCCTTGAATGGCACCATCATGGTTGTTACCACTAACTACCTTCTTCACGACAATATGGTTTTCTGTGAACACTGAAAGTTTCTTCCCACTAGGCTTGACAGCACGCTCAACATCATCTACATAATGCAAAACCACCAGCATTATTTTAGCAGAATAGCATACTTATCATTGTACAATCAGCATCCACCCAAATAAGAACATGACATACCTTGAACCGTGTCTGAAAGTTTTGATACTTTACCACTGCTAGTGTTCTTCAAGCATGACCGATCACTGTATAAGCTACTTTTGACAATGACTGGATAAGAGCTACCAGCAGATGAATCCTTCTGCCTTTTAATTGGCCTAGCCTTTCCAGATCTAACAGCAGCTGTTTCAGCTTCTTTGGTATCATTTGCATCACTGGGAAAGTGTTTCCTTAAATTTCCTTCAGATTGATTCCTTTGCCCAGAATAATCTGTTGCAACATGTCGAGCAGAACCTAACTCTTTCCTAGACAGCTTCTTGCGGTAATATGTATACTTCCCAATTACCAGAGAAAGGTCTGATAGAGAACTTTTTATCCCTTCCTTCATTCTTCCCTGTCCACAAGTAAGGTCATTCAAATGTTCTCTACACACATTGGATGCTTTCTCTTCCTATAGAATATATCAATATATATAATAACCATAGATACAATAAAATTCGTTATGCAACCAAGTAACAGAAAATTATAGTAAGAGGAAGTCAGTGCCCACATTCTTATAAGGTAAATTTGAATAAACCAGATTCTTACCTCATTACCATCAGGTTTGAAGTGTTTCTTAAGCATGCATGATGATATAGAAACTTGATTGAGTGCAGTGTCAAGAAACAATGATTTCCACTCTTCAATAACTTTGTCATGCAACTTTTGTCTGCACAGCGCCATTGCAACATATTCTGTAATCTTAGGATTAATTTCAAGAGATCTTGGAGGCCGTTGTTTACACTTGTACTCTGGACCCATTCTCTTAAGGTTCACTTCAAATCCCGGAGGTATTAGGTCACCAGTCTCCTCTTCATTAACTACATCTTTCACATACACAAAAATCTCCTTAAATGCACTTGACAATAAATTAGAATGTTTTCCAGATAGAGACTGCTCTATAGGAGTTGAAAAGTTCTCAGGCAGACTTTCATGCACAGATGTTCCACCAGGAAGTATCTCTGAAATTCCAGAGTCTTCAACAGCACCCTGCAACAATGCATAGAATCTTCAATATTATGCTATCTATACACAATATAGAAAACAAATAGTTCAATTAAATTACCACACTCAATTTTATTTCTTCAGTGGAATTAATAAACTCGTTCACTTCCATCTCAACGGAAGTTTGAACATATTCAGCTAAAGACACTTTAGCAGACAAGTGAAGCTCATTTTCCACACTTTCTATAATGCCTTTCAAGTCTTTTCGGTTATGGTCACTGCATGACATTATTTGACCTACTAATAAATCTCCACCGTCAAGGCCACTAGAAGACAATTGAGCAAGACAATCTCGAACTGTTCTCAGCAGCCCAAAATGAGGAGAGCTATCAGCATCAAATCCAGAAGTTTTTGTCCTAACAAACAGCTGTAGAACAGTCATAAGATTACCACAGATAAAACATCAGCAAAAACCTCAAACATATTCCAATCTACTTACAGATTTTTCTGTGTTGATATTCCCAACATTACATCCAGTAAAAGATGGTTGAGGCTTAGGATGAATAGACCAAAGTTTTCTCTTCCTCCAGCTAAAGAAGCACTCTGCCAGAGTGTCATAAAACACTGCATTCCACATTACTTGCATGCAACATTCAAAAAGTACCTTACGAACAGCAGCATACGACCGCCAAAAGTTTTCAATGCTTCCAATAGATTTGGTGCTTGTAAGTGACAAGCTGGAGATTTGGGAAAAAGCCTGGTCGTCAAATATTTGGGAAGAAGATGTAGTCTCACTTGAAAAGGCAATACAATTTTTCATCTCCACATAAATCTCAGACTGTTAAAGCAAAAATAATAACAACTTAGTAGCTGTACATAAATTTAAACAATACTAATTAGCCATCAAATATTAGCATCACCATTTTTCCATCCAACATGGAAGTCATGGAAGCCTGATTAAATGATTCATGCTTATGACTCTGAGATTTCTTCTGAGTAACAACTTCTGAAATGATGTTGCCAATAATTTCATCTAGCACAACTCTTCGAGCAGCTTTCATGACGCCAGTGTGCAGCTGAGATGAAATGTCCTCTGATATTTCATAAAGGAAGCTTACCATGCCACCACTAGTCTCAGTGCTTTTGACAGCTGATCTACAGATGATTTCAGGTACATCTGTTTTCCAAGAATGTACAGCAGACAATAGCACAAACGGGCTATATTTGTTTTCAGTATGATAGATCTGTAAATCAACATAAATTACAAGCAAAACTAACATTAACTTCACTTGAACACGTAGTGTATACCCAGTAAATAAAATAAAACTCCAAATACCTTCAGATAAAATGAATTAGTTAACAGATCCATTTGAATCGTTTTTTATTTCTTTGTTTCAGATAATGTCTTGGAAAACAAGAAGATAACAGAATCATCGAACTGAGAAAGAACAATGCCACAAATCACAAACAAAAAACAGAGAAAAATAATAGATTAAAATGGACATACAATTTTGAATCCTCCAAAATCAAAGTAACAAAAGGAAAATGAGTCCTAGTCCACTTGAAAGCATAAATTACAAGAATTGGTGACTGCAGATACATTAAGGAACTTGTTATGGTACCAGATACGTTAGCAGATAAAGACATATTTTAATTACAATTTAAAATAAGAGAGATAAGAAGGGGTTAAGCTGTAGTTTAATTTTTTTATAACTTGTAGCTATGATTGGAAAAGATCCATCAAGACACCTTTGGATAGGGTTTCACTGACATTGCAAGATTTAAATGGAGTCTTGCTGCCTTAAGAAATCAGAATCTCATTGGGAATCACAAATTCACTTTGGGAGCATATCATCCATACCAATCTCCCGAGCATTCAAAAGCAAAGGCACCTAGATGGCCCTCTCATCACCATGCCCATTCCTGCTACTGCCTCATCAGCTTGTTCATCATTGTCATTGCCACCAACCGCACCATACCTTCTCTACCCTTGCCATAATCATCAGCCACTTTTTCACCTATCTTTTGCTGTTATTGATAATTGTACCACCCAAGCATTCTTAAAACTAAAGAATGCATCCAAAAGTTTTACAAATTAAAAACTATTCTATTGCCATAAATGCAGACCAATTTAAATGGACATTTGATCTATGGTTTCAGTGGTCAGACTACTGAGAGTTGGGTTGCAATCAGGTAAAGACCAGGGGTTGAGGTGAGAACATATGAATGCACATGTACACACAAGAGATAGAAGAACGTCTAGAAGAGAGCAAATAAATCCCATAATCAAATAAACATGACATTAAGTGCATTCACCTCATTATCCTTACTGTGTTTGGTGCTTAAGTATTCACTTGCAAATTTGGATTGTCAGCCAGAATTGGAACTGGATTCTCAGAAGATGAGAGAAAGTACCAATTTATACCTACTTCAAAGTTTTAAAGATTAAGCAGCACAAACTGAAGCACCTGGTACCTAGCAGAAGGAACATTTCTATAGGGCTTGATGACGGAGGGTCATCAAAAAAAGCTTTTGAAAAATATAATGCACTCATCAATCCCTAAAGGCTATATATTACTTTACAATATATCAACTTTGAGGCTTACCATAGATGAATCCTGAAGATATCCATAACGATGCCAGGAAATTAATTCCAAAATAGAATGTGGTCCATGTTTTATTCCGTTTTCATCCTCATAAAGCCAACAGCGTTCTTCACCTAGCTGGTGTAAGATTTAAAAAAAAAAAAAAATTGTCAGAATGGATTTGATTACAACATTGGATGACATAATATTAAGCAGGTATTACAGTACCTTCTGAATAGATATATTAGTATTGGATGCCTCCAAGTTCAAAGCTTGGCAATTGGATTCATAACTGCAGTAATTTACATGTGATCGAGCTAACTGAATTGGATGTGAATCATGGTTACCAGCTAGAGAAGCAGCATGCAGAAAGGATCCATTTTGTCCATATGACATGATGTTCATATGAGAAGAGGAAGAGTTTGCAGGCATGGTTGTGTCTGAGACACCCAGAGTCAGGTATGCAAAACCTGTGGCAACATGGTGAGGAAACTGCTTGAAGTAGTTCAGAGGTACGGGGTTCATTAATGTTCCATTAAGTACAGGATACACAGGAAGCTCAACAGGCAAGAAACCAGTTGTTAAACCCTCATATAATTGCTCCTGAATGTAGGGACCACACATTTGCCCTTGTTCATTGACATACATCCATCCACTCACAAAAGCAGGCTGCCCATAGCTAGGGTAACTCTGACTCTGGTATGAATTATTCCCAGTGGTACAACAAACAGGACTACCACCGCTATCAACATTTGACTGGGAGCTCATTTCCAATCCCGAATCTAAATCAACTTTTTCATCTAGACTACAGCAACAGGGAATATCAATAGTATTCCTGAAAAAAGAAGGCATTTAAAAGAAATAAAAAATATTGTTTTATAAGTTCAAACCTAGTAGTAATTCTCCGCCCCTTTTCTTTCTAGTTCCTGCCATTGGATCCTGTATTGTTCATAATTTATACACTTCTAGTCGTATAACTTCCAACCCACATGCATCACAAGTCACTCATGAAATTTATCTGTGCTATGTAAGCAAAAGATGCGAACCGTTCCATCCAATATTGACAGTTAAGATATTTCCTTGATTGTGAAATGTTAAAGGAATTATTGATATAATCAGAGAAAGAAGATATAGACTAAATTAAAACTAAAATTCAGAGTAAAAAGGCATGAGTTAGCAACAAAAAATTTTTATTGACAAATATGAACATAATAAAAGCTGTTTAGATGGCAGGAAGGTGAAAGACAAGTAATACCCATACAATGAAGAACATTCTACATCTAGTTCCAAAGATGAAGCCCCAGTTTGAGCTTTGGCATGTGAATCTAGATTTTGATGGGTAAGATCTGACACTTTCAACCTCTTGCTGGTCCTGGATAAAGCAAACAAATTTTCTTCAAGTGGAAATGCTGTTGAGAAGACCATGAACCTCCCGATGAAAAAAATACTCTCCAATAACTGGGCCAGCCAAACGATGAATGCAGCAGTTCAGAATGCGCACATATCAAACAAAAGGCAATGGTAAAACTACAAGAATGAAAGCAAAATGACTAGTTCAATCCATAAAACAAGATGATATCATCAACCTACTTCGTATGAGACAATAAAATACTATTCGATAGTGGTAAGGTAGGAAACCCAAACTTTCAGGGTATGGGTTTTAATTATTATGACATACATTTTAGAACCAATGTTGATAATACGACTTTCCAAGACTATAGATATGAAATAGTTATAAGGAACCAAACATCCAGAAACCACGGAGATATAGATAGAAATAATTTAGTATTTAAATTTAAATCTTTAATTAAACATGATGATTGAGCAGACACAATTCAGTTTGCTACCTTCTCTATATTAAGCAGGCTTGAATTTTATATTTCACTGCAACCACCGAGATAGAGAGATGCGTTATAGAACAAAATTCCAGAGTGAAAACATATATACGACGACAGAACAATGACGGAGCAATTCAAATGCGATTGGCCTAAAACGTGGGAACTATGGTTTGAGGTTGATACTCATACTCAAGCCTTGTGAAGAAAGGGTTAGGCCGTAAGACCGAATTAAGAAGGAAATTGGGATAAATCGGTCGGCTTGCATTGCAGTGCCCGTGAAATTTTTCCTTTTACTGGTTTATCTTAGTATCAACGAAACACAAACTTCCCGATTTTCTTGGCAACGGATGCGGAAAAAAGAGGAATACAGAAAACTTGCAATACAACAGAAGATCAATAGACACAACGACTTATGAATCCAGTTCTTTCGTTCGGATTTCACTTCAAAGAGGAAATATTGATCAGCTTTACAGCAATAAGCCAACAACCCAGTTGCCTTGCGGAGTGAAACCAGCGAAATTGGGTTCTTTCAGTCGTCAACGTGTGAACCTATGCAAACGACCAAACATTCTGATCCCTAAATCACATCAAACCGCACCATTACACACTCTTACCGCGCCAACTCATTAATATCAATTAATCAAGGATTAACTGGGGATAATTTTTGTTGTATCGAGACTAAAATATACATGCCCTTGATAATTAGTTGATTTAATTAATTATTATTTTATTTAATTAGTTATTAATTGATAATTAATTATATTAATTAATTTGATTAACTAATAATATTAACTATTTGAGTAAAAATATTTGATAAAATTAACTATTTTTAATTAATTATTTATATATAAAATGACAAATAAATATATGTATATATTTTATCATTTATTTAAATATTTTTAATTTAATCATATTTTAAATTTATTATATGATTTATATTTAAGAAATGTAATAATTTATTTTTAAGAAATATAATAATTTATTTTTAAATAATTTTTAAGTCATACTTACTTAAAATATGATAAATCTAAAATAATTAAAGATTTATTATATTTCTTAAATTATTATATTTTTAAAAAAATAAATTATTATATTTCTTAAAAATAAATTATTATATTTTTTAAATACTTTATGAAAATTACTAATTATTATTTAATAAATTAATTTGATCTTTTTATATAAATAAAAATATATATATTATTTAAAGATAATTTTATATTTTTACAAACCCATTATTAATAAGTTAATTAAAAATATTGAATTTACTAACTTTTTCAAATTAATTAATTGGGAGCCAATCAATTAATTGAATAAGTTGTTTGCCAAACAGTTAAATTAACTAATTGACTCAATCAAATCAGCTGAAAGCTCTCCAAAATTTTTTTTACCAAACACCCTCATAATACCTAGTATTGTATGTCACTATATAAAATTTTTTAATATTTTAAAATGTGTAAATAAGTATTTCAAATTATATATATTGTGCAGAAAATCCTCTCCTATTATCTCTCTTTCTAAATTTTTAGCAGCGGAGAGCTTTTTTGATATTATTTTTCTTATTAATCTTAGTTATATAAAAATTAATTTTTAAAAATCAATTTTATGCTAAAGTAGATTTCAAAATAAAAATAGAAATTATCAAATTTTATTTTCAAAATTAATATTTAAATATTACTAAATATAAATTTTTAATTTAAAATTAATTTTTTGAAAATAATTATTCATAATGTTTAAAACTTATGAACAATTATTCATGTTTAATATAATCAACTTTTAAAATAATTAGTCGCAATTTTTAATCTTGTTCTTCATGTTATTTTTATTAGTGCATTTAGCTGTATAAAAACTGACTTGTCAAAATTTCCTTAATGTTCAAATTTGATTTTTAAATTAAACTTAAAAATAACAACTTTAACTTTTAAAGTTAATATTTAAATAAAATTAAATATAAAATATTAATTCAAAATAAAAAATTTCAAATTAATTATTCACAATTAATTATGTTCAAAATTAATTCTTCTCATCGTAAAAAAAATTTAAAGAGAATTTTATTCTATTGCAATTTAAGCACTTTGCTTTTATATATGTGCAATTTTTATAATAATTTCTTTTCCTAATAGTACATAAAACATGGAATACCAACTAAAACTTTATTTTTATTTTATTCAAATTGCTATTAAAACCTTCAAAATTAAAAAAGAATATATTAAAAATGAAACGTGGTCCACATACTCATAATACATTTAAAGAAGATGAATTCATCAATAAATTCTTAGAAGAATATAATAAATTTAATGGAAATGTTTTTTATCCCAAATTTATTGAATACATTAACAAGTATAGTTTATTTAAGTAAATCATAATTAAATAAATTATTTCTAATATACTTATGTATACATATATAAAAAAAATTTAATTGAAGAAACCATCTTAATATAAATTTTAGTTGTAATTTTAAGTTATATATTATTAAAAAATAAATTTATAAAAATTGTAACTATATAAAAGAAAATTGCTCAAAAAACAGAATAAAAATACAGTTTGAAGTTGTCTTAAATAGTGATGGGAATTATAATTAATTATGAATAATTAGTTTAAAATTTAAAAATATTTAAATAATAATTTTGAAAATAAAATTATTATTTATAATTTTTTATTTTAAAATTAGTTTTAGACTTAAAAGTGATTTTGAAAAATTATTTTATGCGTGACCAAACACATTAAAAAGATAATTACGGAAATGGATTTGGAATGATAGATAACGGAATAGTTTTTGGCGTGACATGTATAGTTTGAATATTTTAATTGTACGTTTTAAAACATGCATGAATTATTTTTGCATGAGATATAACATAAGGGGTTATGTGTATTATGGTCTTATAATAAATTAAATTAAAGCTTAAATGCAACTTTGGTCCTCTTAAGATACAAATTATGTAATTTTTCTCTCCTAAATTAAAATAATCCATTTTTACCTCCTAAATATTTATTCGATGCAATTTTTACCCTCTTATTTAACTTTCATCAACTTTGTAACTATACAAGGCCATTGTACTTAAAATTTTTTATATTAATTTGAAATAATTTATATCTACAAATGAAAGGAAATTTTTGTTCAAAATTTTTGAATAAAATCAAAAGATTATATATGAAAGTTTAAATATTTTTTAGAATTCGTTATCTTCTAAATCTTAAAAAATGTTATTTGTGTGAAAAATAAGGCAATAAATACTTGAAAATTAATAGAAGTTAATAAAAATTGATCTAAATTGGCAAAAATCAAATAGGAGGACTTAATTTGCACCAAATAAATATTTAGAAGATCAAGCCCTTATTTAGCAATTAGCTAAATATGTTAGTAGTTAACTTATTCATTTAACCATTAGTTAATAATTGATTGTATTAACTGATTTAATTAGCTGATAATATTAATTATTTAAATAAATATATTTCATAAAATTAATTAT
Organism: Sindora glabra; assembly: GCA_020226215.1. NCBI lineage: Eukaryota > Viridiplantae > Streptophyta > Magnoliopsida > Fabales > Fabaceae > Sindora > Sindora glabra. The sequence continues at coordinate 91,721,168 of CM035228.1, forward strand.
TTATATGTAAAATAATATATAAAGGCATTAATTTATTTTATAATTTATCTGAGTATATATGTGGAAATGTAAATTTATATTTTTTTATGTATATAAATTAATCTTATTAATTTTTACTTTTAATATGAAAGAATTAAAATTTATTAAATAATTATATAATAATATTTTAAATATGTTATAATAATTATTTTATTAAAATATTAATTTTATTATATAAGTTTAATAAAAAATTAAATAATTATTTATTATTTATAAAAATCAATTTCATTCTCATATATATTTATATATTAAATTAGTATATATAAAATTTAAGATATATAATAATATAATGGTTAAGTAGTAAGCATTATTGATTAGAAGTATTAGGTTTAACTCCTTTCACTTACACTTTAAAATAATAATAATAATAGTAATTATTATTATTATTATTATCTTTATTATATAATTTGAGAGTAGTTTCTTTATAAATATTTAATAAATTAGCTATTTGAAAATGATGATGTGTTCCTCAGCTTTTCTTTCAAATTAGTCAATTTAAAATTAATAAACTGATTGAATCAGTTATTTATTAAATACCAAAAATAGCTAAATGATCAAGTCAATCTACAAAAGTGGTCCTAACTAGTTAAAAATTAATGAAAAAAATTATTTGTCAAATAGTCTCCAAAAAATTTTATTTTAGATTATGGGACTAAAGTTGCACATTTTATTTTTAAAAGGATCAAAATTACATTTAAAATTCTTCTATTTCAGGGAAAAATGCTTTTTTGAGAATTATTTTTTTACTTTCCTATATTTTTTATTAAAAAAATATTTTCCTAAATTACCTTACATTATATAATTTTATTCTCCTCTTAACTCTCTTTTCTTTTTACCCTTTTCTCTTTTATCTTTCTCTATCCTTTACTATTTTTGTTCTCCATGCACCTCTCTAACACATATTTCTTTTGCTATTATGCTCTCTTTTAAGTTTTTCTTCCTTCTTTTTCTTTTCCCTATGTCTCCTCTTTGTTTTCTCTCCTTTCTCTCACCGTGCTATTTACTATTTCTCTATTCATATATTCATCCATCACCCTCTCTCTTGTCTCTCTCTTTCCATTTCTATAGATGTATTAAAAATTATATTAAGAAACTAATTAGACAATTATAAGAATTGATAAATGTGGTTACTAAATTTTGAATAAAATTAAATGAATATAAATTAATTTTATGCAAAAAATAAAAAAAATAAGAAAAAGTCTTTTTTTCCTTGAATGCAAAAGGTAAGGCCCAAGGATTAAGAACCTAAATTATTATCCTTAATGTCCTCAAGAGTAGATTTATGCAATTCAATAGTAGAGAAAAGTGCTAATCAATCCTAGAGAAAAAACTATGTTATGCTCCCTTAAAGTATGATATAATATTAATTTGCTAATCTCTAAAAAAAATATTAGTGAGAGCATTCACGACCCAAAAGTTAAGGTGAGAAAAAATACAATCATTCTCAATGAGGGCTAATTCTTTCAAAAAAAGTCCATTTTTAACTAGATTTCCCTAAATTTAGGGTTCTAAGCATGCAAAGACCAATTTAAGCATTCAATAACTCTATAGCAACTACACTACCAATTCCCACATTTTAGAAAAAGCCATGAAGCAATTATCAATACCAATTCTAAAACACTCTTCCATAAAATTGTGACTCTGCCCCTATGAATGCATGCTCCATCAAAATCCAATTTAATCTAGTCATACTCATAAGGAAGCCATCTAGAACATATATACAAGTCATTTGATCATAACCTAACATTATGAAGAATTAATCTAAAGAAGACAAATTAAATAACTCTTTTAATAGTTTCCATCATAATATATTTATTGGTAAATTACATCGTAATGCCACTTCCTAAACTTCTTTTAAAGAGGTGCTAGCGTTGATCTTTATTTTAAATAGGTGCCGATTCTTATAAATTATTACTATTATATTCCCAAAATACCTTTTTATAAGCATTAGAATATAGTTATGAATCTAGAACTTCAGAAAGACATAGCATAACTTCATGATTAGTTAACCAATTTTTGCATATGATCACTTATTTTCATTCATCTTCCCATAATCTTTCCATTGAAAACAAAAAAATTTAAGTTCAGTGGAGTTCACCTAGTAAAAAATATGTAAAATAAGTTTAAAAGTTTGAATAACCATAACTTTATGCTCAGTTGTCCGTTTTGGGTAAATTTTTTATTCCATATAACTTTTCGAGATCTACATAATGGCAAATGCCAAATGTGTTTTACCTACTCTAGTTAGTGAAAAATGGAATTTTTCAATAACTTTTCTTAATTTTTCTTCATTTTCTTATTATTTTTTTAACTTTGATCTCATTTTTGTCAATTTAAATTCACTCAAATTTCATATTAAACTTTTGCTCCCTAACTCTTTTGGTGTCTAGTAGAGCCATAACAATTTTTTTAATAAACAAAACTATTAAAGAATAATATATAACTATTTGTAAACTAAATAGTAATATATTACTCTTTCGTTTTAAAATAATAACACCAATAAAAAATTTTAAATAAATAGATAAATTAAGTCTAATTAACAAATAAATTACTAAATAACATTATGTTACTGTTTATTCTCTAGATAGTAATATGTTACTGTTTCATTTCAAAATAGTAACACCAATAAAAAATCCTAAATAGATAGATAAATCAAGTTTAATTAATAATTAAACTACCAAAGAAGAATATGTTATTATTTTATTTCAAAATAGTAATACTAACTAAAAACCCCAAATAAATGGATAAATTAAATTTAATTAACAATCAAAATTACTAAATAACAATATGTTATTGTTTGTTCTTCAAATAATAACATGTTACTATTTTATTTTAAAATAGTAATATTAACCAAAAATCTTAAATAAATACATAAATCAAGTCTAATTAATAACCAAATTACCAAAGAAGAAGATATTACTATTTATTCTCCAAATAGTAATATATTACTATTTCATTTCAAAATAGTAATACAAATAAAAATTTTTAAATAAATGAATAAATCAAGTCTAATTAATAATCAAATTGTTAAACAACAATATGTTACTTTTATTTTTCAAATAGTAACATGTTACTATTTCGTTTCAAAACAATAACACCATAAAAAATTTAAAATAAATTGGTAAAATAAGTCTAATTAATAATTAAATTATTAAAAAAAAGGATGTTACTATTTGTTCTTTATGTTGGGATTGGGAGCCATACAAGCGCAACGAAATAAACCGATCCCAGCCAACAGATCCATACAAAACGTTAAATTAGACTGTAGGATTTAGGTTATACCTTTATATGATTCTAGATTTTGTTCGTTGATCACCCCTTCGACTTCCTTTCGGTCAAAGACTCCGAGGTATCCACACGAACCAGTAGATCACCAATGAACGTCCTCATGATCACTGGTTGGAATTCGTCTCCTTAGCCTCGTAGTGCTAGCTACGTCTCTTCAAGGATTATGGTCAAGGAGAGGTGTTAGGATTTTTTTATGCTGTATGGGATACGTGACTAATGAATTAATCTTATTATTACCTAACAAGCCTATTTAAATAGGAGAATAAAAAATCTTAACTGATTTTGGGCTTTGGTCTATATATAATTATAGGCTTCTTATTAGGCCTTATAATTATAACATAGAATTCCTAAGTATTAGGCCTAAATAATTTAGTCTATTAATTCCAAATCCACTAGGCTCTAAGTGTGTGACTCTTCAGGCTCTCATTACATTAGCAATAATCATTAATCATATTAATGATCATAAATAATGAGCGGTGTCTAGTAACACATCATTGTTACCTAAGTGATGAGAAAGTCGGTGATTCGACTGAACCTTTATATGTGATCATCATCTATATCCTTTTGTCCTAAACATCTAGATTGAGCACGAGACACAGACCGTGTCATTCCCGTATAGTCCAATCTCGAGGTTTCTTGATCCCTAAGTAAGCTGACTGAAGTAAATGTAATTGACACCCCATGTTAATTCATTTGAGCATGGCCATGCATTTTCTCAATTTTACTTAATTAAGGGGCCCACAGATGTTACTCTTGTTATATAGGAGGGACAAATTCTATCTTGATCACACAAACCCCTCCGCATGATATATGACATATCCAATAACTACCCTTGTATTCATTCAAGCATGAGTGACAGAATAGTATTAAAATATGAAACTCATATGTAGGGAATTTTGGTGATTTCAGGTCAAAAGACCATAATAATAATGATTACTAAGAATCATTCATGACACTCATATAACAATCCATGTAGTGTTCTTAGGATGGGTCGGTCCAGTATACAAGTTATCTAACTTGTACTTATATGTAAGCTTAATATCTCATATAAGTTACTATACATACTAGTCTTAACATATCAAAGCAACCTAATCCATAATGATATATGACTAAGGACATTTAAGAATATAATTATTCTAATGTTATTATCATAATTAAATATATTATGCAGACAATATATATAAATATAATAATTGAAATTGCCATTAAAATAACATGATTCAAAATTACAATCATCAATATGATTGGTTTTAGGGCATATACACTAACACTTTAGACAGTAACATATTACTATTTTGTTTCAAAATAGTAACACTAGCTAAAAATTTAAAATAAATAGGTAAAACAAGTCTAATTAATAACTAAACTACTAAAGAAGAGGATGTTATTATTTTATAAACTGACAAATCAAGTATGATTAACAAAAAAAATTAATAAAAAATAACATGTTTCAGCAACACCAACAAAAAATATGATAAATAGACAAAATGAAGTATGATTAACAATGGAACTCTCGACAAAATAATGTGTTACTATTTTTATAGGAAACAGTAATATCAAACTTGATGTTACTATTTTATGTGAAAATAGTAATATTGAACAAAAAAATTTTATGGTAATTTCTATAATGTCTTCATTTGATTTATCGAGTTATTTAACTTGACATGCGTGGTGATAAAATGTGACTCATCTATTTTTATTTCTGTACTTTTGTTCTTCCTGATATTGAAGCATGTCATTTTAACTTATGGGTATTTTAGTAAATTGGTCTCGGCAGGTGCACTTAAATGAAAAAAAATTTGCTTAGGATATCTCGTTGCAATAAATTATAGTAACTAGTGTTAGCCTGATTTTTTCCCTATATTTATTAGCACCATTAGATTCTTCAAAAGCTAGCCTGCCATCATAAGTACCCTCCAAAATAATGTGTTATTATTTTCACAAGAAACAATAACATTAAACTTGATGTTACTATTTTATGTGAAAATAATAATATTGAACAAAAACTTTTTATGATGATTTCTACAATGTCTTCATTTGATTTATCAAGTTGCTTAACTTGAAATGCGTGGTGATGAAATGTGACTCATTTATTTTTGTTTCTGTGCTTTTGTTCTTTCTGATGCTGAAGCATGTCATTTTGACTTATAGGAATTTTGGTAAATTGATCTCAGCGGGTGCATTTAAATGAAAAAAAATTTGCTTAGGATATCTCGTTGCAATAAATTATAGCAACTAGTGTTAGCCTGATTTTTTCCTTATATTTATTAGCACCATTAGATTCTTTAAAAGCTAGCTTGCCATCATAAGTACCGTCCAAACTATATAATTTTAAATTAAGGGATTAAAATTGCATAATTTGTATTTGAAAAGACTAAAACTATATTTAGAATCCACTTATTTAAGTGAAAATGCTTTTTTAAAAAATTATTTTTTAACTTTCCTATATTTTTAATTAAAAATTATTTTCCTAAATTGCTTGATATTATATAATTTTATTCTTCACCTCTACTTTCTTTTCTTTTTGCCTTCTCTTCTCTCTTATCTTTCTTTTTCTACCCCTTACTACTTTTATTCTCTCTCTACCTTTCTATTTTATATATTTTACTCTCTAATGCTTTCTTTCTGAGTTTTTCTCTTGCTATTTTTCTTCTCCATTATTCTCATCTTTAATTTTCTCTCCTTTCTTTCATGCCTTTATTTACTAGTTCTTTATTCATATATTTCTCCATCACCTTCTTTCTTATCTTTACCTTCCATTTCTGTAAATGTATTAAAAATAATGCTAAGAAAGTATTTGGACTATTAGGAGGGTTGACTAATATGGTTACTAACAATGACTAAAATGTCTAACTAAACTAGACCTAGTTGAACATAAGTGTTATCTCTTTAACCTGCATAAACATACATCTTATTACAATAAGTGAATTCCATTTAAGCGTTTAATCTAGGCTAACCCAATCATTACTAACTCATGTTATAATCCAGATAACAAGGATTATGCTTGAATATTAGTTGTTAACATGAACGTAGGCCAAAGTTTTTCTAACATGCCCAAAGACCCACCATAATAAGTAAGATTCCAAGTTAATTGAACCTCAAGCTTATTCATAATAGATGATGTCTTATAAAAGGATTTCAAGCACATATTCAAACAAAAAGATATAATTCCATATACTACTTTCTTTATACTCCTACTAACTTAAATATCGAAATGTGCTTGCTTAGCCACCCTCTGCCATGTACACTTGACCTTTTATTTTTTATGCAAGAAAAGTCTAACCTAATTGAACCGTACTAACCATTTGACTAGATTCAAAGTTATCAATTACTAAATTTTGGATGAAATGAAATGAATATGAATCAATTTAACAAAAAAAATGAAGATGACAAAGAAAAGCCTTTTTTTTAATACAAAGGAGAAAGCCTAACGATTACAAAACTAAATTATTATCCTTGATATCTTCAAAAAATACATATAGGGAATTTAATAGAGGAGAAAAGAGCTGGTGTAGTCATGGAAAAGCATCTAAGTTAATTTTGGCTAACTTATTAGCAACTTTGTAATGCTTTCTTAAAGTATATGACAATTTAATCTACTAATATTTAGAAAGAATGTCAATGATAGCATTCAGTACCCTAAAGTTAGGATGAGAGAAAATACAACCATGCTTAATGAAGGCTAATGCTTTAGAAGAATCTATTTCTAACCAGACTTTCTTAAATCCAACATCCCAACCAATGTGAAGACCAATCAGAGTATCCACAACTCTATAACAACTACACACCGGTTCACATATTCAAGAAAAAGCCATAAAACCATTGTTAAGACCAATTCTAGAACACTTCTCCACAAAGCCATGACTCTTCTTCCATGAATGGATGCATTATTAAAATTTAATTTAATTAAGTCATGATTAAAAGGATGCCATTTAGAATATAAATACAAGTTATTCAATTTTAGCTTAACATTATGAAGAGTTGATCTGGAGAAGATAAATTCCTTAACTCTTTAAGCAGACTCCTTCATAATATCTTTAATAGCACCATCATATTCTTCAAAAACTAGCCTATTACAATGCCACCATAAATACCCTTCAAAATAAATTATTTTAAATTATGGGATTAAAGTTACATAATTTGTATTTGAGTGGACAAAAATTACATTTAGGATCCATTTATTTCAAGGAAAAATGCATTTCTAAAAAACTATTTTTTAACTTTCTTATATTTTTAATTAACAAATTATTTTCCTAAATTACCTTACATTGTATAATCTTATTCTCCTTCTCCATTTTTTTTCTTTTTTCTTTTCCTCTCTCTTATCTTTCTCTTTCTACTTCTTATTACTTCTATTTTCTCTCTACCTGATGTGAATCTAAGGAGAGTCAATCATATGGAAGTGAGATAGGAGGAGAGCTTAATCAATTTAGTGCCACATCATTAAGGAGATGGCGTCACATCATTGCCATATCAACCATTATCCTAGTTGGCACCACTTCAGTCTATTTTTACTATTATTTGATGTTTTAAGATTTGACTTAATATTTGAACTTTTAGTTTGTGTTTGTTTTGTGTTATGTCCTTTTAAACCTTTTTAGGCTTTAATTTAGGCTAAATTTGTTAGGCCCATTTTACTTTAAAGTATTCACCATGTTACTATAGGTAACTATGTTAATTATAGTCATTTAGAGGCCCATTTATTGGGTTTAGGTTAATGGATTAATTTAGGCTAATATGCTATCATTTAAGCCCATTTTCAATTAGGATTTTAGAAAGCTATATAAGGAGGCTTGTTCCTTGTACAAATTAGTTTTTTAGACTTGAAATTTTAGATTTGAGATTCAAAAGTTAAAGCATTTAGCTGAGTGTCTCTCTTGAGTTCTTAAATGAACTTATGATTTATTAAAAGAATTCACCCTTTGTGGCGTTAATAATCACTAATTAAGTATTCTTCTTTGTGGCGTATTTTCTTATTCAATTATTAAAGGATTTACATCATTTGTGGCATGTTCATTATCACCTATCGTTCCCATTCTTTGTCTTCTGGAGTATGGCGTGAATATCATTTTATTTTTAATTTCACATTTGCTAAATTGGGATAGATCCAACATAATTTTACATTATTTGGTATTCAGAGCAAGGTTCCCAAATTCAGATTTTAATTTTTCTTAATTTTTTCACCACTATTCACGTTACTGTTCATCGCACTATTTACACTATTGTTCATGCATTTTATATCTTAATTTTTCATTTCTACCTTTTCTAATTTTGTTTTATTATTTATTTCATTTCTGATTTGGTTTGTCTTAAATTCATAGGTTTTGATTCAGTTTTCCTTCAAACCTGAATTGCTCTTCATTTCTGCCTTCTATATGTTTGATTAATTGTCTAAGTCAATTGTAAGTTTGAATTTGTTTTGATAATTTGTCACCTTCTTCATTTTTATGTTGTTTGCTATTGTTGAGCTCAAAATTTAGTTCAAATATTTGTGCTAGTCTAGTGAATAAAAGATGCATTAAACATGTTTGTTAAAAGTTTAAAGTGAAGAAGTTCAACTTGCAATAACCAATTTCCATATTCTAATAATATAATATCAAAGTGCTATAATTGAATATAATGATTGATTAAAGAGCAGCAAAGAGCACTAAGTTTGAATTTTGTGAAATACTCAACAAGTGCTGAACTATTGTTGGAATTGAAATCAAAGAAAATTCTAAATTATTATGTGGATGTAAAGAATAAAGAGGAAGAAAAACAAGCAAGAAACAAAAGAGAAAAGCTAAGTTAGTGAATTAAAAAGCAACTTATAAAGAAGAGGCAAGAAAAATAAAGTGTTGAGTTGTTGAAAATAAAGTGAAACAAAATTAAAAAAGAAGAAGTTATTTGCTTGTAGTTATTATTAGTTCTTGATATGTTCTAGTCACATTTGAACTTCTCATTTTGAAATTAATTGTTCATTATCTCTTTCAATTTCTTGAGTTCTCAAATTAGCATCTCTTGTTAATTTTTTTTCTATTTCTCTTTTTCATTATTTTGTGTGATTAAACTCTTATTGTTTCCTTTCCTGAAGTCCAATTGTATTAATTCCATGCTACCATGATGTTATTATGTTGTCACTTTGTATTAACATTTAATTTAAGATAGTAATAGCCATAATTGTTGAATTTCTGCTGGTTGTGTTATTTTAATTCCAAAAGAACCACGAGAGAGGAAAAGAGTGGTAGAGTGAAAAAAGGCAAGAGTGTGTGAGCTCATTTGAGGGTAAAAACCTATAAAGAGTGTAAATATGAGTGTGAGTGTTCCAAAACAAAGGAGTTATGAGCTCTTCTTGTAAGGTCCTTTCTTTATTTAACCTTTCTTATAGGTTTATCATTTAAGGATGTTAGGAGGTAGTGGGAAAAATATTAATAGGTGCACGTGGGAGAATTTGCTAGAAGCTATAAAAAAATTTGATGAAATGCTTAAAATGCTTGAAAGTAGACAATCTTAAAAAAGTCAACATGGTGAGATGGGTGAAAAAGAAAGAGAAGATAAAAGATAAAATGAGAGATATATTGAAGAAGAAGGAGTTGAAAATAAAAATAAAAGAAGTAAAAGAGAAAGAGTGTATCATGATGATGTAAAAAAAGATAAAAGAAGAGATGATAGGAGTGGAGGAGATATGCAAAAAAGTGGTGGAATGGCTTCAAACCTTCAAAGTGGCAAAAAAAAATTTCCTTTGTTTCAAGGAAAGAATGATCCTCAAGCTTACTTAGAGTGGAAAAAGAAAATGAAATTAATCTATGCTTGTCACCATTATTCAGAAAAGACAAAAGTGAGGCTTGCTACTTATCAATTTAGTGATTATGCTAATATTTGGTGGGACCAACTTGATTCAACTAGAAGAAGAAAGGGTACAAAGCCTATTACTACTTGGGAAGAGATGAAAGCTATTATGAGGGAAAAATTTATTCATGGCTACTATTATAGTTCTTCATATAAATCTTGGGAGAGGAATGTTGAAAAGAATGAAGATAAAGTAATTCCATGTTAGTCTGAATGCTCTTTAAGAATTAAGGGAGGATCATCATTAAAACCTAAGAAAGAAGTGTCTAAGAGGAAAGTCAAAGTTGAAAAGCATCAAAAGCATTCTAAGGACAAGTGTTTCAAATGCTTAAAGCATGGTTATTATGCCATTGATTGTCCACTTAAGAGAGCATTAAAGATTAAAAAAGTTTTAGGAGAGCAAGCAAAGGAAGAGAGGGAGCACATCTTCCACACTAGATTCAACATTAAAGGTAAGATGTGCAATGTGATCATTAATAGTGGAAGTTGTACAAATGTTACTAGTACCTACATGGTAAAAAAGTTAAATTTTCCTAGTTTGCCATATCCCAATCCACACAAGTTACAAGGGTTAAATGATAATAATGGAATAGAGATTACTCAACAAGTGTTAGTTTCTTTTATCCTTGGTAAATACCAAGATGAGTTGCTATGTGAGGTTGCTCCTATGAATGCTTGCCATTTATTACTTAGAAAACTATGATAATTTGATAGGAATGTTACACATGATGGAGTTCTCAACACATATAACTTTGAAATGAACAGGAGAAAAATAAAACTCAATCCTTTAACCCTAAAATAAGTGTATAAGGATCAATTGAGGATGCAAAAGAAAACAGAGAAAGAAAAAGAAGGGAAAAGAGAGCTAAAGATAAGAAAAGAGAAGAAAATGGCAAGAAAATAATAGAGAAGAGAATACAGTAGAAAAGAGCAAGAGCCATGAGAAGAAAAAAAATGATTATGAAAAAGAGCATGAGAGAAAAAGAGAGTGATAGTGTAGGAAAAGAGGAAAAATAAAATTTGAGAGTTATTAGAAAAGCAAATGGGATAAAGAGTATTTTGTATATTTCTAAGCCAATTATCTTATACAAGAAAGCTTATGAGAATACTAACAATCTTGAAATTGATTTGTCAAATACTTGTGATACTATTTTGAAAGAATTCCAAGAAGTGCTTTTGAAGGAATTGCCCAAAGAGCTACCATGTGTGAGAAGGAAAATGCCCTAATTGGAGTAAGGTAACATTATTGTGATAATTGATATATTGTCTTGGAGGTACACTTTCATCTCTACTTTGCATAAAAATTTGTAAGGTGTTGAACACATTGGAATTTTGTATATAAATGGTTATGGACTTCCTAGTTCTTCACTTGATGTTATTATTCCTTTAATTAATTTTGCTACTCTTCTATCTAGTGATGGTGTTTTAAATATTGATGCTTGTGAGGAAATAATTTTTGGAGATATTTTTACACATGATAGATTTTTGTGTGGGAAGAATAACATATGTTTGCTAAAGAGTTCTCTAAAAAAATTGTTTGGTAGAGAAGCTCATGGATATGATTTAATAAAATATTTTGGGATTAAAAATACCATTGACTTTGTGCTTTATGTGTTGCTGGACCCTAATGTGTTTTCCAAGTATGGTTTAATGGGAGGGTCTAATCTACTTTGCTTTGGAATATGGAAAGCATGGAAAAATATCTTCAAAATAAAGTATAGTTTATATGAATGATTGGCTATGATGCTTAGTTTGTCTAATGCACTAAGTACTTCCTCGAGTTTAATGAATCATGTTATGAATGTTTTCAGTGATAAATTTGCTTGTGTTTATTTCCATTGTTTTTATATGTTTAAAGGTGGAATCTTGTTGTTGTTTAAGAAATTAAAGAATGGAAAAATTGCTTGCCACATCTTGATGACATTCTTATGGATAGTAAAAGAATAGTTGAGCATAATGAACCTTTGAAATGTGTCTTACGAATTTTGAAGAATGGGAAGTTGTATGCTAATTTTCAAAAAGGCTCATGTTGTTTGAAAAGAATTATAATTGTAGATGATATTGTGTGTGGCAAAGTAATAGAGATGAATAAAGGAAAAAAAATTAGAAAATGTTCTCTACAACAATTTGTTACTGAAATTAAGAGTTTTCATAGTTTCATTAACTTTTATGGAAAGCTTTTGAAGAACTATGTTTTACGTGCTATCATTGAAAAACTTATTACTATTGATAATTTTGCATATTTGCATGAGATTGTTGACTCTTATTTTGTATTTGATCTGAGTGCTTGTGTGAGTGGAAAAGGAAGTGTTCCAAATCCAATTGAATCCTAGTTACATTCAAGTGGACATGGTCCACTCCAAATCTTGAAGAGATAATAGTTATTTTCCTAATTTGAATTCTTGTGGTGAATTTGATATGAGTACTTCTTTTGGTTATTTTAATCTTTCTCCTTTTAATGTAGGTTTAGAAGATTTGGGGATGAATATTTTTTAAGAAAGGGGGAATGATGTGAATCTAAGGGGAGTCAATCATATGGAAGTGAGATAGGAGGAAAGCTTAATCAAGTGTATTACAATTATGTCATATCATCAAGAAGATGACGCCATATCATTGTCATCCTAATTAGTGCCACTTTAGCCTATTTTTACTATTATTTGATGTTTTGGGCTTTGACTTAGTATTTGAACTTTTAGTTTGTGTTTATTTTATGTTATGTCATTTTAGACCTTTTTAGGCTTCAATTTAGGCTAAATGTGTGGATTAATTTAGGCCAATATGCTATCATTTAAGCTTATTTTCAATTAGAGTTTTAGAAAGTTATATAAGTAGGCTTGTTCCTTATACAAATTAGTTTTTTAGACTTGACATTTTAGATTTGAGATTCAAGAGTTAGAACATTTGGCTAAGTGCTTCTCTTGAGTTCTTGAATGAACTTATGACTTATCAAAGGAATTCACCCTTTGTGGCGTTAATCATCACTAATAAAGGATTCTTCCTTGTGGCGTGTTTTCTTCTTCACTTATTAAAGGATTTACATCCTTTATGGCATGTTCATCATCACTTATCGCTCCTATTCTTTGTCTTTTGGAGTGTGGCGTGAATACCCTTTTATTTTTAATTTCGCATTTGCTGAATTTAGGATAGATCTAACACAATTTCACATCACTACCCCATTATCTTATGTCTTTCTTTCTCTTTTGTTGTGATACTTGGAATAATATTTATAATTTTATTTTCTTAATCCACTTTAAGGCATTTACTTTAATTGAAGAGTATAAAGGAATTATATTCATTTGATTAATATTTAGTTTCAAATTTCCTTTTCATTTTAAAGCTCTAGGCATATTAAAGTGATATTGATCATAATATTCAAGTCATATCTATTTGGCCATAGTGTTGATTGAAAACTCATTTAAATAATTTCTACAAGGATTTTCTCCTTGAATTTAAAATAGTTTTAACAGTTATGGGTATAAATATTTATAAAAAATAAATATTTATAATTTAGAAATTATCTTTGAAAGTAATGAAAACTTGAAATATTTATTTTTTGAGCTTTTAAATTTATTAGGCTATCATAAAAATATTAGGAAAGATGGAAAATATTTAAAAAGGATAAAGTTTAAGATAGGTGGATAAGATTAATTAAGGATAGAATAGTATTGTAAGGTGAGTGGATAGGATTTTAATTTAGAAAAGGTCCACATGGATGAAAAAAAAGACATAAATAAAATCCAAAGCTTTTTATTTTTTCGTACCTCTCTTTTCACTTTCATCACCTTTGGTATCTTTTTCTCTCTTTTCATTTTTTTCTCTTTCATTCTATTTTTTCCCATCTATTTTTGATGGGTTATTATGCTGCCATTTCTAGCATCACTTATCGTCAGCCTTAGTGTGGTTGGCATTATTGCCACCTTATATTGCCTAATTGGCCGATCTCACGTGAAAGACTACAAGTTGCAATCTTAAGTCATCGAGAAGAAGCTTCAAATGTTGTAGCTGCATATGTCTTTATTGGCCACCATACACTGCTTAGACCTTCAACATGATGTCTATGAGTTATGGCAAGTATAAGGAGTAAAGAAACTTTTGGATTAGTGCTCTATGGTGGGCTGCTTCAAGGTCTAAACTTCCATGATTTTTGGTCATAAGTGATGGTCTCTAGCACTGGCAAGTCACTAATAGCTTCTCTAGGCAAAGTTATGTTATCTTAGATACACATACTTTAATATCTCCACTTATGATAGCTTAAATTGGAGAACTTATTTTTGTTTATGTTTTGAATACATGATGATAGTTCTTGAAAATAAGATTTTGTGCAATGGATTGCTAATATAACATGATTAAAGTATTTCTAAAGTATTATGCTTTTAAAACTCAATTGATTCAAGATTATTTAAGGAACCCTATTTTATTATCATGTTTTAGTTACTTGATATGGAACTAATAAAATAAGAATATTATGCTCTAAAGTGTTAGAATAGTATACTTATAGCATATCTTAATCATTGAATTCAATATATTGGTGCTTGGAGCTTAATTTAGAAAATTTCCAATCTATGTGATTTCTTTAAACCAAAGTTAAAAATATTAGAAAATAAGAGTATGGTTTTATAAAACAATATGATTAGAGTCTTTCAAGTGCTCAATATTTTAATATTTTAATTATTTTATACTTTGATTTGGAAAACCCCTTTTTTAGAAGAATATATAATTTTTATGATAATTTTAAAAATATATAAAAGTATTGATCTAAGATAATTAAGTGACATAAAGTAAGTCCTTTTAAAGCTTTAAGTTTTAAATTTTTACCTGTATGAGATAATTCAAAATCTCTATACATTAGTATCTTAATTTTAAAAGCTAATATTAGAAAATATAGAGAACTGGTGATCTAGAGTGTCAATATATCATAATTTGAATTTGGAATTATAATGTTTGGAAATAAAATAAGTAATGCCCTTATGTTTATAATTTATCATTATAAACTATGAAGAAGATTGGAAAAGTGAAAGCAAAATACTTAAGGATCCTCAAAGTGAATGGATGTTTGCATGTGAGTATATATATCTCACCTTAGAATTTATATGTTACTTATAAATACGTTCATTTATAAAAGTCAAATATATTTATGATTAGAGAATTTTAAATCTTAATAATTGTGATAATTTACTTTACTAATATGTCACTAAAATAATTAGTATGTCAATATATGTTTATATGTTTCTTTCATAAGGTGCTTTTATTCCCATTTTAAGACCTTCTGATGAAGGTAAGGTATAGTCATTACTTAATATTGCTCAATGGTATTTATATTCAAAGGAATAATAAATGATAGATATGTGGGTGTATTAAGTGAATGTTGTTCAATTATGCTTAATAAGCATGGTGGTGCTATTATTTACTATTAACTAATTGAGAATGGTTTGTGATAATAAATTATACTGTGAATTATATCATGAGTGGCATTAAAATGCTGAAATATAATAAGGTAATGTTGTGAATATTAGATGAAAAATTTTCAGTAGAAGTAGGATATAAGGTTAACTTGAAAGGGATAAGAATGGAAAAACAGGTAAGGTATAAAAGTTAGATCGAAAGTTAAAAGGTGGATATATGAGTTTATTATAAATCATTGTATATTGTGATATGACATTGAAATCTATTATCTTTGACTATTTTCATTTGATATGATTGAGATGTTTTAGATGTGATTAAGCTTTGTTAACTACTTAAAGGTTTAATGACTACCCAGAATAGTTTACATATGATATCAGAATGCTATTGTGTAAATTGAATGGTTAAAACTTTTGTGAATTGTGATGTAAAATAGAAAAATTAAACTATGTGCAAGTAAATATGTTAGCCTGAGAATTAGTATTGCGAGTTACAAAATTCAAGAATTTAGTTTGCAATTACTTTCTATTTTAAGGCTTAATTAGCATTTGATCATTTTATGTAATTAATTTTAAGTATGGTTATGATAAATATATGCTCATTAAATTTTCATAACTCATTCTTTTTGTTTTCCATATTTTCAAGTTGATATGAGTATGTTAGTTCCTCACTGCATTTATAGATAGCCAAAGATCACCTTGATAGTGACAATTGGATTAGGAGATTAGGTTATCTATGTAAATAAATAAGTTAGATTATAATTTCTAAATGTACTTCATGTTCTATTGAATATGTAAATTTATAGGTTGTATGATTTAAGGCATATGGTTATGTTCAAGTTATGACATCTACCCTCTCTTTTGAGTTTTTCTCCTCATCTTTCTTATCTTTTTTTCTTTCCTCTCTCTTACCTTTTTATTTACTAGTTTTCTATTCATATATTCTTCCATCACTTTCTCTCTTATTTCTTTTCTTTCATTTCTAAGATGTATTAAAAATTATGTTGAGAAAATATTTAGACAATTATAATAGCTAACAAATATAATTATTTAATTTTGAATATAATCAAATGAATATGAATTAATTTTATGATAAAAGACAACAAGGATGAAAAAGAAAGTTTTTTTGAATACAAAGGGCAAGGTTGAGGGATTATGAAACTAAATTACTATACTTGATATGCTTAAGAAGTAGATTTATGCAATCTAATAGAAGAGGAAAAAAACCAAGTTAGTCATAAAGAAGCTTTCGACCTAATTTTTACTAACTTATCAGTAACTTTGTTATGCTCCCCTAAAATATGAGACAATTTAATTTCCTAATCTTTATAAAGAATGTTAATGGGAGCACTCACCACCTAGAAGTTAGGATAAAAGAAAATACAACCATGTTTAATAGGGATTAATGCTTTAATGGAGTCCATTTCTAATTAGACTTTCTTGAATCTAAGGTTCCAAGCAATGCAAAGACTAATTAAAGCACTTGATAACTTTACAATAACTACATTACTAGTTCCCACATTCTAGAAAAGGCCATGAAGCCATAATCAAGACCAATTCCAAAACACTCTTCTATAAGTTATGACTTTGACTCTATGAATGCTTGATCCATTTGAATTTGATTTAATCCAATCATCCTCAAGAAGAAGCCATTTAGAACATAAATACAAGTCACTTAATCTTAGACCAATATTATGAAGAGTTAATCTAGAGAAGATAAATTCCTTAACTCTCTAAATAACTTCCTTCATAATATCTTTATCAACAATATTAGATTCTTCAAAAACTAGCTTATTACAACATTACTATATTAACTAACTCATAAAGCTAAACTAGAGCTTTTAATGACCTTTTATATTTCTAGAAAGGTTTTTACTTATATTAAGATTAAGCCAACATGCGTTGACATGCTTGAAGGCTTAAGCCTTAAATGTTATAGTGTTAAGTATCTTCAAAATTAATAATTATCCTATTAAATCTTTGATTGATCTTAGTGATACTTATTCCTTACATTAAAAAAGATTTCCATTTCATATGATAAGACCCCTATAAACCTATTAATATATCCTTGATTATGATGGTCTCAAATGATGAATCCCTATTGGATACTTATGACCTAAAAACTTATTTTATAACCATTCATAAACATATGTTGTTTATCAATTTGATCTTATATGATATAAATGATTTTGGCAAAACCTTAAGGATAAAATGAGTCAAGTAAGAGCTAAAATTAGATATATGATAAGGATGTTCATAACTTTCAATGAGTGCTAGACTTAGCATCAGTATATTCCCATAACATCGTTAGAAAGAAGTGATAAGCAAAGAGTATGTAAGGGAAAGTAATTAACTTTTAATAGTAATTGTAAGGTATATGAAAAATGTTGGATAGCATGCCATGGTGTGTTATATAACTATAAGAAGTATGCTTATAGAATTGCCATTATAGGTGATTTAGTAAGAAGAGCTGTCAATATGATAGTCTGGTTATAAAATTACCACTATAGGTGATTTAGTAAGAACTATCAATGCAAGTGTGATAGTTATAAATTATACCATCATAGAGATAATATAAACTCATAAAAGAGGTTAATAAAAGTATACATATAAGATATTATATAATTCTAAGTAAGATTTGCTTAATAAGAAATACAAGGAAATTACTTCAATTGTTAGGCAAGTGATATTAGTTGTGAATAAGTGAACATGATCGAAGATGTACATTGGTAAAAGGAGAATGTATAAAAGCATGGGGTGGATTTTAGTAAAAGTCTTGAACTTTAATAAAAGTATATTTATAAAAAAAAAAGTAGTTAGTAAGGTGTATAAGTATAGAACTTAATGAGTAAGAGAGCAAAGAATAAAATAGATTTATAACACTAACAAATGACATAATTAGGGAATTATGAATGAAAACTAATTAAAAGTCTTTAGATAGTAAGCATGGGAACTATGCAGGATAACATTTGTGTTATATATATATTACGAATTATTATTGTTGTTGTTGATGTGGTTATCATCACCATTTATACTAGCACAAGTAATATTACTATTGTTAATATTACCTTTGTTGATATTGTTATTGATATTATCATGAGAATTGATACTAATATCAATAATATCATAATTGTAGACATTGGTGTTATTAAATTTAGGCTAACTATATAATTGTAGAAAAGTTTACCTATATAAGTGATGTTATAGTCAGAATGTGTAAATCTCGAGATTATTTATATGGTAGTGAAGTCTATGAGTTAATAGGTATAAAAAGACATGAAGCTTTAGGTAACTTGAGTATAGTGTATAAATCACATGTGGGATTTGTAAAGCTATATGGGTTGAGGGGTCATGTGATAACTATATCAAGAAAAAAAGTAAAAGGAGAAAATCCATGAATTAAGATGTTATTGCCTATTAAATATTAGTTAAGTGAAACGAAGGAAGAGTTACAAATGTACACAATGGCATTGAAACTTCAAGTTTCTAGTAATCTTATTCTCACCTTGCTTAAAATGAAAACATATGTATCGAAAGAAATCTCATAGCTATCCCTAAGTTAATAGTGTGTTTAAAATTAGTGCATGCAACCGATAGTGTCACTAGATTAGCAAGAATTTAAGAGTTCAAGGATGAATTCTTTTAAAGGGTGAAAGTACTATTACATCCTTTTTTTGAAATTTTAATTAATTTATAATTTTCTTTATAATGTTATGAAAAATAAATTTTAGCATATGAAATTTTCTTGAAATGAGAGTTCTATATGGAATGAACAAATTTCAATAAGGAGAATATAAACAACATAGTAGGGAGAAGTGGATTAATTAATTTTTAAGTACTAAATAAAACTTTAGGGTAAATAGAAAATAAATTATTTGAATGGGTTTGAAATAGAAAAGTTAAAAGGAAAAGTGTGTTAAGTAAAATAAATAAAAATCATAAATGATTAGAAATGAGTATGGAAGTATAGAAGAGATTCAAGATAAAAGGATGAAAATACCCTTGTCCTATTCCTTCAAACTTTAGAAATGGGTATGTGAGTATAGAAGAGGTTCAAGATAAAAAGATGAAAATGCCCCTGTCCTATTCATTTAAACTTTAGCCTTTTCCTTTTTTACTTTTTATTTCTCAAACTTCCCAACACACCCCCTCACATACTCTTTTATTTCTCCTTCCTTTTACCTTATCTTCAATTACGCTATATGATAATTGATTTCTATCAAATTCATATACAATCAAGGAACCATTAAACATTAACTTTAGGTGCCTAATCTCTTTTCCATACTAGATGAATGAGTATTCTAACACAAATATAAGGATTTAAATGGTTTTTATTTAGTTTTTACATAGCTTTAGGTTTTGTGACTTACATGATAAATATATTGATTAGTAATGTTAGATGCATGATTAATGTTGTAAAAGGTATAAATATGGAACCTTTAAAGTGAAATAAATATATGCTATTGATTTAGTATGGATTGGTGGAGAAATCATTAAGTTTGGGTGAGAATTTTGGCAATATAAACTATGTTTTCATGAAATTCTTGCAAAAGCCTAAGAAGGTAGTCTACTATATGGCTAATTATACACCTTAAAATATGTTTATTGGCATATGTAGTTGACTATATAATTAACTATAAGGTAGAGGGTTATTAACTAGTATTTCACTTTCTAAAACATATATAATGATAATAAATACCTTGAATTACAAATAAATTGGATTTAAATGAGTAAGTAAGCTACGTTTATGAGTAGAAAGGAAATAAGGCATATGATTAACCATTTAACATGTCTTACACTTTAAAAACTTAAGATTTCATGACTTGTTGAGGGGGAAATCAACCTTATATGACCTTGTTTACTTAATTGTACATACATGTGAGTACTGATATTTGCATTATGAATGTTGACTTGAAATAATAGTTGAGATTAACATATTGTATATATTTACTTGTGTGATGAATAATATGGAAATGTAACATGCACGCATATAAAAAAGCATGAGATTATTATGAATTAAAGAATAAATTTTTATAAGAAAGATTGTGATGAAAAAACAAGAAATGTGATAGGAATAATAGGATATGAGGGTAAATGCTTGTAATGGATAAGGATTGTTTGGAAGGATAAGGAAGAGTTTATGAAAGAAATTATTTTTATAGGATAAGGAAAGCTTAGAAGAATTAGGTTGGACTAGTAAGGGATATGAAAAACCCTAGAGTTACAAGAAGATTCATTTGTTTTCCTTGTTTTTATAGTGATATGTATAGTACAATGATGTGATTATGGTGTGTGCGTGTGTGTGCGTGGGTGTGTGTGTGTAGTATAATGATATGACTATGAAGTGGGTTTGATATAATGATATAATTATAATGTGCGTGTGGTATGATGATGGGATTATAAAACTAATGGAAGGAGATTTGTGATATGTATAAATGAATGTGTATACTAGAGTGATGGCACTAATGAGTGGCGATGACTATAATAGAAATTAATTAATACTAATGGAAATTGTATCATGATGTGAGACTTAAGCTTTTAGGTTTTGCATGAGGGTAAATTTGATTAGTAAGTTTACACTCCTTGTTTACATTTAATTATTCTAAATTATTTACTTACTAAGTCTCAGATTTATCCCTCTATATATTCTTTTTACAAATACTTAAGTTGATTTTGCTCCACCACCTTATAGTTGAGCTCCCAAGAAAGAAGAAGGCATGGCTTACGTAGCATTGGATAATCATTGTAGATGTTTTGGGACCTTTATATGCACAAAATAAAAGGTAAAAGGATGGTATTTAGTTCTTTTATCGACTTGTCCTTAAGTTAATAGGTTATAAGCAGGATTAATAACTTTTATAATCAGATTACATTTTATTAAATGAAAATATCCTCTTCTTCATTTCTATTAGTGGGAGCTTTATTTATGATATAATAAACTATGGATTATGTTGGAGGAAATTAAGTATTGAGCTCTTTACTGGCTATAATTAGGTTTGGGTCATGACATAATTATTCTCAATTAGAGTTTAGATAAAGACAATTTGATTATTCAAAGAAAAAGTGCGTAAAGTTGAAAAATTCAGTGATAGCAAGCAATTCTAGTAAACAAAATTAGTGTAGAACTCATGCTTGGTGCAGGATAAAGTAATGCAATAATTTAATTGGAATTATTTTAATAATATAAAATTTGTATAATATAAAAATTTTTAAAAATAATTATTATTAACTACAATTTAATAAGGAAGTTGATGAAACATTACAATAAATATAAAATTAATATTTACAACCATCTACAAAATAAAAACAAAAATAAGAGCTTTCATAATTTATGTTACAACAAATTCATAATAATAAGGACAATCGATTTTAAAAATAAAGGGGTACTTAGCCAAATGAAGCTTAGTGTAGCTCCCTTAGATTGGGCTTAAACCTCAACATTTCTGCTTGTACAAATCAAATCCAAGAAAACCAATTTTGTGTATGTTTGAAATGTTTGATAATGGTTTTAAAAAATAGGATTTTTATGCTATAAATTGTTAAAACAACGTGATTTGAGCACTAATAAAGTATTATATTTTAATATTTTAAAAGATTCAAGCTTGATTTAAAAAATCTTCAAATAGCTAAAATGTGATTTAATGATTTTATTAACATAGGATTAAAAATATCAGAAACTAAATGTATAACTTTATAAAATGATATGAATAGAGCCTCATTAGAGCATCAAGTTTTAATATTTTTATTTGATTAACATTTTTTTATTATTAACATATTTAGCGATTTTGTTAATATATTTTGATTACTTGATATAGATTCAATAAAATAATAATCTTATGCTCTAAAGTGCTAGAATTACATATTTAAAGCATATTTTGATCATCATATTTAATACTTTGGGTGTTTGGAATTGATTCAAAAAATCCCTAACATATGTGATTTTTTATTCCTTGAAAAGGAGTTAAAAATATTAGGAACTAAGTGTATAGTTTCATAAAATAATGTGATTAGAGTCTTCCTATAATATAAAGTTTTAATATTTTAATTATTTTATTGCTTGATTTAAGAAAATCCTCATTTATGAAAACCTTTGATTTCTTTATGATAATTTCAAAAATATAAAAAAGTAATGATTTAAGATGAGAAAATGACATGAATAAAGTCTGTTAAAAGCATCACATTCTAATATTTTTACGTGCATAAGTTTATTATGAAAATCATTATATAATAGCATATTTTGATTTCATAAATTAACATTAGAAAATATAAGAAGTTAATGATCTTGAGTTTTGGAATATTATGAATTAAATCTAGAATTATAATATTTAGAAAGAAAATAAATAATACTCATGTATTTATAATTTATTAGTATAAATTGTTAAGTGGGAAGAAAGAGAAAAGATGAAAGTGAAATACTTAAGGGTTCTCAGAGTGAACAAACATTCCCAGGTGAGTATATATATCTTATCCTAAAATTTATATACTACTTCTAATGATCAAATGTTATATTTTATAATCTCTTTATCAATTATATTGATTGCAAATACTAAGATTCAAATATATTTATGATCAAATAGTTTTAATCTCAATATTGTGACTATTTACTTTACTGATATGTCATTGAAATAACTAGTACACCAATAAGTGTGTGCACATTTGTGTATTCATATGCTTATTTCATAAAATGCTATTATTCCTATTTTAAATCCTTGTAACAAAGGCAAGTTACCATTGTTACTTAATATTACTTAGTGATATTTATGTTTGATGGAATAATAGATTATGGATGTGTATATGTATTGAGTAAATGTAGTTTTGCCATGCTTAGTAGGCATGGTAATACTATTATCTACTGTTAGCTAATTGTGAATAGTTTATAATGATAAATTGTATATTTTATGTTATGATTGGATTGAAATTATGATGTATAAAACTTAAGCTTTAGTGTATAAATTATATTGTGCATCATACCATAAGTGACATTAAAATTGAGAAATGTGGTGAGGGTGAAGTTGTGAACACCGAATAGAAAATTTGTAGTGATATCCTTGTGGAAAGTATAAGGCAAATCTTGGAGGAAAAAGGTGAGAAAGCTTATGGAAGGTATAAAGTTAACTTAAGAATTGAAAAGTGATATATGTATTTATTTATAAATTATTATGCATTGTGTTATGAAATTGAAATTTAATGATCCTCGAATATTTTCATTTAACATGATTGTGATAATTTGGTTATGGTTAAGCCCACAAAAGCTACTTGAAAACTAGATGATTACCCCAGAATGGGTTACATGTGAAATTGTAATGATTTTGTATAAATTGAGCAAATGAGGCTATTATGAATTATAATATGAAATAGGAAATTGAGCTATGTACAAGTAAATATGTCACCTTGAGATTTGATATCTTGTGTTATAAAATCCAAGAATTTAGTTTGTAATTATTTTCTATTTTAGCACTGGTTGGCATTAAAAATTATTTTATTTAATAAATTCTAAGAATAATTGTGATAACTGATAAATATATACTCACTAAGTTCTCATAATTTATTTATTTATTTTCAATATTTTTAAGTCAAGTCCATGGAGTCTCGTTTCTTCTATAGAGATCAAAGACAACCTTATCAAGAGGTTTTAACAGTTGGATTAGGGAAAGTAAATGAGAAGTGTTTATGTAATTTAAATGTTAAAACTATTAAAATGTTGTGTATATTTTTCCTATATCATATTTTTATGAATTATAAGTTTTATATTTTTAGGCTTGTGGCCTATGGGAAATGTTAGGAAATAAGGGAGATTTTGTCTTTTTTTTTTTGCAAAAATTTATAATGAAATTTGATTTTCTACAAAATTAAAAAGATTTGTATTGAGTAAAATTAGCGTGGATAATGTTAAGGATGATAGAACCTAGATAATAGGATCTATGCTGATCATGATCTAAGTTTGAATCATGATTATCAATTTAGTCAATGAATCACTATGGTGATAAACATTTATCTCACTAATTAATATTTCCAATAGAGGACTAAACAATTACCTATAATAAATTTCAACTCCATAAACATGTGTCTTAATTTATTATATATGTATATATTAGATTGCTTTGAGTTAATAAGCAATAAAAGGACTAAGGTCACTATGTCCTTATTAATGTTTATTAATTTTGAGATCACAAGGTTTGATTTCTCTAAAGTGTAAAATACACTTTAAAAGATAAAGTGACATATCACAATCATGGATAAGAAAACTTAAGGATTCATAATGAAATAATTAATAATTAATTAAAAAATAAAATTTAAAATTATAACTATCCACATCCTTGATTTTCTAATCAAAGGTTATAATATCGCATTTTACTCTTTAAAGTACATCTTACGTTTTAGAGAAGCCAAATTCGAGACAATATTAATTATTTTAAATTAAAAATAATAGCTAATGAAGGATATTAACTCTGCCAATTACTATTATTATTTTTGTACTATTCTTTTATGCTTTGCTATAGTAGAACTTTATTTTATTAGTTGAGTTCATGGCTTATTTTAGAAAAGGTGCATTAGCAACTTTCTTCCCCCATTTTGCAGAAAGCATAAAATGAAGATTAACACCATCAAAACTTTAAGTGAAGTTTCATTAAAGCTTTTGTAGGTGATTCTGACAACATTGTAATTGGTAGAAGGTGGTACTTTTGTAGCCAATCACATTCTAATGATAATCTAGGATGAAAAGCATAGAAAAATACCATTCCAATTGGCATTTTGATGTATTTAGCAAATAAGAAAAATAATTTTAAAATCACATATTATTTCATCTTAATTTAGCTCTTTTAATTCAAATTATTAATTAGAGAAAGTTAATATTACAAATTATTATCTCATAATCTAATAAAGAAGGCCTTAAAATCATTAAATCAACTTTGAATTTAGCATTACATAGCTAGAGAACACAAGAGTTAGAAGAAAAGAGAAAAGTATGTTTGTGAATTCTATCTAGAGTATTATGTCTTATTTGTTCTCTACCTCCTATTTAACTTAATTAACCTAAAACCCTACTAGACTTAAATTCTATGTCTTTTAGGATTACAAAGATAGAGCCTTCTAATTTTTAAAAGCCTAAAACCTAGTTTTACAAAGTAATTAATTGCAAGAGTTACGGTAGTGAAAATTTCATATGTCTAACTTTTAACCAGTACAAGACTACTAAAATAATATAATTTAGATAAACCATAAATATAAAAGTTGTGAGCTGGGTCTTGTGAAGATTTAGGTGCTAATTTCACATTAATTAAACTCTTTTAGCATTAGATATGGCCCAAATAATGAAGTTGACTTAGTTAGGATAAAAACAAAACTTCAACTTTTCGACTAAATAAGGGTTTCAAGGAGTTTGAATTGGGTTTTGACTAAAATAACAAAGTTGTAAAAAAAAATTTAAGCTTTCCAACAATATAAAAATCACCCTAATATGACATTTAGAGCCCAAAATATAGCAAAAAGATAAAAATAGTATCAAAATTCAACATTAATCTAATAGATTCATAACATTGTAAAACTATCCCAAAATTACAAAACAAAGTCAATTCTATAAAATTAAGCATATGTAACTCACTAAGAGGCATAAATAGGAGGAAATAATATAAATAAAATCTTGCATATCAAATTCCCCCACACTTAGCTTATGCACTTTCTCAAGCAAAATATAACTTTATTCAAAACTAAGAAACAAAATATTTTACTTTCTAGCAAAAAATATAACACATCATGAAGAACAATGTTGACAAACTTAACATAGCAACTTTATTTAAAAGAGTAAATCAATATAATAGATTTTTATAAGATTCACTTTCGTACTTTTAAGTGTTTGGGGTAAGTATTTCACTCAAGTTCATTCTCTGAAATTATTCTACAATAAACTTGCTAATTATCTAATTTCCACTACCCAAATTATATATACAACACAAATTAAAAGGACTTTATTCAATGTTATAATGTGGCTAAGGAAAAAGGAAGCAAAAATAAGCATATAAAAGGTTAGAAATCAAAGAAATTAATAGAGTACCTGAATAAAAAGCATATGAGCTAATCATAAACAATTATAACTCAATAGAATAACCCAAATTCAAGTCAAACACTCATTAACTATTTTTTTTTATTTTTCTTTTTTAATTCATTTTTTTCAATTTTATTTTTTCTTTATTTTCTTTTTACCTTATTCTTTTCTCTTTTTTCTTTCTTTTTTTCTCAACCAATCTTTAAACAAGAAGTTTGATGACTTAGTGCTTTTTCATATCATATAAACTTACACACCTTCACATTTATTCAAGAGCCCATCTAACAAAAGTTCAAATGTTTTACTAATTTCTAAAGTTAGGTAAAGATATTTATTTATTTTATTGGAAAGATATACTCATAGGCTAATTAACAAAGAAAAGGACAATTAAAGTTTAAAGGGGCTAACAAAGATAAAAACTCAGGATTGGTTATATAGTTTTAACTTAAACAAAGAAAGAATGTCTTTATCATTTTTGTGGTTGCATATGCAAAATGTAATCTAAAAAAGAATTAAAGCAAGTTCTAGAAAAATAAATCATGGAAGAATATCATACAAGAAGGAAAAAGAATAATATAATCTTTGAACATAAGGTTTAAAATCTCATAAGGTAAGTCATGCTATCAAGTTCAATCTATCAATTCAAAATCCGTCACTACATCAATCAATTTTAAGAAGTAAAATCATTCATTCAATCTTGTTATATTTTTCTTTAATTGAATCCTACTCATGAAATTATAAAATTTCTATCAATAGAAAGTAACTAAAATAAGTTAAAAATGACTAAAAAAAAGTGAAGGACATAATTTTTTTTGTATTTTTTTATTTTTTTGAAAGCATTGAAAAGCATTAAATGAAGAGACAAAACATAAAATAAACCCTAAAAGTCCCCCCACACTTAAGCTTTACATTGTTCGCAATGTAAAGCATATCAATATTATCATTAAGATCAAGAAAGATAAAGGATGAGTAAATAAAAGAGAAAGGTAAAAGAAAGCAAATCTAAAATGAATTGGATTGCCTCCTGATTGCAATACCAACCAAGATTAGATTAAAAACTAATTTACTACAATATAGTGTAGTAAGGTGGCATAAACTAGATCGTACTCCTAATGATTCTTTCATATTAACTTTTACTATGAATTACTAATAATATATAAAAACAAAATGCATAACATAATGTAAAAATAAATATAAAAATAGAATGCAGTAGATACAAATAGAAGGAATGCATTATGCTGACAAAATATACAGAATGCTATATATTGTATATAGAATTATGGAATAATAGAATGCAAAACACAAAATGGGGAGTTTGTGATTTTAAATTGAATTAAACATTTTAAACAAAATAAAAATGCAGAGTAAACAAAAAGAAGGAAAACTAATGTACCAAAATAATCAATTCAAGGAATTGAGAGTTCTAGTGGGGATTATTCATGGATTAAGTAGAATTCAGCTTTTCTAATTAATTTTTCAACCTTGAATTACTTGGAACTCCTATAATAATTCTTAAATATTATGTTAAATTATCATATAAGATTTAATCAATTAAGATTAGTTGGTTAAGCAACCGCTATAATTCTTATGCTAGATCAAAATTAATTTAATGATAGAATTTAATTGAATTAAGAAATTAAATTAGAAACCTCTAAATTAATCCCTTAACCCTCTACCTCTATGTGTAAAACTGTGATTATTAACTATAATTCAATATCAATACAATAAAGAATTAGAAATCACAAAGATGAATATCAATTATACCAAATCAACATCTAATAGAAGTAATTTTAAGAATTCAACACAAATAAATAGGGAAAGAAGGAAATTAATTAAAGAAACTTAATATTACAAATCATAATCTTATAATTTGGTGGAGGAAATCATTAAACTGCTTGAAACAATTCTAGATTTAAGCTTCCATTGATGAAGAATAAAAGAGAAATAAGAAGAAGAAAAAAAATTGTGTTACTAAATATCTAAAAGTATCTAAAGTCTAATGAGTTTTATTTTTTTATTTGACCTAATTAACCTAAAACACTACTAGATTTGGATTATATGTCTTTTAGGATTTCAATGATGGGGCTTTTTTAATTTTAAGAAACCTAGACCTATTTTTTTACAAAGCAATCAACTTTAATATTTATATCAGTGAATTCCTATGGGTCTAACTTCCAACTAGTTTAATACCACTAAAATAAAGTAATTTGGTAATCCATAAATATCAAATTCATAGGCCTAGGTCTTATAGAAATTTAGGCACTAGTTTCAAGTTAATCAAACTTATATAGCTTTAGATGTGGCCTAAAAATCAAGATGAGCTTAGTTAGGATAAAGACATGACTTCAGCTTCTTAAGCACATATGACTTCCAAAATATTTGAATTAGGCTTAGGCCGAAACATAATTACAATCTCTCTTTAAGCTTTCTAACAATATAAAAATGGCCTCAATCCGACATCCGAAGCTTAAGATATAGCTAAAAAATAAAAATTGTATCAAAGTCTAGCATTAATCGAATAAATTTAGAATATTATAAAATTAACTCTAAATTATAAAATAAGGCTAATTCTATAAAATTAAGTATGCATACTCACTAAGAGATATGAAATAGGAGGAAATAATACAGTAAATATTTTTTTATCACCTCCCAAGAAGCGTCTTTCTTGAATGTCTTTAGTTAGACATTATGGTTAGACATTATTTGAATGTCTTTAACCAAGATTTATATAAAGATTGGCTACCTCCATTGCTTCCATATGGCCAAATTTAATTCATCTATCAAATAGGTATATTATAACTTAAGATTATCCACCATAAATTCTCCAAGTGTAAATTTTAAATCACTCTTGCTTGAATGTTCAAAATCATCCTATAAAATGAATTCAAAATGATCAATAAAATAACTAAAATAATTAATGTGAGAGCATTTTTTTCCTTTTAAAAATGGGATGTCTCCATCATTATTTTGTATAAATTTTAAAATAATATTTTTATTTTTATCACTTAAAAAAGTAGCAATTTTAGCATTTATGGCACAACTAGAAATATTATCTTTATAAATGCATTCATGATTATCCATACAATCCATAAATTTAGAAAACTTAGGAAACTCAGCAAGTATGTCATCATGAATAGTATTAACATGTAAATTAGAGTCAACAAATGTAAAATTAGCAATATTAGAAATAAAAATGTCAAAATTAAAAATAACAAAAATAGCAAAGTCAAAAATAGCAGAATCCAAAATACCAAAATCAGAACTAGAACTAGAAAATTTAGAATTAGAAACATCAACATTAGAAAATTTGGAAAGAGGAATATTATGCAATAATGGCTCCAAAGTGTGAAAAAATGATACAAAATTGTCTTGCATGGCCTTAGAAATATTAAACTTAGTTATAACACAATCAAACTCCATAGTTAGTGATCTATCTCGAACATTAATCATAGTTTTTATTATTTTGAGAAAAAAATCAGTCAAGAATGATTAATGGAAGGACTTTGGATGTCTTATTTTCTATCTTTAAAATATAGAAATCTATTGAAAAAATAAGACCATAAACTTGTTCTAAAATATCCTCAACAACACCCAAGAGGTAAATGTTAGATCTCTTTGCTAATTAAATAACAACCCTTATTTCTTTTGAAGCTCTTAAATTTAGAGAATTAAAAACAAAAAGAGGGATGACATTGATTGAAGCTTCTAAGTCTAACGTGGCATGCTTAATTCTAGTTTTTCCTATAACACATGGAATGGTAAATGTGCTTGAATCTTTACATTTTCTTGATAATTTTCTTTAAATGATTGTAGGCACATTTACCCCCATATTTACTTTCTTATCATCTTTTAATTTTTTCTTATTAATGCATAAATTTTTTAAAAAGTTAGCATACCATGAAATTTGTTTTATTAAATCTAACAAACGTATGTTAATTTTTAATTTTTTCTAAAGGATTCCAAAATCTATTTTTCCTCTTCAATTTTCTTTTATTGAAAAACGTTTCATCCTGAAAAGGGGGTAGGAAAATCAGTGGGAGGTAGGGCTATAGGAAAAGAATTCACCTCATTGCTATCATGTGTTATCTTTTTTAGTTGTTTTTGTTTTTCCTTTTTTAGTTTATTTCTTATTTCTAGGTAATGGCTTGCTAGTTTATTGTTTATTTCTGGTTATAAAGAGGAAGACTTGTTCATTTGCTTTTTACTCTTACGCATAATGGTATTCATGACTTGTTTGTTTCTTGTTTGCTTGAAGAAGGTTGATTGAAATTTTATGCTTTACACTCACTTATTGTAGAAGTTACTTGATTAATTTGAGTTTGCAAATTACTAAATATGACTTCTATTCTCTACTGGAATTGCAAGTTATTTGTTGCCATTTACTTGACTAACTTTTTAAAAGATGGTTGAGAGGAGAATGAATTTGTTTCTAATTTTTGCAAAGAATTTGGTGGTATTTTGTTGTAGGCAAGAAGAGGGTGCTAAAATTTGCATGAATTATTGCTATATATAAAATTCTGGTTATCTCTTTAATTAAAGTATTGAGTTTGCTTTTAGTGGTGTTGGTTT
Organism: Sindora glabra; assembly: GCA_020226215.1. Classification (NCBI taxonomy): domain Eukaryota; kingdom Viridiplantae; phylum Streptophyta; class Magnoliopsida; order Fabales; family Fabaceae; genus Sindora; species Sindora glabra. Next base: position 91,752,335 of record CM035228.1, read on the forward strand.
AGCTATAATTGTTGGTATTGATTTTGATTAGGCTACTACTAGTACTATGGTCTCTTAAGGTAAATTATTGCTGCATAAGCTTGAGAGGGATACTCATCATCTTATAATGTAGGATAGTAATTAGTTGGATGATTTGGATAAGAGCAAATTTCACAAAGTCTAACAAAAAGAGGAACTTGGAATTACTATTGCTGTCCTGCCATTTGCTTAACTAGAGAAATTAGTTCATTAATTCTATTTTTTAGTCTTTACTAGTTGGAATGGGAAAAATTTATCTCATCTATGCCTTTTATTGTAGCTATAACTTTAGTGCCAAATTACTAAGAGTTAACTATCATATTTACTATTAAATCTCTTACTACTAGAGGTGTCAAAATGGGTTAGCTTTAATGGGTTAGCCTGAGACTAGTATAATTTTTCCTGACCTATGACTGGGATTGGTAGGAAAACGATAACAGTAGCCTAACTTGATAAGAGATTAAGATTAGTTAGTTCGACCTAATAAAGGACTGAAACTGATAAGTGTTAAATAATTAATTTATTATTGCATATTTAATTTTTATATAAATATTAAAATAATAATTTTAGTATATTAAAATTATACTTTAATATATATAATATTAAAATTATATATATGAGCAATATAAAATAATTTTTAATATTAAAATTAATAAATTTATATATTTAATATTATCAATATATATTATATAATTTTATCAAGATAAATAATCATATTAAAATTTAAATTAGTTATTTAATATTAAAATTTTAAATTATTTAAAAATTTTAAATAAATAATTTTCACATTAATTTCAAATATATTATATACATATATATAATATAATACATTATTATTTATTTTTTATTATTATAGATAAATTATTTTAATTATTTTTATTAATATATTATTTGTATGAGTATTTATTTATATATATTTGATAATATATAAATTATTAAATATATTTATTTTTATACATAATACTTTGAACTTGATCAATATATATTTAATAATATAAATTTATATTATTAAATAAAATAAATATATAATATAAAATTCTTGATTAATATAAAATTTAAATTATTTTATTAAATATATATATTATTATATACAAATTCACACATTTATTAGATTTTAATAATATATATTTATTTTATTAAATATATTTAATAATATATATTTATATTCATATATAATATATATTATATAATAATATTATTATATTTAGTAAATAATAATATATTTTAATTAATTAATGATGTAAAATTAATAATAAATAAATATCTAATAATAATAATAATGAAATGTAAAGAGTTATAAAAACATGTTTGAATTCACTTGGTAAATGTTAATCTAGGATTAATATTGGTATTGTAGTAACCCGATCTGGTAAAAAAGTAGCCCGACCTAGGACTAGTCTAATGTACAGTTTTTACCTGTTAGGTTAGCCTGATAAGGTTAGTCTGATAGGGTTGGTTAACTTGTTTTGATAGGCTTACTTGCTACCATAGGAGTCTTATTCACCAAGGGACTACCACTTATCACATCTATCATGCTTTTATCTATAAAAAGGAAGCCTTTATAGAAGTATTGGATTAGAAGCTGCTCATTGATTTGGTAGTGTGGATAGCTTACACTTAACTTCTTGAATCTGTTCTAGTACTTGTATAGTGTCTCACCATTCAACTATCTAATGTCATAAATTTTTTTCCTTATGGCAGTTGCTTTGGATGTAGGGAAGAATTTTTCTAAGAAAAGCTACTTTATGTCATTCCAACATGTTACAAATCCAAGTTATAAATAATATAACTAATTTTTAGTTACATTAGCAAGGAAGAATGGGAATGCTTTTGGCTTGATGTGGTTTTTTGAAATTTCTTAAGGTTTTATAGAAGAGCATATGACATAAAATTCTTTCAAGTGCTTATAAGGGTCCTCATTTATAAGATTAGGGAATTTTGAAAGCAAATGAATTAGACTAGATTTTAGCTTAAAATCAGCATCAAGCTCAAGATATTTGATGCTTAATAGTTAGTAGATAATATTAAGGGTAGGTAATTCTTTTAAAGTTTTATTGTTAGCCATGGTATCAAAGTTAAGTAAAGGATTAGAATGGGGGATAGGGATACCAGAACTACTTACATTTCTACTCCTATAAACAAAATGAAATATTATATCAATTTCAAAATCAAATTCTAATAATTTAATAGTAATTCTCCAAATTATGTACTGCCACTACATTAGGCTATATTAGACAAAAGCATAGAAACACTAAAACACCAAAACACATCTAATTAACTTATCTAAATATTTTTAAAAAACATGGGACCACCACATAAACAAAGCTATGACTATGCAAAAGCAAAAAATGCAATAAAAATCTTTTAAAAAAAATAAAAAGTGGTCAAAATAGTGAAATTTAGTCAAAAATCACCACACCTCACAAGCAACGCTTGTGAATTTTGATGAGAAAAATCAAAGCTAGCACCATAAAAATTTTTAGCTTAATTTAAGCTAGTAAGACCTAAATATAGTTTTAGGGGTAAGGTACAAAATAGAGCAAAACTGATTTCTTTAAGCCAAGAACCTCTGTATAAGTGCGAAGTGAAGTAAAATATGATAAAATATTATAAATTGTAGTGGAGGAATATATAGGAATAAAAGAATGCAAGAGAATTCAAGAAAATATAGAAAATGGTAGTTATTGTAAAATGCAAGCAACACACTAATAGATACAATTATTGAGTAGATTGCTTGAACAATTATATAATACATAGCTAGTAATATGTAGGAAAATATTAATTTACATGGATCCCTAATAACAATGCCAAAATTTTGAATATGTACATTGTAATGTGCTAAAATTAAATTTTGTTAATTTGCTAAAAAATAATGTAGTATTAGATGTCAAATTAGCTCATAACATTTGTGATCCCTTGATTTATCTTTTCTAATTTGACTTATTAACAATGATTACACAATTATTTAATTTATTATTCACTAAAAATAGAAAAAACTAATTCAAATAGAAGCAAAATAGGCTATGCAAATATAATGAAATAGGATGCATAATTTAAAATGTAGTAACAAAATTTAGAATTAACACAGAGTTAGAGTTAGGGGGTTTGTGAATTGAAATTGAATCAAATGTATTAAAAAAGGTAAAACATAAAATAAATAGTAAGGAAAAAAAACTAATATAATAAAACAGTCAATTCAAGGAATTGAGAGTTCTAGTTGGATTAATCATGAATAAATTGATATTTAACTTTTTCAATTAATCTTTCAACTTTGAATTTCTTGGAACTCTTATGATAATTTATAAATCCTATGTTAGATAACCATCTAAGATTTGATCAATTAAGATTAGCCGAATTAAGCAACAACCATAATCCTTAAGTTAGATTGAAATTAATTTAAAGATAGAATTTAATCAAATTAAGAAATCGAATTGGAAACCTCCAAATTAATCTATTAACCTTTTGCCTTTATGTGTAAAATTGTGCTTAACTAACCATAATTCAACATCAAAATAGCAAAAGATAAAAAATCACAGGAATGAATACTAATTATAACAAATCAACATCCAATACATGCAATTTCAAGAAATCAGCACAAAGTATTAAGGAAAAAGAAAAATTAATTTGAACATTAAAAATTATAATCTCATAATCTAGTAAAGAAAGGCCTCAAGATCCTTAAACTAATTCCGAATTTAGCCTTTCATGGCTAGAAAACACTAGAGCTAGAAGAAAAGAGAAAACTATGTTTCTGAATTTTGTCTAAAGTGTTATATCTTATGAGTTCTCTACCTCTTATCTGACTTAATTATTTGGACCTAAATTCTATATCTCTTAAAATTATAAAGATGGGGCCTTTCTAATTTTTAGAAGTTTAGAACCTATTTTTATTAAGTAATTAATTTTAAGAGTTATAGTAGTGAAAATTCTATAGGTTTGACTTTCAACTAGTATAAAACCACTAAAACAATGTAACTTGAGCAAATAATAAATATAAAAGTTGTACAGTCGGGTCTTATAAAGATTTAAGCATTGGTTTCACATTAATTGGACCCCTGCAGTGCTAGATATAGTCCAAATACTGAAATTGGTTAATATAGGACAAAAATAGGGCTTGAGATTTTTAGCTAAATAAAGGCTTCAAGGAGTTCAAACTAGACTTTAGCCAAAATACCAAAATTATAGAATTTTTTTTTTATCTTTCCACTTGTATAAAGATTACCTCAATCTAATATCCAAAGCTCAAGATATAATTGAAGGACTAAAACAGTGTCAAAATTCAGCATTGATAGAATAAATTCATAACATTATAATATTATCCCAAAATTACAAAACAAGGCTAATTGTATAAAACTAATCATATGTAACTCCCTAAGAGGCATAAAATAGAAGAAAATAATATAAATAAAATTTTACTTATAACATGTCTCCTAGATAGAATCTTGATAAAGGAGCCCATCTTGTTATGAATCTTGCTAACCTAGTTAGCAACAATTGGAATATTAGTCTTATTAGTTTAACTTAAACTAAAATATCAACCATAAGGTGCAATAACAAACTTGATTGGCAAGAACCCAAAATTAGCCTGAACTCTAGCACTCTCATAAATGTCTAAGGCCTTATAAAAGACCTTAAGTATGCCATCACTTTTTTAGTACTTCATTAGGCTGATCACACATTGACTTATGCATCAAAGCATGCTCAGTGGGTCCTTTTTCATTATGTATATCTGACCTTTGTTCCTTTATGTAGGCCATCAGCTTGATTTAACCATCATAAAAGGTTTAGACATTTTTAGAATCATCGCTTGGCATTATTCATGGCTTACTTGGCCACCATGTTAAATAATGATTATTCATAAACAAATGAGATAATTGCCCACTTTTAGAACCAAAGTATATCCAGACAATCTCAAAGGCATCACTTTTGCTACTTGATACAAGAAAACAATCAGGCTTTAGAAGCTTACGAGGTATTTGTTAACAAAGAGCTTGAAAGAAAGCAATGAAAGGTGAGTAAGATCCTCTTATCAAGCAAATCAAGCCACTATAAGCCAAAATATGTACTTCACATCATTTAAACAAGCAATACCAAATAACTTAACCACCCTAAGTGAACATCCTAAACCAAGCCATTGAAGTTATCCTATTTATACCACCCTTCTAATCAGATAATTTGCAAAATATATATGCAAAAATACCACCCAAGATAATTGACCCTATTATATTCCACTTTAAGTTTTTCCTATTGCTAATTCCACCACTAGTAACTAGATATATTCCTTTGTCACAACTAACCAATTTCTCATCATTGACAAATAACATGACACTACTAACTAACCAATATCCCACCATTAATAAATAACATAACACCACCCTTTTAACGCTGATGTGGCTCTAAGTTATACCTTGCACCATCCTATTAACATGAATAATACAACCCATTCTTCCATTCCATTAGTTATAACTTTCATTAATTTTCCTAAAACTTTCTTCCTTTGCTTGGAGAAAATCATAATTTTACTATAGATATCATGACCACTCCATTAGCAACCCAATTCGAATTGGTAACACACCTAGATGCTTATGATGGCACCTTAAATCCCCTTGAACATGTAGAATTATTTTGAGCTTCTATGTTATTATCTGAAGCATTAAATGCCATCATATGTTGCACTTTTTCCATTATCCTTTGAAAAGTGAGGCTATGATGGTTCATGTTGTTACCAAATTGATGCATCTCTAATTTCAAATAGCTTGTTAAGGCATTCCAAGCTCACTTTACAACTAGTCAATTGCCTTGAAAAACATTTACAACTCTTATTAATTTTCAACAAGGATGATAAGAAACTATATAGGAATATCTTGCTTAATTTAATTCGTTAGCATTAGGAATTAAAAATCTTGATGAAAGAGTGGCTATTTATCAAATAATAATAAGCTTATGACTAGGACACTTCACTTTGCCTTTAGCTAAATGACTTACTTTTAACTTAAAAGAGCTATTGTCGTAAGAAGAGAAATTCATCAACGCCAAAGAATAAAACTTGAATAGGCAACAACATAAGTGAATACAAGTAAAAACTAGTTGAAATGTGAAGCTGAGAGATTCGATTGCATGGCTCTATAAGGCTAATGTAACAATTATATACCTTTTGTTTGCCTTTTTAAGCAAGATAATGCATAATATAAAAGTAACTGAATTAATGAAGTTCCTGGAACTAAAGAAAAGAAAGCATTCTTTAACTGATTGGACTAAGTATTATAAGTTTCACTAAGATTATGGTCATGATATAGATGAGTGTATCACATTAAAGGATGAGGTAGAAAACTTAATTAAGAAGGGATATCTTTCAAAATATAAGAAATATAAGCCAAACAACTAATATCAAAGAGAGAAAGAAACTGATCAAATGGACAAGGAGGATTGCTCGAAGTATAGATGAGTGAATGATTAAAAGGTAATACAAGTTATAGAAATAATAACATAAAGGTTTATAGGAGGAGGTAGCTTGAATAGAGTAAGGAAAAGGCACACTAAATAAATATTCATAATTAAGTAAAAGTATCATAAATAAGAGTTTAACTTAATCAACTTCATAGAAGAAAACTTTAGAAATATCAATTAAGACCATGACGATTGAATGGCTATTAAAATACTAGTTGCTAACTATCTTATGAAATGAATTTTTATTTACTAGGGGAGCTCGACATATGTCTTATACTTTAAAATAGCAAAGAGCATGGGAATCTCAATATATATATATATATATAAACCCTATAATAGGGCACTTATCAAGTTTATAAGAAGTTAAGTGTAAGTCAAAGAACAAGAACATTAAAAGTCACTTTGGGTTCTGATCATAGGTTGGAAGACATTAAAGTAAATTTGTTAGTAGTTTCAACTTTAAATAGTGCATATAATGCCATCTTAAATTGTCTATACTTAGATTTGGCATAATTATTTTCTGCACTCTTCATTTGTTAATGAAGTTTAATACTTTGAGCAACATAAGCTAAGCAAGGGGTGATTAGAAAGTAGCATGCTAGTGCTATATAATGAGTTTGAAAGGAAAAAAGTTTAGCTTATTGTCAGTAAAGAAAAGTGATTTGTTAAAAGATTACCAGATGATCAATTTTACTTACCTAGATGCTTAGGTGGATAATATAGTAAAACTAGAGTTTGAAGCAAAACTTGAAGAATTCAAATTTTTTTTACAACAATGATGAGAGGACAATAAAAATTGGTGCAAAGCTAGAAGAACAAGATAAATACATATTGAGTTAACTATCAAGAAGTAATAGCATATTATTTGTATGGTCATCAATTAACATGATTAATATCAATTCATTAGTGGCTTGTCATAAACTATCCATATAACCAATAATCAAGCTCATATAATAGAGGAAAAAGAATATGGGAGGTGAACGACAGGCAATAATAAAGGAAGAAAAAAGAAAGTTTTTAAAAGTAAGGTTAATCAGGAAACTCTTCACATTACTTGGTTAGCAAATGTTATCTTAGTCAAGAAAGCAAACGAACCTAGAGAATGTGTATAGACTACATAGACTCGAAGAAAGCTTGCCTAAAGAAATCTTATCCTTTGCTCGACATCAATTGGTTAGTTAATAGTTTATCAGGATTCAAAATCCTTAACTTCAATAATGCATTTTTTTAATACAATTAAATGAGGATGCATATAGATGATGAAGACAAAATTACCTTCATAACTAACCAAGGACTATTCTATTACAAGGTAATGTCATTTGGTCTCAAAAATGTAAAAGCTTCATATTAGTGCATGATGAATAAGGTATTTGTTGACCAAATAGGAAAGAATATAGAGGTGTATATGGATGACATGATCATAAAATCAATAATGAAGGAGCAACACTATAAAGATATTGCTAAAGTATTTGAAGTTTTAAAAGGGTACCAAATATGGCTTAATCCAAAAAAAGAGCCTTTAGAGTCAAGGTAAGGAAATTTTTAGGTTTCTTGCTCATCAAACAAAGGATCAAAGTAAACCTTATCAAGTACTAGGCAATCATGCAAATCAAAAGCTTAGTGACCATTAAAGAAATACAAACCCTCAATGGCAAATTAGTAGCACTATCATGGTTTTATCTAAATTAGTAGACAAATCCTACCATTTTTATAACCTTTTAAAAGGTGTTAGAAGCTTCAAATAGAGTAAAAAGTGCAAAGAAGTGTTTATAAAACTAAAAGAATATTTGGCCATATTGTTAATATTATTGCAACCAAAACTAAAGGACACTTTGTTCTTATACTTAACAACATTTGAAGTGGTTGTTAGCTTGGTTTTAGTTAAGGAATGTGAAGAAGTGTAAAAAATAGTATATTTCATTAATAAAGCACTTCATAAAGCAGAAACCGAGTATCAAAAAATTGAAAAACTAGACTAGTTGCATAAAAAAAGATCAAGCCATATTTTTAAGGTCATCAGATAGTAATCCAATTGAATGTACACAAATGATAGGTTCTACATAAGCCTAATTTGCCAATCGATTAGTAGCTTAGGCAGTAAAGTTGTCAAAATATGGTATTTTTTATGAAATAGGAAAAGCAATCAAATCCTAATCACTAGCTAATTTTATAATGGAAATGACTAAAGGTAACAATGCCAATTTATCCATAGAATGGGTCATGTTCATAAACAAATCTTCGAATAAATTTCAAAGTGGAGTAGGAGTGATCTTAGAATGTAAAGATGGAATAATTCTAGAGTAGTCAATTAAGTTTGATTTTAAGGCCTTGAATAATCAGGTTGAATATGAAGCCATCATAGTGGATCTAAAGTTAACTAAGGAGTCAAGGTTAAAATAATTCAAGTCTATAATGACTCTAATCTAGCAATTACCCAATTAATGAGTAAATATGAAGTGAAGGGGCCTAATGTAATTAAGTATGTAGATAAAATGAAAAACTTGTCAAGAGACTTCACGTGCAAACTAATGAAGATATCCTAGTAAAAAAAAGAAAGAAAAGCAGATGGTTTAGCAAAGCTGGCTAATGCCAAAGTAGTAATGAATAACCATATAATCATTTAGGAGTTAATTGGAACACTAAACATAAAGGAAAAAGATATACCACAAATTGACCAAACAAATTGCTAGATCACTTCTACCATAGTTTACCTTGAAAAAAGTGAGTTACCTAAAAAGAGAATTGAAGCATGAAGAATTCAAAGGCAAGTAGCTCACTTTTTTGTCGATAATAGACAATTATACAAGCACAACTTCAATCTACTAGCACTTAGGTATCTCTTACTAGATGAAGCTGATTATTTATTATGAGAATTACATAAAGAGATATATGGTAGCCATTTGGTAAGGAATGACTCTAGCCTTCAAAGCTATTCAATTGAGATATCACTAGCCTAAAATTAAACGAAAAGCCATAGAACTAGTTTAGAAATGTGATAAATCCGAGAAATTTGCTAACATTTAAAGACATCCATTAACTTTAATGGAGCTTATTATATCTTCATGACCTTTTGCTAAATGCGGTATAAATTTGTTAGGACCATGACTAATTGCCCTTGGATAATTAAAATTTTTTATTGTGGCTATAGATTACTTCACCAAATGAGTAAAGGTTGAACCTTTAGTATCAATTACATTAAAGATTATATAAAAGTTATTCTAGAAGTCCATTATATATAGGTAAGATTGTAAAACCCACTTCATTAGGATAAATATTGCATTCATGTGCAAATCTCATCATATGTAGGTTTGGGTTTCCAAAAATATTAGTCTCTGATAGCATAACTTAATTTACAATGGGTAACTTCATAAGCTTCTACCATGGATAAGTACACTAAATTTCATCTGAAACATATTTTAAATATAAACATCTTATAACTTGAATGATTTTTCTAACATATTGGGAGTCAAGCAAAAATTCATATCAGTAGAACACCCCTAATTAAATAGTCAAGCAAGGCTAACTAATAGGATTATTTTAGAAGGCCTTAAATCAAGGTTTAATGAAGTAAAAGGAAGATGGATAGAAGAATTAGTTAGTGTTTTATGATCTCACTGAAGGATGTTACTTTTATCTTTACACAAGACTCCCTTTAAGTTGATATATGACTTGGGAGCAATGTTACTAGTTAAGTTAGGAAAACTTAGTGAGCGTCATATGAGGTATAACAAGAAAATAAATTAAAATCACTAAAGCCAAGACTTGGATTTTTTGCTTGAAATTCAATAAAGCTAAGCAATACAAGAGAAGAATGACTGATTATTTCATGAAAAGATTAAGGTGCAAAGCTACCATAAAGGATCACTAATACTTAGATAGGTTGAAGGACCATGCAAAAAACCAAACAAAGGAAAGTTGGCCCTAAATTGGGAAGGACCATTTCAAGTAAAGAAATAGTTGGGAAATAAGGCATTCAAATAAAAAATGATTGAGGGGGTATTGATCCTATAGACTTGGAATGGTATTCACCTTAAATAATACTTTGTAAATATATGAAGTTTGAATACGTTGAATGAAACTACAAAATTTGATATGAATAAAGATGAATATTTAGTAAAATTCAATCAAATGAAATTTGAAAGTTCAAATGATTCTTGCACCCTCAACATTCTAAAGGCCTAAGCAAATCTCAGACCTTTGGCATTTTAAAACTTGTCTCTCATAAGTGCCTAAAGTCCTATAAAAGACCTTTAGTATACCATCACAAGGAAGAAACTTTTTTAGTATTCCATTAGGCTGAGCACACATTAACTTATGCATTAAAGTGTGCTTGGTAGACCCTTCTTGGTTATGTATATTTGAACTTTGTTCACTTGTGTAGGTTACCAGCTCTTTTCGACTATCATTAAAGGATTAGACATTTTTGGAATCATCATTAGTTAATGTAGTAAGGTATTAACTTTTCAAAGAATATGCCTTAATATGATCTTAATGTAGCTTAAAAAAGGATATGGTTCATGCTTGTTCAAGGAAAGAACTTCAAAATTCTTAAATAACAAAGGTATGTATCATCCACTTAATCTATGTTCTTTATATCTTTGAATATTAAATTTCTGTATATGTCTCATGGTGAGTTGGAAAATATGTGTGTGTGTTTAAGGATTTATTTTACTATTGGAATTGGAAAGTACATATGTTAAGTGAATTTGGGAATATGGTAATAAACTTAGGTTATCCATAAGTTAGTTGAAATTGTTGAAGAATGAATTATTAGAGTAGGGCTATGCTACTACTTACAGCTTAAAAGTTTAATTATTTAGTATGGGAAGAAAGTTAAAGATGTCCCTAATGACAAGGGATAAGCAAAATAAGTTAAGAAAATGATAAATAAGCTTTAACGAAACAATTCAAACTATTTGAAAGCATTGTAATTTTACTAAACAATAGTTACTCTTTCCTTTACATATTTAAATTCTTAAAATTTCATAAGTTAATTTTACACCATTTAATACTAGAATTTGATGGAAATTAACCCTAAATTTTCCATGGATAGAATAGAGCCACCAATACAAAATAGGTCATAACTCTCAAATGGAATATCAAAAGCAAAATCCATAACATTATTTGAAAACTAACAAATAGAACCGGTATACTTTCAAATTTTATGGCCAAATTATGGCTTAATAATTCCCAGTTTAATTTTAACAATGACCTTAGTGTTGTCTTGGGTAGCCCTAAGGAGGCATACTAATTTAATCATAACTCCTAATTGGTATGTCAAAATTTAACAAAGTTGAAGTAACTACTACAGTTTATAAGTCATGATGGAGAAACTATCAAAAGGGCTAATTTATGTTCTGAGGATATATAAGAGCTAAGAAATGGGTGTAAAGGGATATTAGGATATGAAACTGACTTTCTATAAATATGGAAAGGACATAAGATATATAAACAAGAAAGCATAACTTTACTAAGTAAATTATTGATTAAGATTGTTCTCTTATATATAGTGGGAAAACAATGAATAGTTATATATACATTCATATGTGAAATGCGAATATACATGTAGATTGTGAGATAGTGCATATTCCTCTCTTGATAGTATAAAGTAAGGGTGATCAAAATATGTAAAACTGCTTTTAATCAACTGCTCGAACCTAAAGTTAGTTAGTTAAGAGCTATTTGTATACTAACATCAATCAAAATCAATGAAAAAAGTTTACAAAGTTTGGTTGATTGATTAGTGGCAGTTGATAAGCCCTTAATCACATTAAATTGATATTAAATAAAAAATAAAAAAATTACAAATTTTGATTGATTCGTTAAAGGGTTATAAACTTTTGTTTCATATTTTTTTTATTTTTTGTCTAAATTTTATATATGAATGTTTAAATGTTAATATTATATTGTGTTTGAATAAAGGTTTATATTTCATGTTTAATGATCATGCTTCTAATTTAACATTGAAATTGCCTTTTTTTTCTATAATTGTACAAGTGGTAATTTACTTAATATACACATGCAAGATCGATGGTTTTAACCTACGATGTGAGAGGAATAAGGCCTTTCAGATAATATCAAGTCTCATTGCACCATAAAGTAATCCAGCTGGAATTGCTTCTTGTTATAGTCATTTACTCATGGGATCATGGTTGGTAGGTGTTTTAGGCCAATTTTGGCCATTGAATTCATAATGAAATATAGTACTATAGTATTACAATTTTTTTAAGATATTACCCTATTGGTAATCAACTTTAATTGACTAAAACCAAAATAATCGATTAAGTTTGGTTAAATTTAGTGGTTGATTGGTTTTGGTTGGAAAAAAGAATCATAGTAATGGTTAGAGTCTTTCAATTTAAAAAATGGTCTTAACCATTATTAATTAACTAATAATCACCCCTAGTACAAAGAATGTTGCCTTGATATGCTCAAGATGTGTTTGTGAAGAACAATGTTTGGACACATTAATAAAGGTAGAAGTTGAGATTTGTTAGAAAGTTATCATTAGTTTCTTATTGTTGAGTATACTTATACATTATCTTGATTGTGTTATGCACCTCTATAGTGCAATTGGCCATGTTTGATGATCTAGGTATTGATGATGATGAAGTGAAATAATGAGTTTGGCTTGTGCTCTATTAAGTAGTGTGTAGTGTAAGGATGATTCTAGAGAAATAAAGATGGAAGTAGTTTAAGGCATAAGGATGACATGAGAGTTACAATGGGGATTGTTATGTGATTTACATGTTGATACTATTGTAAAAAAACCATATATTGTATCTATGTTCCTTTAGGGTTAAATTGAATCATCCATATGCAGGTTGGACATCATTTCTTGGTATATTGAATTATGCTTCTATATCAGTGTGACTTGTGAAATATGCTTATAGCCATGGACTTAGCCTCCAAAATTGATAAGATATTTCATTATGGCTACTTTCCGCCTCATTATAATTTCACTTTTAACTTTATAGTTCACCTCTCTTTTGTTTGTCATATGTGAATGTCATTAGTTAATGATTTAACAAAGCATCACCATAAATTAGGTAGATGGTTAGCTTATTGAAACCCAGACTCATATTTCTGTGGAACATTTTTCAGGTAGTCAAGTAAGATTATCAGTCACCAATGGCCAAAACGGATACGTGTAATATGCATACATGGTTGAAATAGGCAACGACAGCAATTAATGAGATTTAGAAAATTGATAACTAGTTGTGCAACTTACTATGAATTATTTTTTGTAGATTAATTATAAAATTGAGAGTTTTCCCATTGAAAGATAATCTTCTCAAATAACGGAAGGCTATATCAAATAAACTCCCTAGACTTGTGAAATGATCTGACATTGCCTTCTTGCTGGTCATAGCGCGTGGCCAAGTTGTGACATATTTGCCAAACATCTAGATTAGCCCATTAACTCAGTTATATAGAGGATTTTACACATCAATAAATAAGAGAAAATTTTATATTATTCTGAGTCTCTTCATATATTTCTTTAACATTCTTATTTTACTTTCATTATTAGTAATAAAGCTCTTGCAATTTCAACTCTTGGATTAAGAGAGGACTCTTCTTTTATTTTCCATTTTTATTTTCACACTTCTAAAAATTTTAATTTTATTGTGGATTGCACCTTTTTTTTTTTTATCTATTTTTATTTTCACTAAAGTTTTCAATGATTTGGTTGTTTTAGTCAATCATCCCGGTTGACAATGCAATTACAAGGCCTTTAAAAAGAAATACTAACTTATATAGCACTGCAATATGCCTCGAGTCATTATGATTCTTGTGTTGGTATGTACTTTTTCACCTTATAGATTTTGCTGTTGCCGACAAAGAAGATATCATTTCTGATTGTATAAACCAATACCATAGTTACTAGACTTCTTTTTATACTAATGTATATTTTTGGTTTACTTAATATTTAGTATTTGAAAATTTTGAAAGTCTCGGGTGAATTCAGATTCAGAGTATTCCACCCATGCCTAAAAATATATCGAAAGTTTAATATGTTATCGGTCAATTGCACCAACATAAACATTGATTATTGGGAGTAGATGCTCAATCTTACTATTTTTGCTTCTCTCCTTGCATTGTTTATCTCATTTCGTACTACTCATTTCTAAAGCACAAGTATGATATCAGTAATATGAGTTGAGTAGAATAAGCATATTAAAAGAGAAGGATAACAAAATTATTTTCTTCTTTCTTTCTATATATCCCTTACCTTTAATTTATTTTCAAATTTTATTTAAAAATTTATGGAAATGTGACTGAGTACTGTTTTAATTAATCCATCATTTAAAATGACGAAGTTCCCAATATTCACAAGTGAGGACAACCAATCAAGTATTGAAAATATAATTAAACTTATGGTTGAATGTGGAGAAATATTCATGAATGATACTTAAAAATGATGTAAATTTCACTTTTTCAGGTTTTCAAATTATAAGGTGATATAAAGTTTGAGACAAATGATAGAAAATATAAACTTAATTTGTATATTAATTAAATTCAACTTATTTAAACTTGACTCATTTAAAGTCAAATTCAAATTAAAATCCTTATGAGCCAAAATTTTTGAACTTCACAAGCTTGACTCGTTCGTATTCCTGATCCCCGATTTACGACTATCTCGTGCATACTGCACATCATGTGGCTTGAGTATAATTCGGAGTTCCTTGTGTATCCTGACATCATATATAGGGGAAAGGGAGAGACCAAGAAAGCCAGAATCCAAGTGCAAACACTAGGATACATGATTTGAATACACAGTTGCCAATCCCGACCAGCTGCCAATCAAGAGAACGAAGCCTAAGTGCAAACACCATAGAATACATTATTTGAATACGTGGCTGCCAATCGCGACCTGATTGCAATGATAATAACGTCCTCCACAAATATTCTAATCCCCATTGTTGTGTAAAATCATTACCCATACATGAAAACATCAGAAGGAAGGAAACCGACAGTAAACACCACAGGCAGAGAAGCCTAAGTGCAAACACTAGAAAATACACAATTCTAATACATGCCAGCCAATGACAACCTCCTGACAATAACTGTGTTACCTTCCATAAATTAACTACTCCCATCAATGGGTAAAATCATTTAGCAAGCATAAACCCATTACAGAATGCAGTCTTGCTGATAGGACGTACTTTGTGACACATCCATTTGTACAAAACACATTCTGGCCAATAAGATACCATCGATACATACAATAGGTGCTATACCACAAAAAAGAAAAAATTGCACTCGGAGCTTAAACACCCTACCATCAATCCTTGCTTGTTGGAGGTCTCTGGGCACCAGGGGGGGCAGTTGGCCTTGGGAAGTTATAGTCGAGACGCATGCCTGCAATGTGGGGGGCTTCCACATAGGGGCTCTGCAACATCCGATTGCGATGAGCCGATACAAATGGTCAATAATCATGTTAGGAGAACTTTTGTATCAATGTTATCAAACACCAATTGTTCTCAAAAGTCTAAACTTTTTTTAAGAGAAGGCTTGGATGCCCTCTCACACAATAGCCCTTTGGCCTCAAAGTGTAGACATAACACAGGCCCACCGTGCTGAAAATTTATTAGGCAGAGTGGAAGTGATAGGAATTGAACCCTTTAACTTTTTGGTTGAAGAAGCTTTAGTATCATATCAAGTGTCAATTATTCCAAAAAATTTAGAGCTTTAAAAAGAAGGCCTAGGAATGATCTTAATTAGAACTTTAATAAATGTCAATAGCAAGCATGAAAAATAAAATTCGCATGAAATAGTGAAAAATAAATAATAAATTGGCAGACATCAATCAGAAAAACTGTACCTGGGGCACAGGTATAGTCTGAGACGACAAGTCAGGACTTGAAGTTTTAGCTGATGAATCGTGGCTAGGTTCATTTTCATTCAATTTATGTACTGCATTGTTTAGTACACTCTCGTTCTCATTCCCACCGGCTGACTTCACCCTCTACATTCAATAGGCATTTTCAAAATTATTCTGCAACCAATATCCCATTCTGCTTTTACTAGATAATTAGAAGAGTATGATACCTGGAAGATTTTACCAAGTGTCTTCAATCCTTTTGCTCGTGCACGAAGTTCTTCTTTTCTAGCACTACTGTCTTGAAGAACCTATGCATAATTTGGTTATTGAAAATTAGAATTTGACATTGATTAAACATTATCTAGTTAGAGAAGTGATGATGGAGTAGCAGAAGCAACCAATTGACAAACACGGGAAAGAGTGGCCTCAATGTCTGCCACATTAAGCTTCCACAGAGAGTCAATCATGAGCTTTTTATGAGACTGCATGTATTCTTCAAGCTCTTCTTCAGTATAGTTCCCTTCTGCATTAAGTTGCTTCTTCATATCCTCCTGCAGCTGTATCAAAGCAATTGCCCCTAGAACCATCATAAAGAAAAACCAAATCATAAGTCTCTTGCATTATGCTAACATCCTACACATAAGCAATTTATTTTTCTTAACAAGAAGCCAATACTAACACAGCAAGTCAATATTAGAAGCAAACACTTCATAATAGTAACAGTTACATAATTGATAAGCAAGGAATAAACACCAATAAAATAGATCCATCAAAAGTTCCAAAAAACCCTCAATGAATATACACTAATGGGAGTGAAACTCCAAGCAGTATTCATGTTTCTATTGCATTCATGGATGTTGATAAAGAGCAATTTCTTAGGCCGTACTCAAACTAGAGGCAGTCATCTGGGCCCATAAATCCATAATTCTCATTTGATTACCTACTAAATATTCCCTCTTAAGCTAGAGCATAGATGTCAAACATGTCCAGTTTGTTACAAATATTATCAACTGTTTTCTTAGAAGGACTTTAATAAATAAATCAGCTAATTATTTCCCTATTCTAATATATCTAAGACCAATAATCCTTTCTTGAAATTTTTCTTTAACAAAATGACAATTAACTTCTACATATTTTATTCATTCATGAAAAATTAAATATGTAGCAATATAAGTAGCAGTTCGATTATCACACCACAACTGTATAATTTCGAAAGACTTAGTTCTAAGTTGATAAAGAAGGTAAAAAACCCACACACACTCAAATGTAGCCTAAGCCATGGCTTAATAATTAGATTCTACACTTGAACATGACACTGCCGCTTATTTCTTACTTTTTCAAGACATAAGATTCCTACTAACAAACACAATACCCAAAGATGGATCTTCTATCCATAGGACATCATGCCAACTAGTATCTAAGAAATGTTTGATTTTGCAATAACTCTAATTTTTATATAAGATCTCATGTCTAGGTGCTTTCTTGAGATATCTTAGAATGCTTATAATTGCATCCCAATGTGATGTTGATGGAGAATTCATAAACTAACTTGTTACACTTACCAAAAAGGAAATATTTGGCCTGGTTATGGTAGAATATTGATTTAAATCACGCATATCAAATGTTCAATAACATCAATCCTCCACACACATTCACATCTATCTGCTTGGTAATGGAGTTCTAGTCTACACTCTACTTTCGTCCATTAAAACCTCATGATGAGCAGCACATACATAAGCTATTTGCTAAAACTCTTGATTTAATATGCTCTGTTGCTCAACTTATATACTCTAATTTTCTAAGCTCTCACTCAGTTCGGGAGAGTTTGTATATATAATTATGGTTTGATTTTCTTATCACGTAGTGGAACTGTTGGTTTATGTTTAGAAGACAAACATAAATCTTCGATCTTTCTAATTTTTTTAAGTTCTGGTTCACACATTAATTTTTTGTTGATATGTCTGACCCCACTTCTCATTGTGATATTCACCATTCATAATGTCTACAAGTAGCGGCGTTTGCAATAAAATTTTTGTTGATGTCGCATGTGTATTGGGTGCTGTCAGATGCACCTCGCTTGATTGAATGCATGCCTGCGCTCCTAGTCATACTGTCACAACTTTTAGCAGTATCATATGATCTTTTGGATTCCAATTTAGCTTGGCATTATCTCTAGCTGGGTACTTGTCTTCAAATTAACATATTAGCCTATGTCACATGATGATATTATTATCTTTGAAGCTTGGAAAGCAGTGAAAGGTGTAACATGAAGTATCTGTGGTTGCCAAGGTTTGCAGCTATTCAAGTCATTACATACGACATTTTCTGAGATGTAACACCCTGGCTCATTTCCCTATATAAGCCTTAATACTGTTTTACCCTATATCGCCCGCATGGAATCCAACTCTTCAATAATCAGTAAGTCTATATGTTCGATAGAAAGTTTCTGATTTCCTTTTGACATTATCTGTTTTTGAAAGTTTCTAAATAAATTTAAAATTTTTTATCTCAACTCCCCTTATTACTACCATTCGAGTTCGGCTGATATAGCATTCAATTATTTAGTCAAAATGTAGATGTGCAGGATCTCAGAAAATAATAAGGCAATGCTATTATGTTTGTTGCTGCATACATTTCGAACTATCTAGTATGTGATTATCAATCAGATCAAAAGTCTACAACTACGTTATATCTTAATTTAAAATCACTCAGGATTTGCCTTGCATATGCATCATGATACAAATGCCTCTCAAACTAGCTAGCTGAGTTCATATTTTAAACATTTTGGGGGCTGTGACCTAGTTGTCGGTTTATCAGATTATGTCTTGTTTGGTTTCATCTCTATCAAATGATTTATGCAGAAGAGGATTAACCCTAAGGAACAGCAAATATGCTTTTAAAGCTAATGTAAATAAGCAGATATGGTTATAAGCTAGTGTAAATGAAAGCTTGGACTATTTGCAGGTTTACTTCTACCAAGTATGGTATAATTGTGTTATGACGGTATGAGATCTCAATCTCATTGTGCTTCTCATGAAGTAGCAAAGAAGGCCCACTTCCAAACTCTACTGCTAATGGACTGTTATGTTGAAAACAAATCATTTCCTCTCAGCAGATAATTTGAAGTGTTACTTACTGATATAATTTTAAGTGTTACTTACTGAGATTATTGAATTTTGTGATGGAGGACCTCCAGTTAAGAATTCCATATCGCTGGGAGGTCCACATGCTAGTATTGCTTCTATGCCATTTTGTGGAAGTGAAATTCCTTTCAAGATTTTAGGTTAATGACATTTCACTCTATTTTATTGAGATGTTAATAATGGCAAAAATGTGCCTTGTAATGTCCTTATTTCAGTCTTCTACCTCACTTTCTGTGATATTTATTCTGAAAACTCAATTTTTATAGCTTACTTCATCTCTGTCCCGATTAAGTTGTAATTGCAGGAACTTCCTTACTCTCAGTCGTGACCTTAAGATACCAATGATGAGCATAATATTGACTTCAGCTAGATTATATTGGACAATTTATTAAAAACATAGTTTGGTTTCTTAGAGCCAGAGGATGGAACAATATTTGATAGATATAGCACACTTACGTAATAGTGTCCTTCAGGGAGGTAGAACAAGATGTCCTTCCTTAAAACTTCGATAATTATACTCCTATACTATGCACTATCAAAAACCTGCTTTCACGTGATTACTCATGTCATGATTTATAAGTATAAACACAGGTCTGAAGCTGGTGCTCATTTGAGACTACACCATGAATACAATACAATATGTTTTGGCTGCCTCGAAGGTTATGGATTCACTATTCTCCTTCTATTGGTTTATTGATATATTTACAAATTGTGATTTGTCTTCATTAAATCAATTTAATTGCATAAATATTCTGAGTGACTAGTTACACTACTCAAATTATGCAATAACGGCTCTGCTCAAATCATGCATAGATATAGTGACCTTAACAATTGAAAATGTTATTTATCTTTGTCAAGAGAGATTACTCTTAAATTTTCCTCTTCAACTTCTACTAAGGACAAACAGGATACTACTGCTTATTGCCTAAAGGGTTGCATTATGCCACAATTTATTTTGAAAATTAATGGACACACATACATACGCATGTTCTATACTAATTCTAATTCATTGTTATTTCATTTTATGCGAGGACACAAAAATACATAAAGTGCACTTCTCATCTTGAAAGCGTATTCTACAAGGAAGACATTACATGATCTACATGGTTATCAACCTTTGGGAGAGTGAGTAAAACATCCCAGCATTTTAGCTCACAATATGTGTGACAACTTTCCACAGAGCAAATCTAAAGACATGACAGGTAATCATTTTTTTTTACACTTGGTTGAATATACACACACACACACACACACATATATATATATATATATAAATATATAAATATAGGCATGGACACTTATCCACCATGACAAAAGAAATATTATTAATTACTTTTACTAACCGCTCTTGAATTTGACTTGGGCCCTGAAAGTGTCGGTGGAGTTTAAAGGAAGGAATAAGATAGCACTATATTGATTATCTTCTACCCATCCATGCTATGTGGTTAGCTATTAAAAATTAATTTGGGAATACATATTTTTACGCACTATTATCTTTTTATTGCAAGATGAGAAGGCATAGACTGATTGACCCAGAGAGCAGATTGTCACTCATAAGCCAATCAACCCAAGGGATGATTGACCATTTAATAAGCTGATCAACCATCCATCCTACAGGAAAAGGATGAAGGACCATAAAATAAATATCATCCCTCGTTCTTTAAAAATGCCAATTTATGCTTCTCTTATATGGCTACTAACATTGGCATTGGAGCGTGCTCAGAAAACACATCTCCACCTCACACAGCTATTTTTATTTATTTTGCAAGATCTCTTAATGACAAATGACATGAGAAGAAATGCTAATACAAGCTAACAAAGTCCAGGAATACCAACTGATTGACCCATATGTTGATTGCCACCAAGAAGGGTTTACCCAAACTTACACAGCATGGTATATGATATCTTATAGGGAAAAGACAACTCAGTATGTACAATTCCTCACTTACCTCACTCTTAAACTCATCAATATATGCCCTTCTTGAATGATCACAAACTTTGCCATCAATGGGCAAGATCTCTTGGCCATAACCAACCAGCTTGAGAAGGAAAAGCTAATACGAGCTAAAAGTCAGAAAGCTAGATAGAAAATAGTAATCTAAGGTTTTGATAGATAAACCATGAGCTTATAATTAATGCCCAAGCAAATCCTCGACCACTTAATCAAGCTCGAGCAAATCCTCGACCACTTAATCAAGTCTGAACACGTCCTCAGCACATAAATACCCCCAAATATAGATAACTAGCTGTTTAACAACATCAGTTCATATGTCTTTCAAGTTGATCCTGGTGGGTCACACCCTAGAATCTCAATCGAACCATAAAATGACTTGAGGCTAAGCAACCCAACTCAACCTCGAGTCACACAAATCAAATCATTCTCAATCGATTATTATAGTCTAAACACCTGTAACATGGTCTAAGTCGCATATTGTCACATCAGCCCAAGTGTCACTTCACTATTCTCAATGAATTCAAGTATACACTTTGAACATGGATCTTGGCATTGACATCCATCTTCGTTCAATACTTTGTGCTTTATGTTCTTTTCTCATGACTCACACTAACCTGAACAATGGAGATCTCTTTAAAGCTCCACCTTTGGTTCCTTGTTTCTGTATTCAACGGGCATTAAAACCTCCTATTCAAAATGGCATAAGGAATGGGGCACATGACATCAACATTCTGCTTAGGCATTATACACTCAATCAAAGATATGACCCACAAGGCTAGATAGATATCCCCAGCCTCGACTACTCAAACAAAACCCAAGGCACTCTCAACTGCATGGATACTTCTTGGCTGCAAAGACATTCCACACACATTCATACCCCTTAACACCATGTCCATTCTATAAATAAAGGCCTTCTCATAATCGCAAGCCATCTGATATGCCTTTAGTCTTACCTATTTCCACTCCCCTTTCAGTCTTGTATTCATTGGGATTTTGTCAGGATGATTATCATTTGATGTTCTTAGGTTGATTGATTGAACATTCTCTTGTGACTTTTGTATATAAATAGCACAAGTGTTGAGCAATTTGCTAAGGTCATTTCCCTCAAATTCATAATTCTCTTAATTCAAGTAAGAGAATAGTAGTAAACCCTTTTTAGGCACGAGAATACCTAAGAAAAACATACTTTAGAGATAGAGGGTCTAGTTTAAAAACTTGAGACCAATGATCTTAAACAAAACAAGTACAACCAAAAATACGTATAGAGAGATAAAATAATGGCCAAGAAAGAAATGAATTAATAAGACACCTAACCATCAAGGCTCAAAGTAGGCATTTGATTGATTATAAAACAAGTTGTGGAAACCACTTTTGCCCAAAACACCTTAGGTACTTTTATTTGGAATAAAAGAGCTCTTGAAACTTCAATTAAATGACTATTTTTCATTCAACTATCCCATTCTGCTATGGAACCAAAACAAGCACAACTGATAATGTGTGAAGAAAGAAATGAGTTAATAAAACACCTAACCATCAAGGTTCAAAGCAAGCATCCGATTGGATTATAAAACAAGCTATGGAAACCGCTTTTGCCCAAAACACCTTAGGTACTTTTATTTGGAATAAGAGAGCTCTTGAAACTTCAATTAAATAACTATTTTTTCGTTCAATTACCCCATTCTATTGTGGAGTAATCGCACTGAAACATTGATGTAAAATACCAAGCTTGGACAAATACCAAGGAAACTAGACAAATATATATTCTTTGGCATTACCACTTCACAAGTTTGAGGAAGAGCCTTGGTGCAACAATAGAGTTGTCACCATATGACCTAGAGGGCATGGGTTCGAGTCATGAAAACAGCCTATTGCAAAATGCAAGATAAGGCTGCGTGCAATAGACCCTCCCCGAACCTCACACATAGCGGGAGCTTCATGCACTAGGTTGTCCCTTATCGCTTCACAAGTTTCATATATTAGTATGAATGTGATTCATAATCTCAACATGATTTTTCATTAAATAAAATCACGTAATTCTTGAATAATCATCAACAAAGGTAATAAAGTAACAATACCAACTTTAGACACAATTAGACAAGGACACCAAACATCAAATGAACTAACTTAGAGAGGGATGTAACCCGTTTATTGACTCCAAGAACATATGATTGACAATGTTATCTAGTAGACTAACAATGTTATTTAGCAAACTGACACAACTTACAATCAAAATGTGAAACAAAACTTAAATTAGGACACAATTTCTTCGAGAATGCTAAGGAATGATAACCCCAAAAACAACGCAACTGTGGATTAATGGTCGCAACAACAGCAATAAGCTAAGAAATGTTTTCATCAAGCACATACAATCCACCAAATTCATATTCTCTATCAAAAATCTCTATCAAAAGACCTTGATAAACACAATAACCAAAATAAAAACACCACAATTATAACTACACGTAATTTGGCTAACAGAAAGTAAATAAAATGGGAATTTAGAAAGACATAAGACATCGATCAAAGAAATATTAGAAGTCACATCGACTATATCACTTCCAACAACAAAAGTAGTAGACTCATTGGCTATAATGATAGAGGAAGATGAGATTTTAAAAGAAGAAATGATACCTATGTTACTCAACATATAATCAATAGCTTCAAAATCAATTACCAACCTAGAGTTCAAATAGGAAAAACATGCAGTGAGTGGATGGTGGTTGCTATGAAAGGTAAAGCTAAATCAATTGATTATACTAACCTTTGGTCAAGGTGATGTGTTAGTGGGGGTTCAAATTCTAATGCAAGAGTTCTAGTAGTAGTATGTGCCATAGGATGCCATGGGAGGAGGCACACCACCAAAGATTGTTGCAAGCATCATCACTTGCCAAATCCTCATGTGCCATCACTAGAAGCACACGTGCTACATGCGCCAGTTAGAAGTAGTCATCAGTTGCCAATCTACTACCCTATCCACCCAAATCTGAAAATGGCCCATTGAAGCTCTGTCAATCACACCAAATAGCTTCTAGTGTATTCTCCATTGCATTCTTCACATAGTAACTCCAAAATCAGATCTAGGCCTTACTATCTTTCAACCAATTTGCGACTTAAGTCACTGCTAGATTCATAAAAAGCAAAAAAAAAAAAAAGGGAAGTGTTTGCTAGTTCTAGAATAGGTGTTTAGGTTCTCTGGAGTTTTGTTTTAGGAGGCTCTAGATACCATGTTAAGAGATGAAAAAGAATTGTGAGGTCATGCTCTTAACTAAGGCAAGCAAACTCAGTATTTAATAAAATATATACATGGTGTGGGGTTACAATAGGTAAGCCCACAAGCCATAATTCACTAACCTATCTTAGTCCATAGCTTATTGTCTACTAAC
Organism: Sindora glabra; assembly: GCA_020226215.1. Taxonomy (NCBI): domain Eukaryota; kingdom Viridiplantae; phylum Streptophyta; class Magnoliopsida; order Fabales; family Fabaceae; genus Sindora; species Sindora glabra. The sequence continues at coordinate 91,777,106 of CM035228.1, forward strand.
AAGACCAAAGTCAGGAAAGAAATCCTCCAAGTCAATGAAAAATGGAGAAAACTTGTAGTAAGTATACGGGCTACTTTTAATGAACATGGAAGCACAACAATAGAAAAAGGGATATCTGTAAGACCAGACTCCCAGATAAAACCATTAAAATCCATCATAGTTATCATTAGTCTCAATCACCATAGCTTTTCAATATAAAGCAAATGAACTGAAGTCAAATACCCCCACTAACTGACAAGAGAGGAGCACAAAACCCATGAAAATACAACTCCCAGAAAATTGAATTTTCCCAGAATTATACCATCACCAAACTTAGTTATACCATAGAATTTTCCCAGAATTATACCATCACCAAACTTAGTTATCTCACTCGACACCACTATTGCTCAATCCAGAATAATGGTCATGATGCAAATAAATAATTTCAAAAAAACCAAGGCAGTGAAAGACAACCCCATATCACATGTTCAAAACTGGAAAAACCAACTGAACTTCATTAATCAACATAGAAAGTAAGCTGTGTTAAAAATTAGTTCAAAAGAAATAGGAAAAAGAAAAACTAAATGGGAGGGCCAAGTTTAATTCGATTGCCCCTGACCCATGTCTATGTGACGTCAACCTAGGAAACTTCCAAAAAAGTAAAAAAAAAAAAAAATAGACAGAAAACACAATTGCATGACATTGACAATAAATGACATGAATGAAATCAAGAAACCTGTTGCTGCTGTAACTTGGGATTTGATAAAATGCCCTTTGTTTCTAAACCACTCAGCAATAAAAGGCACACCCAAATATATTGCTTTCTTGCCTAGCTCTTTTGCAGCCTGCCGTGCATATATGTAGCCGATAGTATTCAACATATCAACACCATAAGCTGTGGAATGAACAAAGGGGGAAAAAAAAAAAAAAGGAAACCAAATCACCAGCCTGCTGAGTTGTTAATGTAATATTCTCCAACAAATAAGTTAACTTAAATAGTAAGCATTAATGAGCTGTAAATCTTTGGAAAAGTCATGTAAAGTAAATATTCTAAATTAAATTTTAATTTCTGTAAACAAACCACCCGTTACTTTCCATTATTATAACTTGTGATTGACAAACTGATCACTTAAAGTCAACTTTACTCCCGTGCGAACTTGCATTCTAGCATCAGTTGCAGCATAGTTATTTTCAGTCATGTCATAGCATGCAAGTTTGCTAATATCCTTAGGGCTTACTACCTGCATTGGATAACCGAGCTACTTCAGCTTCTGCATGAATAATAAAGTCATCCTTGTTTCCTTGAACATACTGAACCAATCTACTTTTGAGAATCTCTGCAAGCTTTTCTTCTCTCTCCCTTTGAACAATCTGCAGCAAAAAGGAATCTGTCAAAAAAAAAAAGGTGAAATAAAAATCCAAAACTATAGGACAAATTGAGGATAAAACAAATCGATCACACAAGCACAAAGGTTGAGGCATCCTAAACAAAGGCATGCACTTTAATTGCCCTTGCAACATTGGACAACTAGGCAATGAAGCCAAATGAGGAAGAGCTTCATCACCCAAGTTAATGCTCAGTAACAACTAACAAGGCTCTGTTGTTATCTTTTGGTGCTTCAATGTCAATAGATTTTATGCACATGACATTAAGAATTATGTGAATGACTTAAGAGAAATGTTCTCTGCCAAATGCATTGTATAGAAGGAAAGATGGTAAATGAAAATACACCTCTAGGTATAAGCTAATCGACAATATTAATGCCTAATTGTATGGTAACTTTAAGCCATATAATTCCTATCTTTCAGCTAATATTCAACAGATAATTTATCTCCTCCTGGCTCTATCAACTACCAGACAGAGAAGGAAGACAAAAAGAGCAAGGGATATGAGATGATATCAAGTGAATATGCATAGGAATGTAATCTTGGTCTTCTCTTTTTTGGTAAACAATATTAGTTCTGCACGTAACAGAACCAAAAGAAAATTAAAATTACTCATCACTTAAATTTTTTTGTGACAAAGTATATGTTATGTAACACTAACTTGATTGTATGATAGTTTTCAAAAATTCCCATGCTCAATGTTTTTAAAGATGGTCATATTCATATCCTTCACTTTGATGACCAAAATCCCTCCTTCTAAGAATCTCATCAAGAAAACATCAACTCACATAGGCCTATTCAAAATCAAATTGAAATCCAAGCTCTCAACTTTCCTTCTCCTAATAGCATCTACCACCTAATGGAAAGCAAAAGCTGCCTTTATGATTTGTCTACCAGCAAAGGGGACTCTAGAAAGACAAAAAAGTACACTTTGATATGTCACTTAGCTCATACTAGCAAATAGAATTTTACAAAAAAGTTTAAAAAAAAAAAAAGGAAAAACACTGGAAATAGAGATAATACTAATGGAGCAATGATGCTTAATCTTGGTAAACTAATGCTTCTTGGGCATGAAGGAACTAAAATTACCATTCATAATACACAAATCTTGTTACAACATAGAAGTCAGAGAAGTCTTGTGTCAAGTCCCTTTTAATAGTGTCTCAACAAAAGGAAAAGAAAGCAGAAGCAGAAGTGAATTAATCAAATGCAGGACAAGATATTTATCCTGATAAATGCTCCAAACAACTCTCCTATTCCCCTCAAAGGGACTCTATAATTATCTAACTATTTCTAAAATGGGAATCAAGTTCAAGGTTTAATAAAAAGCCAATTTCAGATTCCTTTGACATTAAAAGGGGAAAAAAAATCAGTAATCAATAACAACATATAAACTACTTTAAGGATTTCATATTCTTATTTCTAGCCCGATCAATTTGTCCTAAATCTTGGCTGAACCTTGGGCCTGCATTTCTTTCTACTTTCTATTCCATAAAAGACAGCTTTCTGTTTACTAATAGGTCATTTTCCAATCTTAAAGTCAAGCATTTAGTTTTGTGTTTTATCACTTGCAAAATTCTTCTCATTTACTTTATTTTTCCTTTTCTTATTTGTCAGTACACTAAAAATGAAAGAGAATATTAAGTCCAAAGAGTCATACACCATGTCTAGACGTGTCATGTGCCACTGGTGTGCTCAAGCTGTATCTGAAATGTCTAGAAGACAAAGAATTATTTCATTCTGACAAGTCTGCGCATTACCAACTACAGTGATTAGCATCTCAGAGATTTGACACACTGGAAAACAATCATATCCATGCTTCATAGGTTCTATGCTAGTCAAATCCAAAAATCCTAAGCAACTCGTTCACTCTTGCAGACACACAAAATATGGTTTTATCCAAGGGTCAAGCATATTACTGAAAAGTCAATACTTATGAGGGAAAGCGTAAGTTCAATGAAGAAACCACACTGAGCCCTTCAAACTATTTTCACTTGCTTTGTTCATTGAAATCTTTCCTCAAGAAGGATTGAAAGCTTAAGTCCTTACATTCCTCACAAAACCTTCATGGTAGTATGAGACTTTTGACATTAATTTGTAAATACATAGAAGAAGTAGTTGTTATTATTAGAGAATCAAGTTGATAAGAAAGCACATAAACTTATACCCTCATTTTCTCTTGCAACTTTTTAGCATCAAATTGTTCTGCCTCGGTGAAAATGTCCATTGAAGCCATTGATGCCATAGCTAACTGGCCTATGTATTCCTCAAAAAGCTCACTACCAAAGAGCATTGCAAAGATGGCCGCTGGATCAATAATTGCTTCACTGCAAAGAAGGGAAACAGGAACAAAGAAGTCAGAACACGAAAATGTTTCTGCAATAAAATATTGTAAGTGTCCTTATCCAGACAAAATCAGACACATCCGATCAACTTTAATAAAAAAATTCATATATTAAGATGCAAAGGAAGAAATTTAACGTTGAAATTCCTGATTTTCCGTGAGCATCATAAGCTTGCCGTTGGGCAGGGTCACTCAAAACTTGGTAGGCCTCACCCAAAACCTGAAACCAGATTGATAACACTATGGTGAATCACTAGTGACTACAGAAGCGAATTAACAATGGTGCAATCCAAGCTTTGCATCACAATAATATTAATGAGGATGAGCACAATGATAACACTAACAACAGAGAAAAAGGCATAAACAAGATTTTTTATTTAATAGAAAAGGAAATGTTATTAAAGGAAGGAGATAAATACAAAACAAAAGAATACAAAACCCTCAACACAAAATGATGGAAACTAAAAAGATATAAAAAAGGGAAACCAAGAAAACCATCCTACCAAAGATCTAAGATAGACTTCCAATTCCTTCGTAAATCTGTCAAACTAATCCCTCAAAAGAAACCATGAGCTTTAAGCCAAGGAGAGTGATAAACAAAATTTTTTCTCACACTAATACCATCAGCTGATATAGCTGTTTAAAAGTTCTAGTATTGCTTTCCAACCATAAACACAAAAACAGCAAGCCTTGCAACTTCCCATAGTGCACTTTTTTCCTTATTCCTGCCAAAACCACAGTAACTAGTAGGCAGAAACAGGAAAATATCAAAACTCATCAGCAAATGATATTCACAAGTTCGATTATAGGCTTACTTCATATATGTCTAGGCAGAGGGCAATCACAGGACACAACAGAAAAAACATTAAAAATTTAAAATTACTCAAAAATCACTGCTGTTCATAACTTACTAGGCATATCTCTTCAGTTGAACACCTAGACAAGACAATCCACTTAGATGCCTTATGGATTGTTTGAGAACATGCAAAATGATGGGGAATGAAGGAATGAAGGGCTATCTTCCTAAAATAATATTTAGAATATTAACTTAACCCTACATTTCCTTCAGTTCCCTCATTTCCCTTGTTCCCAAACGGACTGTTAATGCCCAGGCCAAAAAGCCAGTTGTTCATGGAAATAACAGTTGTATGATTATATGAAGATGGTTGTAAGCAATGTTGGTTTTGACTTTCTGCTCAACTGAAAGGAGGATATGTTGCCTCCGTTTAGTGGTGAGGAAATGAAATGTTTGTTACCAATTTTGGTAGTCAGCAAATGGTTTACATTTTTCTTCTTGATATTACTAAAAATGGCCAAATGGCCCAAGCCCAGTTGGTTCAGCCCAACAGATCCCCTGAAGCACAAAACCATTGGGCCTCTTATGGCCCACTCCCAATTAACATGGCACCAAATACCCATCCCATCACAATGCACTCACTCTTGCACACTTCTTTTTGCTGAAGTTGCACTAAAGGTGTGACTAATCACACTTTTGAGCAATAAGGTCACCTCAAACTACAAGTCCAAATGTGCACCCTTCATTAGATCTCAAAATCACACTAAATATCATCACAAGACACCACAAAGGCCTATAAAAAGCCAAGGTATGCACTCATTCACTAGATGTAATCCATGCCTACTATTACTCTACTTAAACACATACTGACTTAAGCATAAGCATCGGAGTGTATTCGGCGGACACATCCCTGCAATGAACATCTAATGTTTGTTACCTATGCAAGCAGCTCGTCCAATCGACCAACCTCTTAAAGCCAAACAGACAAATTGGGAATCATCATTTCTCATTCTAAAACTCATAATTACAAGGACAATCAGTTAAGATTGTATTCAGAGCCCTTTGGGGATGTAAAAGTCGAATGCTGATATCCCGGCACACTTAAGGCATGCAGAATGTTGGCACCCAACATATGGCTCAAGTTAAGGGAAGCTGATGATTGTTACAGCATGAAGCCTCGATCCCTTATGTTCTTACACAGCTGTAATTCATCAAGCACAAGCAGTTTAGACTCAGATCCTCCACATGTACTCTTTCCCATGAATCCAAGTGCATACCTCACCAAGCCTTCACAAATGTTTATCAGTACTTGACTAATTAATTGATGGGCCCCTCAGGTTGTCAAACACACAAAGGTTTACATCACAAACACTTAAATCACAGGATTAATATAAATATATCAACGTTACCTGAAAATTTTGTGCTGCAAGAGGGTCATTTGGGTTTTTATCAGGATGTACTTGTCGTGCCTACAAGGTCCAAACAAAATAAGAAAATAAATTACATGGGAGACATAGTATCCATATATTATATCATAGTAATGGACCATTGTCCATGATATCCTACAAGCAAAATGTTGAATATTAAGACTGCTATCTTTGACTCTCATTGTCATCAAATTCACTGTTATTCAAAGCACAAGTGACCAGAACAAGAAAATGACATATGTCATCTTATTTCAGAGAGGAAGGACACAACTATTTTGGATGCCTGGAGTGTGTTAATAGATCCAATCGAAGGGTATGAACATTAGTAATCTTCTTACTATTTTTTTCGTCTGTCTAAACGGTTGAGGGGGAGACAATCAATTATAGTTTGAGATTACTTCCTAATCCAAATATATATATATATATATATGTGTGTGTGTGTGTGTGTGTGTGCGCGCGCGCGCTAACATGGGGCTAGACTAATCAATTATGGTTCAATATAGCATCCTAAGTCAATTAACTATCCAAATCCAGACAATTTAAATACAATTAGTTTTAAGTGTATTTCGGCAACTGACAGAAAAAAGGAAGAGGGGGATGACGAAAAATTAGAAAGGATTAATCACCGACTCTGACCTTCATGTAATACGCTTTCTTAATCTCGGCCTCTGTTGCCGTGGGACTGACTCCCAGCACGTCATAGTACTCGGTCTCCTTAACCATCTCGAAGTGTGTTGATCAATCTTGCAATTATCGGATGCCCAATGGTCTGCGAAGACAGACAGGAAGTGTAAAGGGAAAAACGACAGAGAAGGCTATAATCTAGATAGGGTAAAATGCACAAGATCACAAGACCATAAAATCAAATGGTGTTATCCTTGCAGCTATGCGCAACTGCGCTCTCTCCGTCTTCCCTTGGAAAAACCTCAGAATCCCCCCGTTGACTGCTGCAGCCGCGTGATGTCTGGTCGGTTTGACTTTTCAGATGGAATTACGTATTATACCCTTCCTTATATATATATATATATATATATATAGAGAGAGAGAGAGAGAGAGAGAGAGAATAATGTAATAATTTTATTATTTTAATAATTTATAATTAGTATCAATTTATCTTTCTATATTATGCTCTATTTTTTATTTTCTTAAAAAGCAAAATAAAAATTATGTATATTTAAAAGGTAAAATGATTATACAATAATTTTATTTACTTTAAATAAAATAACTACCAATGGACAATTGCCTTGTTTAAATATATAAATATATATATATATATATATACTATTAAAGTAGAGTTTAAATTTGATTCATAATTAATGTAAAATTTTTTACACTATCAGAAAATAAAAAAATGACACTTCATTACAAAAATTAATTTTAATTAAGAATTTTTATAAATAGTAAAAGAACTTTAATAATTTTTTAATAATATGATAACATAAATAATAGTGTAAAATTAATTTATATTTACGATATATGAAATTTAAATCCTTAAAAATAATAATTAAATTGGTAATGAAAAATCACTAAAGTAATAATAGAAAATAAATAAAACTAATATTAATACAATATTTAGAAAATAGAATTTAATTGGAAATATAAAAAGTTTGCTTTCAACTTGCCTCTCAACTAACACTAAAGATAAAACTAATATATAGTTATAGAATTGAATTTTTTAAAATATTATAATATTTAGAATTATTTTATATTTATTCTAATTTTTTATAAATGTTAGATAACATAGAAAAATGAAAGATTTTTAATTTTTTTAATATAGTGTGCAAAATGATACAAAACAATACATGTTTAAAGATATTTTCTCAATTGTATACTTTAACTAAAATACTTTTTTTCCATTAATTAATAATGAAAAAGTGTAGGATAAATTAAATTGTGTTAACTACATTATAAATTAATTATACATTTAATTGCATATTTAATTAAAACCATAATTATATACATTTAAATTATAGTTACAATTTTCTTATCAAAGAAAAATTTATAAATATGGTTTCATAAAATATAATTTAAGAAAAAAGAAAATTTATTTACAATATTTATAAATCTTATTTATGAAAATTAAAGTTAGATATAAATTATAATATTCAGAATTTTTATATAAAATAAGTCCAATATTTATAAATCTTATTTATGAAAATTAAATTTAGAGATAAATTATAATATTCAGTATTTTTATATAAAAGAAGCTATAAATGACCCACAAAATCATAAAGAGACAAGTAAAGTGAAAAAAAGTTGTAAAAAATTGTGATTTGAAAGAAATATAAAGTATATATATTAAATGTAGTTAAAATATTATAACAAATAATAAAATTGTAAAAAAATATTTTTAAATTGAGTAAAAAAATCCTTTAAACATGTAAAAAATCGCATGTAAAGAAGCTAGTTTTTAACAAAGATATTTTTCACAAAAATAAATGAACTTCTATCTTTCCGATCTTTCTTTTAATTTTTTTTGATAAAGTTATATTCACCTCCATTAAAACTTAATCTAATTACAATCATACCTTTTTAATTTTTGAAAATACACATAGGATTTGGATCTTCTACAGTGAACGGAGCTGCTATCCAAACTGTAGTCCCCTGTCCCCGTTCATTTTTCTTTGATAGGTCCCCACTGTTCGTTTGCTGCACACCGTTCCCTAAGGCCTTCTTAACTGTCTTTCCTCAAAATCCATTTTTCTCGGTTTTTTTCTCTAGTCTTATTTAGTTATTTATCTTGTCTTCCTCCTTTCACAAATCAGAGCTCAAAAACACTGATCAACCAGCTAATGGAGTCCCTTAACGTCATCTACTGACAGTCTTATCTTAGGATGAAGCAACCGAGCACTAAACCTTCGTATACTCACAATTTCAATTTGACGCTTCATCTAAAATACGCTAATCAATTTGATTGAAAAAATAATTAAAAGTCACAACGATTGCAATCTAAAATCGATTACAAAAATGGTTTTAAAATGGATGATTGCTCTTCTCTAATAAGACTCATAGGAGAATTGGAAAGCTTGATAGAGAAAGAGAGAGCAAGCCACTTTATTCACCCGCAGCGCGACGATATTGCTACATGCCATAGGACTGACAAAAGTAGCTATTCTTTAGCTATACCCCTGATGTGTTTTGTGAGCAATTAGAAACTAAAAAAGTCAAAGAACAAGTGCTCCATCTCCTCTAATTTTTTGCCTTTAACCAGCTTCTCTTCTAAATCATGCTATCTAACTAGTCTTTGTCAAATGTTTCTGATGACCAATGAGATCTGGGCATTTGGGTTTCAGGGAAAGCAGAAAAGACATTTTTTATAAAGAAAGGAAGCTAGTGAAACAGTGAGTGCAATATTGGATGACGGGGCATTGTTTGTATCATTGATTTAATTGTTTTAAGAATTAAGGGATAGAATTAATTGTATTGGAGCCTGTGTTAATTGAAAGGATCTCGATTCGATAAGTACATGTTTAAAATATAAGGAAGGAAAGGTAAGCGGATATAAAAAAGGGCAGTTAGTACATATTTTTAAAATAAAAGGGGTATGAGTATAATAATTACATTAAATTTTATGAGAAATAAGCATAATTCATGCTAAATTTTTTATCTTTAATATATCTTTAAATGAGAAAAAAATCATGCCCACCAAAAAAAAATGAAAAAAACCATTGATATAATGATAAATGATAAATAATTTTATAAATAATTGATGTAAGTTTATTTAAAAATATTGAATTAGGATCATTGGATGGTATTCAAGCTAAAAACTTGAGTACTAATGTGTACCATATGTTAAAAAAAAAATTCAGCTGCCCAATGTTTAGGAGATGAAATCTAGACCCTTGAATAAAGTTAAATGGCCATTTGTTGAACCAACAGTTCTCGTTGAAGCATAAAGCAATCTTATTTTAAAATTGTCGTTTCATATTAAATGAAAGAAATTTGATTACCAAGTTTCACCTTCTTCTTCATGTAATTGTGTGAACACTAAAGACATCTACACATATCTCTCAACCATCGTAGCATACCAGCATCCCAATCATGAGTCACGTGCCTCCAATTCCCACCGCTAACCCAAACTTAGCATCAAATCCATGAAAGGTTTTAAGTAGGTATCTTGGAACTTTTCATTTACCTAAAGAGATTGATGAGATTTGAGTTGCTATCTAGGTTTAGTAAAGTTACTTCTATATTTTAAAAAAGTTACCAAATAGCTAAGAGATAACATTTCAATCATCAAGTTATTCATTTAGTTAAGGAATAAATTAAAAATTAGTTACTAAAAATCAATAAGATTGTTACTTCTCTTATTGAAGGAAGTTACCACCATACTATATGGAATTTACTAGTAGATCTTAAGATAATTACTATCACAAATAAGTTTTATTCATTTTAGTAGATATATCAAGCAACTTAGTTAATTTCCTAGTTTAAAAAAGTTTTTTTCATAGATTTAAAGATACCATTCACTTTGATATGGTTACTAGCACATATTAAGGAAATTACAATTGAAGAATGAAATGTTACTCACTATTTTATGTTTAGGATGGTTGTTTCATTTTTTGAAGAAATTTTACTACATAAATTAATATAAACTAGTATATTTTATAGATTACAATGCTTTTTATTAACCTAATGAGATTTGAGTTGTTACTTGAGCTTAGTAAATTACTACCTTATTTTAAAAATGCTACCAAATAACATTGGTAAAATTACATCATTTCATTGATCAAGTGGTTAATTTGATTAATGAAGTAAATGAAAAATTAGTTATTAAAAACTAATAGGAATGTCACTTCCCTTGTTTAGGGATGTTATTATTGGATCTTATGAAAGTTACTAATAGATTTTAAGATAATTACCATCACAAATAAGTTTTACTCATTCCCTTAAACATTATATATTTAATATATTTTAATAGTTAATTTAATATTATATTTATATTTTAATATTATATGATTAATACTATTAATATTATATTTTCTAATATTGAAATATTTATTTATTTTAGTATTAAAATAATATTATATTAATTATATATTATTAAAATATAATTATAATTATAATATTAAATAAATTAGATAAAATAATTAAATAAAATAGTAATTTCATAGGAAATCATTTTTGTAGGTGAACAATCAGGAGCATTAAGATAAAGTAATGTTTTAGAATATTAGTGGTAACAAATTTGAACCTCTAAAGTAACTTTTCTAAACTTGTGAAATAATTAAATTCTTGAATAATTCTTTAATATGAGTAGCATGCATATGGCTTTAGGGAAGCATTTTTTTTTCTTATATATATGGTAGTAACTTTTCACAAATACAAGGATATATTTATATATGTTTTAAATAAGTTTTGAAAACCTTGGTTTTCACCAATGTTAAGTTTTTTAAAATAATTTAGTATTTATTTGAAAGGAATGAAATAACTCTCTTGAAGCAAAGTAATAACTCCATTCACAAGTCATTTTTGTTTATGGATAAGCTTAATTCATAAATTATAGTAATTTCCTAGAAGTCATGAAGTAACTATCCCCATAATATGAAATTACTTACATAACATATTTAGTAATTAAGTTGACTAATAATTCTTCATAATAAGTAAAATTTATAAGTTTTCGGGAGCAAGTTTTCTAATGATATGTGGTGGCATTTTAGAAATATGTTGATAACTATTGTTAATTTCTGAAATAACTTTTTGTAAAATATAGCGGGTCATTAGTGCAAATGTAACTTCTCTAAAAGAACAAGATACTAATTTCGAAGAAAAGAAATAACTCTTCTAAAGTGGCATAATAACCCTATTGTGAAAGGTCTTATTTTGGTCCATTCGATGTCCTATACAAATTAGTATACCATTACGTAACATTGCAAAACCTAAACAAATTAAATTACTACCAAAATTTTATTAATCTTTTAGAATCCATAAAGTAACATTGGCAAAACTACATAGTAATTAAGTGGTTAATAATTATTTAGTAGCATTTATAAGGAGTTGCATAATGATTCCTAAAATATCATATAGTAACTTTTTGAAAATATGATTATAGCATGCATAAATGTGTGAAGTAACTTTTGTTAATTGTCAAAGTATTTAAGCTTTAATGAGGTTATTCATACAAGTAACATTTGCCAATTTTTTTATCCTAAATAATTTTGTGAAGGTCTAATAGGTACATTCTTGAAGTAATGACTAATATGACTTAAGTAAGTGATTATATTTTTGCCTTACAATCTCATGCCTAATGTGTTGCTTTACAAACTTATCTATGTGCCACTTTATATTTTCATTATCAAGTCAAACATGAAATGATGTGATACACTTACAACGTATTATCTTTCTTTATCTACATTTTCTTTTTAAGTTAACTAAGTGTTTGTTTAACATGATAGCCCTCACAATCACACACTCAGGCATGCCAAATAACTTTAACTTTGACATTTTTCCTATATCAATCCTTGCACATGTCATAACCCTTGCAATTTTTTTGTACTATTTCTTGGCTCTTTCTATGCTTCCAAATTCCATGACCATAATGTCATTTACGGTCATGCCATCAATTTTAATGAAATTTGTTTGTATATTATCCTTGCCTCAATGATTGGTATGATTAGCTTCACGTCCTTCCTCTATTGATCCATTAAAATTTTCTTTAACATCACCATCCATGTTGACATGTACACTAACTTCACCTAACATATCACTATTGTTAGCCATTCTCATGAAGTTGAATGCATGCATACCATATCAAATCAAATAAACAAGTAAATAAACTACTTATACTTCTTTTGAATGACACACTAGTTACTTTTGCATTATAAATGTTGTCACATAAAATAACTTATTTTTGTAAAAAGTTGTAAAAATTTATCATGCCTAAACTTAGTATGCAACTATTAACCATAAGCACATACTTGGAATATATACATATAAGAAATGAACACAATATTATTACCCAATTGTATGCTATTCATTTTGTACATTATGCACAATTGTAAGTAAGTCTTGTTATGCAATTTTATTGCTAAGGTATGTCACAACACAAAGAAATACCTTCTAAATTAATATATTATGTTATTCAATTTTTATTCCAAAAATTAATTTCTTTTTACTTCCATCATATAGTGTTACATTCATGAAAATATTCAATTACATAAGCAATAACAAATATCACCTAAAAGATAACTGCTGACCATTCATTTTACACAAACCTAAAAAATAAAACCAAAAGGATTACACAATCACCTTTAAACTCAAAATCCAATGTAAATCTTGCTAAAGTTACCTAACTAATGTAGTTAAACACCATAAGTTACTTAATTATTGTAGTAAACTTATTAACATATTAATGTAGAAATTATTCCCAAAGGCTTAGTAAAGCAATGTGACATTTGATGAAAATTCAACTAACTAGATCACTAGTAGACATAACCAAGGAACTAATGATGTGCAAGATTTTATCTATTTTATTTCCTCCTATTTTATACTTCTTAGTGTATTATACATGCTTTATTTTATAAAATTGATCTTATTATATAATTGGAGTTTAGTTTTACAATGTTTTAAAATTATTTAGTTAATGTGGATTTTTATATTATTTCATATTTTTAACTATATCTTGAGTTTTGGATATCGAATTTAGTTAATATTTATATCGTTAAAAAATTTAAAGGAAGCTCTATGATTTATATTTTAGTCAAAACTCAGTTTAAACATCTAAAAGGTCTAATCTGACTAAAAAATTGAAATTCTATTTCTATCTAGGCTAAGCCATTTTTAATTTTTAGGCTATATCTGAATCTTTAGAGGTCTAATCAAGGTAAAACTAGCATATAATATTTCTTAAAACCTAGTCCTGTAATTTCATTTTAGAGTTTAGCGAAACTATATTATTTTGGTAGTTTTACATTTACTAGAATTTAAACTTATGAGATTTTATTGTAATAACTCTTATAGTGTGTTATTTTGTAAATTAGGTTCTAGGATTTTAAAATTAGAAAAACCCTATTCTTTATAACCCTAGAAGATATATAATTCAAGTCCATTAGGTTCAGTCCCATAAGAAGTCAGACATAAGATTTTATGCCTCCAAAGGCAAGAATACTTATATATAATTTTACATAAATTCTAAACAACAACTTTTCTCTTTTCCAAGTTTCTTCTTCTTCAATCATGGAAGCCTAAATTTTTTATTGATTTAAGGAATTTAAGGCTTATATCTTTTTAGATTATGAGATCCTAAATTGTAATGTTAACTTTTTCTAATTGATTTTTTTCCTAATTCTCTATGCTAATTGCTTGAAATTATATGAGTTGAATATTATTTTAATATAATTTGTATTCAACTTTTTAACTTCATATGTTTATCTATTTTTATATTAAATTGTGGTTAGTTAATCATAAATTTTCACATAGGATCAGATGGTTGAAAGATTAAATTAGAAGTTTCTAATTTAATTCTTTAATTTAGCTAACTTCTATTTTCAAATTAATTTCGATCAAGGTTTATGAATTATAATGGTTGCTTAATTCTATTAATTTCAATTGATCAAATTTTAGATAATTATCTAGCACAGAATTCATAAATTATTATAAGGGTTCTAGATAATTAAAGGTTAAAAAATTAATTGAAATTATCAAATATATTTGATCTGTGATTAATCTATATAAGAGCTTTCAAATACTTGGATCAATTTTTCTACTATATTGATTTTCTACTTTTTAATGTTTTCCCTCTATTCTATTATATTAATACATTTTGTTCAAATTTTAAATTCAAAGCTTTTTTCCATTTAGTTCTATTTAAATTCTTATAAATTGTTTACATCTTATCTTATTGCATTTTGTTTTTTTTTTGTTTTGCATTCTATTTGTATTTTATTTATAATTATAGTTAACAAATTATTATAAAATGATATATCAAGTGGATTATTAGAGGTTCAACCTGATTATTACCTTATATTACAAAATTTTTATTAAATAATAATATCTAACTTTAATGTATTGTGACATGCATTAACTAATAGGAATAGTATAACCTTATTAAAATAAGAAATTAAGTCAAATTAGATTTTTATTACAAGCTTGAAGTTGGAAAATTTTCGAAAAAAGCCTTAGTGAGCCATTTTTTGTCTAGAAGCTTAAATGGATCATAAAGGTAAGAAAATAAGTCAAAACCCAATTCAAAATAGACCTTAGCCCATTTGAAATGAGCAACATTGGTTAGGCCATCAAAGAAAGATAAAAAACTATGGACCAAGATCAAAAAAAGCATATTTGTAATTCTAATTCAACTCAAGGGCAAAATGGTCTAAATTGGTAAAAGAGGTTTAAAACTAAGGTAATTAAGATCTTTTATAGTAAATTAAAATTAGTTAAGAGTTATGAAATGGTGATTTTATATTATAGTTTAAAGAAAGTAGGTTATTCAAGTAAAAAAACCCAAGTTGCCAATTAGTCATTGAAATCTAATTGTTAAAAAACCTTAAAATTCATAAGAAGAGGAAAGAGGTGCCAAAAATGAATATTAATTTGGAAAACCTAATAATTAAAGTTTTTATACCCTTGTATTTTTATAACTAATAGAGATATAAAAGAGTTGAAAAAATTCAAAATAAAATTTTACACAAATCATATGAATTACTTGATTTTATATTAGTTTTCAAAATGCAAGAATTTTTGTATTTCACCACAAATGAATTTTAATAGTTCAAAAAAATATCATTAATTATTGCATTGAGAGATTTAAAATTATAAACAAATAATTATTTTCTTTAATCATGAATTTTCTCCTAATTTTTTTGAAAAATCATGATTTAGCCTTCATAAAAGTCAATTTTGCGCCTAATCAAGTTTTACAACCTAATACATGCACTAAACCTCATTTTGTTTAAAAATTTAATGTTTTGGACTTACATAGAAGCCTTTAATTATGCATGATTCCTATGTGCAGAAGGCATGGCCAAAGTTTCACTTTTGGCACAAAGGATATGGAACCATTATAATAAGCATACATAACTCTCAATTAATGCACATATGCTTTTGAAAACTTAAAAGATAAGGCCATATCTCTAGTTGAACTCCCTCAAGCTAATAGGTAAAATCCCCCTCTTCAAAAGACTTCGAGTCTTCCTACAAACATATAAAATCCTAAAAGATTTCACTATATGTAAAACTCATTTTACCTAAGCAACCATTACTTTCCCTTTAACCCTTTATAAACCAATAAAAAAGCTAAAATCTAAAAAACATACTTCAATTTTAGAAATCCTTCTCATTCTCACACCACTTCCCTTTCTCAAAGTGGAAGTTTCACTATGTTTTCATATTTAGTCAATTTTCAACATTCTAGACACTTATAAACTATTAAAACACTTTAAAAAGGCTCTAAATCATCCTTTTTCTTTCTAAAAGAGGCTTACGACTCCTCCTATATTTCCCACACTCAAGGTATTTTCTTCATATTCTTGCTTTATTTCTATTGCATGTTCTTAAGAAATAAAAAACTTAAAGAAAAATAAGGGTCTTAACATTGTTGCTTAAAAACTATGATTTTACTAAGAAATGATTATTTCATGGAAATTTTGATTAGGTTTCTTGTTACCATTAAAATACTCCCTTAAGTAAGTTGTTACGTACTCCTCTTGTTTTAAGTTTTTATTAGACAAAAATATAATTAGGAATATGTAATTAAATAATTACAGCTTAATTAGAATTTATGAAATAAACTAGTGTAAATAGGATTCTTGGACATGTTAAAATGCTTATATGTTATTAGAATTGTCTCTAATATGCTTTATATGATTTTAGTGGTATTACAACTTTTTATTAATATGAAAATAAGCATGTATAACTTTTACAAGTCTTAAAGTAAATTCTAAGATGTAAAGAGCATTTGTATAAGAAAAATGGAAATTTTAATACCATCACTAGCATATGTAGATACATGAATTTCTAGCATGTTTATGAACCTAAAATTAGAGATTTTGGTACTGTAAAATTTAGATATCCTAATGTCCAAAGAAATTAATTTGAGAGAAAATTCTAGAGAAGGATCATTGATAGGAACCTTACTTGGTAATGGGCTAGGTTTAGGTCGACTTGACCCAAATGCTTACACAAACCCGAATTTGAAGATCTAAAGTGGACACAAACCTAAAGGACTTAATCTATTTGAACCCAAACTAAACCTGAAATAGACCCGAATTTTTTTTAGAATACTTTAATACATTTTGCCTATTTAAATGGATCTAAAATTTATGTTAATACAAATAGCACTAGATAACAAGTTTATTTAAACAAATTTCAACAATAGCCTAACTATATGACTGCATTGGTGAAGATTGACTTGTGACGTGTATCTACAAAACTAATAACAAAATACTATATTTAAATGCATAATTTAAATTAAAGTCAATTTAGCATCACATAGCAATTCAACTCAATATTCTTTTTTTAAAATAAATAAGTTTGAAAGATATTTTGTTACCTATCTTATTGATATATTTAATGATGAAAATATATATAGTAGTGACCTTAAACAAATAACTTCAACTCTAGACCAACAACTAAGCTTAGTTTATAGTATTTATTGCTTAATTTTGAATCTAAAAGTAAATTTTCTGGCTACATAGATAAGTGCCAATGTTGGTGAATGAAAAATCTTAAGGATCTTCTATTAAGGTAACAATTATGTCATTTGAAGCGGAATTCACTTTTCTAACTAAAAATGAATCTATCTCTAAAAAATATCTCTATAAGTAAAATCTTGGTCTTCTAAGTTGTGGCAGCATCACACTTTTATTGTCCAACATCAAATGCATTGATGACATTATTGGCCTCTTTCTTGGGTATTATTGAATACACAAAAGGCCAACTTAAATACATCTTAGGGCCTTAAGAGTTAGATATTAATTCTCAAGAAATAGATCCATTAACTTTAAGGCCTTATCTTCATTCCAAAGCGTTAATTCTCAAGAAATGGATCCATTAGCTCTAAGGCCTTGTCTTCATTCCAAAGTTTCCATGCCTTTCAATTTTTAAAGGTAATTCAATGAAGAAAATCCAAGTTAAAAGAATAATCATATTAGTAGAATCCATAATTATCAATAGTCATCCTTATCAAAACATAAAAATAGCACAAAAACACCATAATAATTGA
The DNA here is from genome assembly GCA_020226215.1 of Sindora glabra. Classification (NCBI taxonomy): domain Eukaryota; kingdom Viridiplantae; phylum Streptophyta; class Magnoliopsida; order Fabales; family Fabaceae; genus Sindora; species Sindora glabra. The sequence continues at coordinate 91,795,201 of CM035228.1, forward strand.
TTAGTATCATTGATACACACTACCATAAGATATAATAATAAAAAAAAGAATTATAAATCTATGCCAAGAAAGAAACAAAACATAACATTAAAGAGAATTAAAATATAAACACATTAATCAAATAGCATTACCACTAAGTGAAAGGTTAGTCTTTTTATGTCCTATATTTAAGAAGCTGATAACATTAAAGCTAAATGACAACATAAACCAAGCTAATTATTATAATAAATTAGTTTATAAGAAAGAGAGGTAATGCATAAATGTATTCAATTATTAATGTTTAAGGAAATTGACAAGGAAAAAAAAAGCAAAGGAATCCATGAGAACACTACTATATGTATATGACTTTAAGTTTTAAACTATAGTAAAACTTTATTAATTATGTCCCTAACTTTGTTTCTTTGTAGCCCTTGCTAAAGACATAGCAAGATTAACATCATTTAATTTCTCATCTTAATGATACTTAGTCATATGTATGTAAATTTCATACTTTAATGCTTTTCTTCATTTTACCCAATATGATGGGCATATTATTTTAAATAATATTTCTTTTATACTAACTATATGAGATAAGCATAGATGCATATACAGTAATTGATAGTTTCCAGTAATTGACTGATTGTTGATTAAATAAACTTTTATGCTTGTCCCATTCATTTTTATTAATCTTGAACTTGTCTATTTATTTAAAATAACACAATCCAATAAAATGATATAAGTCCTAACTATCTATTAACCTTAGTGACCACCAATAAGATGGCTAGCTAGATATTTCAATTTTTCATTTTTTCGGCCTTTAAATAGTAATTGATTAATATTTTGTATGTTACTAATAGTGATGAAACTAAGATCTAATAAGATCACAACGAAGAGACTATATCAATGTCTTATAGAAGACATGTACATGAATTTATATCTTTACCGACTAAATGAAAGGCCAAGATAGAAATTTTAGGTTTTCCTAACAAGGTTTTAATATATGCTCGCTCTAACCAACATAAAGAAGCTAAACTTAACAAAAGAAAAAAGTGTGGATGATTAAAAATAAGAATCAAGTATAGAATAAGTTGAGTATATTAACATTTAAATTGAACAACTTAGATTAATTATTAAAATAGTAGTGAATTTTCAAACTACTAGTGTAAAAGAGGCTTTTTTTTGGAAAAAAAGCTTATAGATACAATAAATGAAAAACATAGGTATTAGAATCCCCAATCAAATATAAAATAATAATAAAATAGATCAATCTTAAGTTCCACAAATTAAGTCCACATATTAACATAATCCATTCATTTAAAAAATAAGTAACATAGTTCACCCATTTAAACCACAAAGTCTATGTATTAACAGTATAAATAATAAATAGAGATGATAATAGAATAGATTAATCTCATATTATCATACAATAACTACCCCATATATCTAAATTTGGAGTCACTAATCTTTTTGGCTAAAGTCAATAACCTTCCTATGATAATCCATTAAAGAGAATAAGTATGTAATCCTAATCCTAATTATAGATATAATAACTTAACTATGAAAATGATTTTAATATGAGAAAGTTCTAAATAGGTTAATTGCTAGAACCAATTAATATCAATTATAAAAAAGTAATAAGTTAACACACTCATTATTTCCATTTGTCCCTTCATCTCCTTCTAACAATTCTTCAACATGATATCTAGAGAATAAAGAAATAATGATGGAAAATTAAATAAAAAATGAAACAACTCAATGGAATTCCTAGAATAGCTAATACCTTTATAAGATGAGAGTGTTAGAGATAGTGATGACTTCAGGCTTAGAATTTAGGTAAAAGTCTTAGCTTCTTCAGTTTCCTAGGAATAATATAATTGTAAGATAGCCTTAAAATCATGTATGAGTTTACCTAAATCTAGTTAGGAGATGAGAAGTGAATTAATAAAGTTTGATCTTAACTTGAATCAATAAAGATTTCATTAATTTAGGAATGAAAAATCCTAAGATGTGAAAGTTCAATGTGAAAAAGGAAGGAATATTTTAGGAAAGCATGGCAAAGCAAGAGAAATTAATGCTCTGAAGTAGATTTAAGCATGAAATCTCTAAAAATTCCATGAACTTTGCCTGCATGAATAAATAGGAGAAAGGAAAAGAAAAACTCAAACTAAGTCTCTATTTGGACTCAAAAATAAATTAGATCTAATAAGGTTGGACTTAAACTTGAACTAATGTAGGATGGATCCAATTGAATCAAACATATCAGTCTAATATTTAAGCATGTAAAACAGGGGCAGATGGTGTAAAGATAGGTAGTGCTTATACAACCTTGCTTGTATAAGCCTACAAGAAATGTAGTTAAAAATTATCATGCCTGTAGGTAGATTGCATTATTATTATTATTTAATTTTAGGTGTAATTATTCACTAAATGCATATACTTAAGGACTAGAGATTAAATCTTGAATGTAAAAAAAAGAAAGACTTGTTTAAAGGATATTGGATTAGATTAAATTTAAAAAAAATATAATTTTTAAATTATAATTGGATAATTAAATTTTTTATTTTATATAATAGGTTAGTCAAGTAAGGCTTAAAAAATCACATTAGCCTATTGAACATTAGGTTGGATTAAAAAAAATTCCTAAATGCTTAAAGGATTATAAAAAAATTTAATATTAAAAAAAAGACCTTAAGCTTGCAAGCAAGCTTGTATTAGCCTATAAAAAATATGGGCTTTAATGTAAGGAGCCCAGCTTACTTTACACTCATAAGCTGCTTGTATTGCCTATGGGCTTTTAACCTATTTTACATGTCTATCAATACTTGTTAAGTTAGGCAAGACCTAAGGAGTTTGGACAATTTTGCCATCCCTACCTGTAAGCTTTTTCCAAGAAAAACCTAAGTTTTCCTCTTAGAAACAACTTCACATGTACTTAATGTATATTCGAGAAAATGTGTTGTAAAAATTGTAACAATTAAAGGTAAATATATAATTTAAGTTACATTAATATTTTAAAAATTTTGGAAGAAATTCCTTAAACAACTTTAAACTTATATATGGAAGATGGACTTGTATTACTTTTAGCTATAAATGGTTTATAGAACACTCGGACTTGAACCTATAGAGATTTTATACCATAACATTACATATGTAGACTTAAAAATTTTATTGGAACCAATAAAGTTTAGCTTGTTTCGAATATAAAACGAAATAACATGCTAATAATGGTAGTTTAACTTTATTGAAATTTATGTTATGATAAAGCCTTAGATGGCTATGTTACATGAAAAATTTATAAATATACATTGATATGGGAAGTTAAACTAGTGTATATCTTTTTTTTATTAAGGAAAAAAAGGCATGGTAAATAGTAAAAGGGAAAAAGGTGGAGGAGAGAAAGATAAGGTTAAGGGGAGTAACAAGAAGGTAACTCGTGCACCATTTGCCATTTATTTTTATATAAATTTAATTGTTATATTAAGAATTGTAAATTTATGTTCACTATTATGTAAGTACTTATTTTTGCATATATTTTACTAGTAAAAATCCATTAGAATATAGGTTTAGTAACTACTTATTAAGTTTTCATACTCGGTATTTTTTGTTTGATTGTTTTATAAAAAATGCTCTAGAAGGATCTACCATATAATGCACTTGTTTTATTGTTAGCTATTTTATTAAATATTATAGTACAAAATTAAGGAACTATAAGTTGGAAGTCCAAGAGATATTGACAATGGATGGTTATAGCTCATAGTTCATTACCATTACTAGGTTAACTCCTTTAAGATTACTTCTTAACCTGTTAATTCTGAAGAATAACAATGCTTAACTTTCAAAATAATAAAGTGGAAATACATTAGCACCATTTGTTGCTAATTAACATACGCTACCTAATTATTGAGCAAAATTTTTTATTTTTTATAATTTAGGTTTGCAATATTAAGGGCATATAGTTTAGTATTTTATTAACTATTTGTATAAGGCCATAAGGCCTAAAAGATATTTATACTCTGCATATCAGTAGTTATTTCTCCTATATCTATATCAATGCACATTTTGAATAATATGTTAATTAATAATCATATAAGTACATAAGTATGTTAGGAGGATATTCTTGTAATTTATAGGCTTGCTAACTACCATTTTTTTAAGAAAAACTTTGTTCATAATATCAAATTAATATCTTAGAAAAGAAATATGCCTTGTATATGGGAGTGAATACTAAAAATATTTTTATAAGAGTTTTTGAGAAGAGAAGGATAAGGTTGAAAATAGTAACAAAAAGGTAAATTGTATACAATTTGCCATTTATTTTTATACTAATTTAATTATTATGGTAAGAATTATAATTTTATGTTTATTATTATGTAAGTTCTTATTTATGCATATATTTTTACTTCCAAAAACCTATTAGAATACTATATTAGTAACTACTTATTGAGTTTTCATACTTATTATTTTATGTTTGATTGTTTTGTAGAAAAACTTCCAAATGGATCCACCATATAATGTGCTTTATGTTTGTTATTTATTTTTTATTCCTTCTATTGCACATAATTGCTATAAAATGTATGTTCTAAAGTCAAAATTTTCCTATCTTATATTTTCATTTAATATTAAAGATTTTTTTTATGTCTAGTTTTAGAACCAAGTAATAGGAAAGAGATATTGCTAAGTACTTTTCTTAAAAATTTTGTGTTAAGAAGTGTGTTGTAGTATAATTTTCCTATTTAATAATATGTCCCTGGGTATTTGGTTTCATGATTGTGTTAAAAAGGAAAATCAATCTAAAAGAATGATATTAGAAGTGTGTTGTAGTAAGAAAGGGTTATTGCTAAGTACTTTTCTTAACAGCTAGTTTGAGATGCTAATACGATAAGTTTAAATGTTAAGAATTTTATACACAATATCTCTTAATACTTATAGTTTGCTTTAGATTTATTCACTTATCATTTTATCATTCCATAATGGTAAAGATGTTTTAACACTAGGAAATTATTATTGCCATTTCAAATTTTGATTTGGATGATAATGAGCACCTTATTATATGGATATTGAGAAATATCTACTAGAGGTTAACTTTTGAAATTTACTAATTTTTTTTATTTATATGCAATGTAATAGTTAATAAATAGAAGACATTTATACCACTGATTATGCCACTAACAATATATGAGGCTAGCCCGTAGTCAACTTAGTTTATTGTGCTATATTATTTAAAGGTATATTTGATAGTATTAAGTAAATAGACAAAAAGCAATTTAGGTGTTAAAATGAAATTGTGTCACCAAACTAACATAGAATATGATTCTTTAATAACAAAAGGACATTATTGATAAGATAGGTTTCAACAATTAAAAAAACAATTTAGGTGTGAAAATGAAAATATAGTTTTACAATATTTGTGCCTTTTAGAAGATATGAGTCAAAGTTTAAATTATTTCTTTTTTCTATAAATAGTTGATGAAGCTAATGTAATTTATCATGCATTAAGCCCATTTTGTCTTTCACCTGAATTTCCTTTTCCTACTTGCAAGTTCTTTTTGAAAAACTAAAAGGCTCTTTACTAGTTTTTTTATCTAACTATATACGCATTGTAACCAAACATGTATAAGTAGCATGTAATGGTTAATACAGGGGACATTTAAACCACTGATTATGCCATCAAGAATATATGAGGCTAGCTTGTGGTCAACTTAGTTTATTGTGCTATGTTCTTTAAAGGTATATGAATACTTCTCCTACTGCTTTATGTTAATATCATTCTTCTAAATTGCTAAGTATACATTAATATTTTTTAATTGAATTTTATTGTTTTAAATTCATTAACATATACACTTATATTTTTTTTTATCTTTTCTCAAATAATCAGTACTCATGATTATTTAGTTTCCACTTAACAAAGATTCTGTTAGTGATTCTATTAGTGTTTCATCCTAAAGAAAGTTCATTTAGATAGCACATGTTGCATGCATCTAGTCTTAATTTAGGGTAGAATTTTTAAAGTATCTTGCAAATTATGATAGTAGAGACTGGATTACAAGGCCAAGACATATCTAATTCATCTAAGGTGGAATCACCCATTAAGATATGAGAACAAACAAAGTATCAATATGAACTTGTTCTTAGTACTTTCATTTTAAAGTGCTTGTAAGTAACATAAAAAGGAATGAAGAAATAGATCCAAGGCATTGTGTCCATGTGACTAGTTAAAATGAATTAAAAAAAATTAATCAGTGGTGGACTAAGGTGGTGTATCCATATAAAAATAAGATTTTAAATTATTATAAAAATTTAATATCTAAATAAAATTAATATATTACTTTAATTTTCACTTTTTATTTATATGTATTTTCATGTTTAATAATTTAAAATTTTTAATTTCTAAAATATCTTATTTTAAAATTGAAATGTTTTACTTTTAAACCCTAAGATTACAAAATTAATGTTTTCAAAATAATAATGCTTTCAAAAATTAAAAATATTTTAAAATTTTAATTAAAAAATAGAAAAAATATAAAATATAAAAATTTTTAGTTATATCTACAAGTGTTTAGAAACTTGTATAATATTGTAATATATTTTTTCTTATATTTAAAGTTTTTTGCTTGCCTTGTGTTTTTAAGTATGTACATATTATTTTTTATTTATAGTTTTAAGTAAAAAATTTGACCATGGATATAGTAGGTACAATTAAGCGTAATGATGATAAAAATACCCATACCCAATAGGTTTTACCTAAACTAATAGATATTTATCCAATAGATATGTACCCAATGGATCTTATCTAAATTAAACTCATTGCTTAATGATTTAGGTTTTAGTTTACTTATTAAATATCCAATGGATCTTGAATTCTTTTTAGGTACCTGTTAATATTAATTTGTATAATGCATGAGTTTATCTCTTATAAATATTTAATAAATTTTAAATCTCTTTTAGGTATTATCTTAAACCTATTTGAATAACATATTTTATTATTAACTTATTATCATATAAAAATTAATATTATCACATAAATAAAAATATTGTAATAGTTTGTTTAAAATAAATAATTTACATTACATTTTAAAGATATTTTAAAATAATATTATTTTATTTTATTATATTAACTTATATAATGTATGAATATCTAATCATAATATAAATGAATAAATAATTATTTATGAGTTGATATAATACAACTCATATTTACTCTAAAGCTATTATATATAATATGAATGAATCAAAATAAAAATAGATATGAATAAGAAAATAAATATAATTTATAATTATCAAGTGTAATTATTATCAATAGGAATAATGCCACCTACATTTACCTTAAAGTTAATTTGGATAGTATGAATGAGTTAAAATAAAAATGGATGTAAATGAGAAAGTAAATATAATTCATAATTATTAAGTGTAATTATTATTAATAAAAAAGAATAATTTTTTAATTTTTATTAAAAAGATTTTAAATAATATTTATATTATTAGATCCAAATAGATCTATTTTGAATCATTTAATTAGATCTTATTGGATCTTAAATGAATATAAATTTTTAATATATCCAAAAATAGTGGATTCTTAATAGGTCTAGATCTAATTAGATTTAAGTTAAATTTACTCTAATTTGACCTATTGCCATCCCTAATTAAGTGGAGTTCAAAATTTGAATAATATGAATAAATCTTGGTTTAGCAAATCCTAAGGCACTGGTGAGTATAAAGAAGGACTAAATAGGTTCCTTAATTTTGCTATTGGTTAAAATTCTATTGAAGTGAGAATCACGTGTCCATGTTGAAAATGTAAATTCAAAGAATGGTTAACTAGAGATGAGACATATAATCTCTTGACATGTAAATAGTTCCCTACATATTACATTGATTGGATTTGGCATGAGGAAGATACATTAGGGGCTACCTTTAGTAGGATTTATGTTATAGAAAATATGGAAACTCCTTTCTTGCTAACTTAAAATCTTACAAAAAACTTGATTTATAAGGCTTTTTATGGATATACTGGACATGTAAACTATGAAATTAACTCATCACATGAACTTAATAATGAAGAAAATAAAGTATTAAATGAGACAATAAGTAAAGATTATAAAGAATTTAATAAGTTACTTTATGATCAAAATGAAGAATTGTACAAAGGGTATACAAAATATTCAAAATTATCTTTTTTATTAAAATTATTTCATATTAAGTGTTTGTGTAGGATAAATGACAAAGGAATGACAATGATACTAGAATTGCTAAATGACACCTTTAAAAATGCTAAAATTCCTAATTCATTCTATGATGTGAAATAGGTCATTAGAAAGCTTCGTCTTATTTATATCAAAATCAATGTATGTTATATTGAGGGGATGAAGAAAATAGAGAAACTTTTAAAATATATCAATCATCTAGATGGAAGAATGAAGTTATTGATAAGAAGAAGATAAAGAAGAAGCTTACAAAAATTTTATGTTATTTCCCATTGAAACTAAGGTTATAATGGTTTTTTATGTCATTTAAAATAGCTAAGCACATGAGATGGCATGCTATTCACAAAAACAATGATGGTTTGATGTGACATCTAAAGGATGGAGAAGTATGGAAAAGATTAATATTACACACCCATAATTTATTGTTGATCCTAGAAATGTTCAACTTAGCTTTGCTAGTGATGGATTTAATCCTTCTAAAATAATAAATACTAATCATAGCATATGGCCAATGATTTTAATGATTTATAACTCGCTAACAAAGTTCTTTGCTACTTTTAATTATTATTCTAGGTAAAGCACTTTAAGAAATGATGTAGATATTTATATGCAACCTTTGATCAAAGAGTTAAAGGAGTTGTAGGATGATGGTATGGAAATATTTAATGCTTCAATAAATTAATCAAAATATAAGTAGCACTTTTATGGATAGTTAGTGATTTTACCGATGTTGGAAACATATTTGGTTAGAACACATAAACAAGAAAAGGTTGTCTAACTTGTAACTTTACCATCATTCCTTTGTGCCTCTATTATAGTAAGAAATGGTGTTTTTGAAGTCACCATCATTTTTTAAGTGTCAACCATAAATTTCAATTGATATATCTTTGGTTTGATGGGAAGCAAGAATTAAGCAGGAATTTGCTAGTACAATTGTCTGGTTTGATATTTTGAAACAAATAAAGAATATTAATGTTACCTTTGGCAAAAACTTAAAAGGGAATGATAGAAGAAAAAGATATCAAGATAAGAATAATGATGGACATGCAACAATAAAGAAGGAAATCAATATTTTAACTTCTATATTAGGAGTATAATCAATTATGTCACAATCTTAATGTTATGTATATTGAAGAAAATATTTATGATAATGTAATTTATACTTTATCGAATGAAAGTAGTAGATTAAAAGATCATTTGAATGCATGATAGATTTATAAGCTATGGGTATAAGAGAAGAATTATAGTCCAATGATAATGGAAGATACAAGCTAGCCCTTTGTCATAATGTCAAATGCACATAAGAATATTTTTCTTAGAACTTTAAAGAAGGTGATGGTACTTAATGGGTATTTAAGTAACATATCTACGTGTGTTGTTTTGAAACAACAGAACTTATTAAGGTTAAAGAGTTATGATTGTCATATCCTTATGGAGCAATTAATACCTCTTGTAATATCTAATGTTTTACTAGATTTGTCTATTATAGCTTTGGTTGAGTTAGGATTTTTTTTTAGGGAAATATATGGTAAAGTTTTCAACCTGTCAAACCTTGAAAAGTTATAACATCAAATTATGCTCACCTTGTGCCATTTAGAAATGTTATTTCCCTTATAATTTTCTACAGTAATTAATCATTTATATGTGTATCTAATTAATGAAGCTAGACTTGGAGGCCTTGTACATTACAAATAGATGTACCTTATTAAGAGATATTTAGGACATTTAAAGTTTAATATGCATAATAAGGTACAACCAAATGGCTACATAGCTGAATGTTATCTTTCCAAAGAGTGTTAGACATTTTGTTTAAGGTATTTAAAAGATATTAAGACAAAGTTTAATCACCATAGATGTGTTAATGATCTTTCTAGCACTGTTGGAATATTTGAATTGTCTAATATCTTTCCCAAGAAGGTAAGCCTATAGGACATGACATTGATTTCATGCTAACATTTATGGAGTTGTAACAAGCCTACCAATATTTGTTATTCAATTATAGACAAGCTGATAAGTTTCTTAAGTATGAAATTGCTCAAAGTTCATTAATTTTTTTGGAATTTATAATTAAATCATTTCATCATTAACTTCTACATTTTTTAACTTTTAATTACAGTGAATTTAGATAATAAATAAAAAGTAAATTGAAGAGTTGAACATGTTCTAAAAGTAGTTTTAATGAATTTCCTAAATTATTTTCTAGACAGATAAGTATTTTTCCAATCTTTCAATTATGAATTGTATGTCTACCTTTATAACATTTTTAAGGCATATAAGTTGGTTATTTTTTTTCATAGTTGTTCATGGATGGTATATCAAGTTCTATAGTAGAATATTTAAAAATCTTAGCTTTACACCTTCATATGAATGCAACATTAGTGGATATGATTAAGCATAACTATTATGGAAAATCTATAACTCATTCTAAATGTAATTGGGCTTATACGACCAAAGATAAAGGGCCTAAAAAGAATTTATGGGGTTATAATAATATTAATTTTTCAAAATTGATACATATTGGTAAAAGAGATAAGCATAAGCCTTATATTTTAGCATCACAAGTTCAAATGGTATGTTATGTGAAATATGAATTGGCTAATGATTAGTATGTTGTTGCACATCTAATGCTAAGGAATTTGTATGACATAGGTGAAGATGTTGGAAATAAAGTATATGAGAATGAGCCATATATAAAGTAAGCTTTAGGGGTTTTTTTTAAGTTAATTATGAAAATATTCAATTAATAAGGGATAATATAAATAATAAGCTTGAAAATATGGATGATATTGAAAATAACATTTAGGAAATTAGAAACATGTTCAATTTGTGGTAAATTGTTATTTTACCTATGCTTTTTAGTTCTTAAGTGTACCATTATTTCTTATATTTTCCATGGTAATTATATTTAGTGTTTTTCTATTAATGCACTAATTTAATTTTTTTAGGTATGGTAAAAGTCAAATATCCAAGAAGTTATAGCAAAAGGAATGTATACTTATGCAAATAACACTTCAACCTATACAAATCGCAAATGATCGCCTTTATCATTGATGGTAATTTTTTTATAATCCTACTCTATCTTAATCACTTGAAACCTTAATTAACTTTTTGAAATTAAAATACATTGGTAGATGATTTGGAAGATATTCCTAAAGTTAAATGTCTAAAAAGTTCTAATAAAAAGAATGTGCAAGTTATGAAGATAACACTTTACCTTATATGGCCCTAAATGACAACCTTTGTTATTAATGGTAATTTTCTCTAATCTTGCTTTATCATTTTACTTATTAGTAGTAATTATTTAATATATTTTAACCATTTGAAACCTTGATTAACTTTTTAAATCTAAAATTATTTAACAAATAATTTAAAATACATTCCTAAAGTTAAACATCTAAAAAGGCCCAATTAAAAGAATATGCAAACTTTGAAAATAGCATCTCACCTTATTCAGCCCCAAATGGTAGCCCCTATTATTAATGGTAATTTTTTAAATTATTTTAAATTATCTTTCTATATTGTAGTTATGCTTAAAGATAAGCAACCCATTCTATTAAAAAAATAACAACATACACAAGCAATAGTTTTAGCACCAACTATTCTTGATTCTAAAGGCAAACAACCTAAGATGTTCAAGAAAAAAGATCAATACTACATGCAATTAGCATCTCAACCTATGTTGGCATTATGACCTCAACCTACTCTTAATGGTATTTTTCTTTTTATTTATCATGTTTTATCATTATATTTTTATTAAGATAATATGGATAGATAGTTATATGAATTAATAATATGATAATTTTTTTGTGTTCATGCTTAAAAGTATATAGTACATGAATTTCAAGAAAAAGGATAAAAGGTGATTATTGAGTTTAATAGAGATGGCTACTCTAGAATTAGGAGGCTTATTCTTAAAAGTAATAGGCCGGTTGATTAGGAATAGTGAACAATTTTCCATAAATTTCAAGAAATGGATAGCAGTGCCTTACACAAATAAGAATGATTGCTTTAATAAAATGGTTTAGGTAAATATTTTTTCATTCTTTTCTTATAGGCTTTTTTTTTTAACTCTATTATTTTAGATTTAACTTTTATTCATTTTTATTTCTTTAGCAACCTTATTTTTTTTTTCCAGATGATCATGAAAGAAGGAATTAGACAATTAAAGCAACTAGTAAAAGATTGAGGGATTCTAAGGGAAAACTTTATAACAAATACTATGATACAATTCTATTAAAGGAACAAAATGTGGTATTAAATTGTCCAAAAGGTGTTTCTTGTGATCAATGGATTAGTTTGATCAATATTTGTGATGATAAAAAGAATAAGGTAGTAACATTGTCTTCTGTTATATATCTTATTGTGTATACAATAATATCTCTAATATAAAATATTAATTTGCATGGGTGTAGGAAATATGTAAAAGGAATGTTATCAATAGAAGCAAGCAAACAATACCACATATTAGTGGTTTAAAAAGCTTAGCTAGGAAAAGGCATTCAATAATATCTTCTCTTTCTATATGCTATTTAGTTTTCATTTATTTAAGAATTTCCATATCTTAACCTTAACCAATTAGTTACTTAATTAGTATTTCTTTCATGTCTTAAGGGATAATGTAGCTATGGATAATGTTGCATGTGAATTATATATTTTAGACATCTTTATATTTATTAGTTTTTTCCATCTAAAATAATTTTATACCATTGTCCAGACATATGTTATTTTGTTATAAGGAATGAATGAAATAAATATTTAGTTACAAGTCTTGAATATATATTTGAACTTACTTGTATTCTATCCAATAAGAAGTTAAGGTTGGTTATCTTATTGATTGTAGAGAATTATGAAATGTTACATGTAAAAGGACAGATGGATCTTATGTTAATAAAGCTACTGTTGCAATAGGGATAATCACAAAATAGACTCTAGTTAAATTATTTAGTTGAAAAATCTAACTTAGAATGGCTTTGTATGCTAAAATAAATGCATATTTAAGTTAGCAATATATCTTCTAAGCTATTCTTGTATCACTTGATTATGCTCTTAGAAATGCATTGAGAAAGGAGTACTCTAGTCAAGTTAAAAGTTTGGGCTTTAGCCTTTTTCCTTCTTTAATGTTTAAATGTGCTATAAGATGCTTTAAAGGAATGAGAAATGGCTTAAGTTCCACGTTATAAGAGGAGTCAATGCTTTTAAATCTTAAGTGACTATTTTATAAATTTTTTTAAAGGATTATTTCTAAAAAGGGGTATTACCTATAGCACTTCACGTTATATTGGGTGTTTCTCTTGAGGTTAGTTAAGTAACGCAATATTTTTTTAATTATTTGTAATGTATCTATTTGTATATTATGTGAACATATTTTATTGCTACTATTTTGTTTAGGCTAGTTGGAATCATTGCTTGTCTATTGCTCTACCTATATGAATCTATTAAAGATAAAGAGCAATATTTTCACTATCTTGCTTAGTATCTAGAACTAGTTGTATTATCATCTTTGTTAAACTCTTGATATATTTTAATGGATTTTACATGCATACGAGAGATCGCTATCTTTTTTCTTTCTTTCCTTGGCAAGATTCAAAAGAAATAACATAGCATAAAGAGTTAAAATGAGATATATAGGTTTCTTTAATTGAAAAGATTTAACAAAGCAAAAACAATTGGTTTTTCTAAATATGGTGGCGTGAAGTTTACAAAGAAAAAGGAGGTGACTTAATGAGTGAAGAAAACCTAAATAAATTAGTGTAAGGTCTTGCAAATGAAAGGTTAATGATTAAAATCAAACATTAAAAGAGAGAGCCTAAACAAAAATGGATCATGTTTTTCATTTTTTTTCTTTTCTTTCATTATATTCTTTTAATAATAAAAAAAATTACAACAGCCTAACTTTAATTGCTCATCACTAGTTTTTTTTTAAAAAACACTTTCTTTTCAAATATTCATCCTAAGGAACTCTTGAATCTTTTATATGATATAAGTAATTTATATGTTAACACATATGGTCCAAATTTCTTTATATTTGTTTATTTTTTGTGTTTATAAATTTTATGTCTATAAAATTCAAATTAGTTTATATGACAAATGAACAAGTTTTGAAGCATTTGTACAAATGTATTATTAATCTTACTTTGATGATAAAAAAGGAAAACTTTTATGTTGCTTGCATTATGAATACTAATATGTCTATTTAGTAAGATAGAGGTTAATTACACTGTAAAGACTCAAGTTGTAAGTTTGAGTGAAATAAATAATTATGGAAATTGACAAATTAATGGATATATTTTGATAGTATTAGTTGTTGAATCCTAGTGTTCATTATCATGTTGCAAACTTAAATTTCATATTGAGTTTTTACCTTTGAGTTAGTACTAACTTTGCAAGTTGATTAATTGTATTATGTTTATTATTATTAGTCCAATGATAAGGCAAGTGAGTAAAATTAAGACATATTTGGGGAAGGAAGAGCATTTGGAGCTAGTGTCCATGGCAAGGATTTTGCTAGTATTTTAATGATGTACTGAGCTTAGATAATATTTAAGACTTTTTTTTATTTTAAATATGATAAAATATGTATAAATTACTTGTTATCCTATTTTGCTAATTCTTAAGGTAATTTTGTTAAAGATGCTAGTTTAAACAATAGTATTTCTTGTTCCATTTTACATATGGCAAAACTTGTATATAATAAAAAAAATTTAATGAAATTATGTTAATTAAAGTGCATTTTGAAATTTGTTAATTTTGATATGTTTTAGCAAAATATTTTTATTTGCTTGATTTGAAAAGGAAGATTAATATTTATATATTTAAAAAAATAGTTAAAACATTAGTGGCAATTACAACACTATTAAATCAAAAATAAAAATTTTTACTATAAAATTGTAAGGGTCATAATCTCTACTAAATTAAAACTAACAAAATTTATAATTAGTTGATGATATTTAATTCCTACCACAGTAAAATTTAAACTTATTGCAATAAATTAGCTATAGTTTTAACCCTTATTAAGTTAAAGGTTAAAATTTTAAGAATTAATTAGCAATGGTTTTGACCCATGCTAAGCTAAAGGTTAAAATTTTAAAAATGAATTAGCAATAGTTACAATTCCTGCTAAATTGAATTAAATAAAAAAAATTATTCTTATTTAATGATGGTTATAACCTATATTAAGTCAAAAGTAAAAATTAACTTTGTGATGATTATGTTAGCAATAAAAAAAAGTCATTGTAGAAGTGTAATGCATTAGTCACTTTTGTGATGAAAAAAAAACCATTAATAATAACTTTGTAGGGATTAAAACCATCGTAAAATGCACCATAAAATCATCGTGAATATATCTAATTTTTTTGTAATAGCAAAGGTTCCCTATATGAATAGATACATGTTGCAAGCAGAGAAAAGGATGTGTAGCATGACATTGAGACTTTGCAAGATTCATACACATCAAATGTGAAGATTGCAGGTATGAAGAGACTTTTACATTTAGTGGAATACTGTAGTTGTACTACATCAATTGCTTAATGTGAGATGTTCCATCTCTTACGGCTTGTGCAATGAAAAATGTTCAGCCAATTAACTTATTTGTAATGTGTATGGTGCATTAATTACACTTTTGCACAGATTGTAAAATTGTAGTTGTATTACTTTCAACATGTACGATGAAATATGTTCCCTTAGTTATGTCATATGTATTTAGTTAATTATCTTAATGTAGTGAGCAAATACAGACAATATTGTTTTATTTTTGTTTTTATTTTTTTTATTATTCCTTTAAGCAAAATTTATGACACACAACTCACTTAAAGAACTAACCACAAAACTACATACAAAATGCACATACACACGAAGTAGGTTATGTGGAACTGAATCATAGATGTTAAATTTATAAATTCATAAAATCATAAGTGCTACATCTATAAATACACAATTGGTGAATGCAAAAATCCATAAATCCTGCATCCATAAATCTCTTAGTCCATAGATTGATCAATGTGTAAATCCAAAAATTGATTTATAAATAATAATGATTAGATAAATATTTATATGTACATAAACAATAATTATTCAAACACATAAAATAGATGTTGAAGCTTTAGTAAGGGCAGTAACTCCGCTACGTAATGTTTAAAGATGTTGGTAGTTATGGAAGTGACAACAACTATTATTGCCCTAGCTTGGTGGTTGACGAATGGCTATCGCAATCACTACAATGCAGGGGGATTTTGCTGCATCAAATCCTTCTACTCTTACTCATGCTCCAATTGGTTCTTACTGCTCCATCTCTAGTTGCCTCTGCTCATATTTTGGTTAGTTCTATTGTAATAGATTTTGCTCTCATGCTCTTGCCACTCATACCTAGGATGTTACTTTATCTTTGGTTGCTCCTACTATCGTAGATTCAATTGCTCATCTAAGTAAAAATTATTCATACAAGATAAAAAATTACATAAATCAAGAATATAAAATACATGATTTCAAAAAATAGATAGCATACCTATATTAGCCATAATGAAATATGAATTAATTGATGAATAAAAGGCCCAATCTTCCTTGCTTTCTTGACGATTTTGCAGTTGATAAAGTACCAAGATTTACAAAATGTTTAGGTTATGATTAGAGTGCAAAGTGGCTATAGGGACCTAACCTAATTAAATAAGAAAATCCTACCTAGCTCACCCATCAAAAGCTTAGTAGGTCAAAAGTCTACATTTATTGCTAAATACACGAGTCTATCAAGCATTTTTAGTCTATAAAAGTGATCAGGGTTAGACTCAACTTATTTTAAATAAAATAAAATAAAAGATCTAATTAATGCTAGTCCATTAAAAAATATTTCTACATTCTTCCACTTGGGGCAACATTAATTATAATTAATTAATTTTTTATAAAATATTTTTATTTTAAAAATAATTTTTGGGTTAAGGACTAATTTTAAATATATGTGGCCATAATTTTAAAAATACATCACCTTAGAGATAAATACTTGAAAATTTGACTAAATTTATATAGCTAACGATATCAAATCATGGTGGTAATTATATTCTTTATTAATGTAAGGCCTTCTATGGTTTCAAAATATCATAAACTACACACATTCAATCATTAATGTGATAGTGTAACATGAAATACAACATCAAAATTGTGATCAAATCATGCTTATCTTTCATGTTGGTCCTCAATGATTTCTCTAATAAATTCACATAGCACGAGAAATCAACTAACAATATATAAAGCCAAATCATCTCATAGATCCTAAAATAGTGTCAATTTTAAGATAAATAATTAAGTTCAGGAACTAATGACTAACAATGAGTCATCGCTTTCATAAAAATTATAACAATCTTAGCACATTATAATCAAATGATGCATGCATCAATAAGATAACATAAATTTATAATTAATGTACCAATAAATATATGAGAAGATATAAGAAAAGGAACATGTCAAAAATTACATAAAAGATAATAAAAAAATGGAAATAACTCCACTAACCAAAGACATCAAAAGAACCCATAATTCCCATATTTTCAATATATTTTTGAAAAAATTGTAGGTCTAAGTCCTTTAGTTATATAGGATCCACCAGCATAGCATCTATATAAATGTGCTATACCACTATGTCCTTTTCTTCACAAGATCTTTGACTGTGAGATATTTCAAGTCTAAATGCTTAGATCTACTAGAATTTTTATTATTTTTGGTGAAGAAAATTGTAGTACTATTGTCATAATAAATTTTTAGTGGTCTAACAATAGAATTAACAATCTGTAATCCAGAAATGAAAAATTTTAACTAAATATCTTGCGAAGTAGCATCGTAATAGGCAATAAATTGTACTTGCATGGTAAGAGAAGCTGTTAATATTTGCTTAACACTCTTCCAAGATATAACACTTTCAGCCATCATGAAGATGTACCCTAAAGTAGATTTCATATCATTATAGCATCTAGCAAAATCTAAGTTTGAATACCCAATTACTTCCAGGTTATTAACGTTCCTATAAACGAGTATATAATTTTTATTTTTCTGTATGTATCTCATAACTTTCTTAGTAACACACTAATGATCTCTTTCAGAGTTAGATAAATACCTACCTAGAACATTAACTTCAAAAGCCAAATCTAGTCTTATGCAAACTTGAGCATACATTAAACTTCCTACACACTTGTATGAGGAACATTTTACATTGATTGTTTCTCTATCTCATTTGCTAGGCACTATTTGTTACTAAACTTATTACCTTTTACAATTAGAACATCCCTGGCTTTATAATTTAACATTTCAAATCTTTCAAGAATCCTATCAATATACACTTTTTGAGATAATCCTAATAAGTTATGAGTTCTGTGCTTATGAATTTGAATACCAAAATAAATGATGCCTTACCAAGATCTTTCATGTCAAAAGCTCTAGAAAACATTTGTTTGGTATCATGTAGCAAAGCTAGACTACTGCTCGCTAATAGAATATCATCAACATACAAGATAAAAAAAAATAAAGATGCTCTTATTGACCTTGAAATAAATACATTAGTCAACCTTATTTTTTTATGAAGCCTATAGATGTAATCAACTCATCAAATTTCAAATACCATTGTTGAGATGCTTATTTCAAACTATATATTGATTTTTGTAGCTTGCACACTAGATGCTTAAATCTATTTATCTAAAACGCTTCAAGTTATTTCATGTATACATCTTCCATAAATTTACCATTTGGAAAGGCTATTTTAATGTCCATCTAGTAAAGCTCTAAATTAAAATGTGTAACCAAGGCTATAATAATCCTAAATAGATCTTTAAAAGATACTGGTGAGAAGGTTTCAAAGTAGTTAATTCCCTCTCTTTAAGTAAAACCTTTAATTACTAATCTTACTTTAAATCATTCAATTTTGCCACTTGAATCTTTCTTAGTCTTGTATGCCCATTTCTAGCTAACTGCTTTGTAATTTTGTAGAAGCTCAACAAGTTCCTACACTTCATTTTTAATTATAGACTGAATTTTCTCATTCATAGCATTCAACCGTAAATTAGATCATTAGTTGTTCATTGCTTAACTGTATGTAGTTGGATCAACAACATCCCTAATGTTATATTTACTCTAACCAAAATAGACATAATAATCATTTAAAATTGCTGCCCTCCTTTATCTAACTAACCTTCTAATTGGGATCTGCTCTACAAGTTGAATAAGTTGATGGACTTTAGTGGGAACAACTGCAATAGGTTCTACAATCTGGTTACGCTCTACATTTTGATCATTTTATGTCTCAATGCAAATAGATGGAGGTATAATAGTCTAACTAGGTAAAACAAGTGGGTAGTAATGGAAGTTAGCTTATTTTGTGTTTCAAGATGCCCTGGATTAGGTGATAAATCAGTAACATCAAGCTTAAGAAATTTAGTAGTCATAGACTTAACTTTTTTTGTACCTTTTATTAGAACTTGTATCCTTTTGCCTGATTTGGATACCTTATGAAGTAATAACAAATTGATCTTGGATCAAGTTTTTTTACTAATGGATCATAAATTTTCACCTCAAAAGGAAAACCCCAAACTCAAAAATGATTTAAGTTAGGTTTTCTGTCGATCTAAAGCTTTAAATGTGTTTTAGGTACTGACTTGCTAGGAATATGATTAAGGATGTACAAAGTAATTTTAATGGCTTTATCCCAAAAGAAATTCAAGTAAATTTGTTTCAATTATCATGCTCTTATCATGTCTTTAAGAGTCTGATTGCGCCTTTCAACAATGCCATTTTGCTCAAGACTACTAAGCATGGTACACTATGAAACAATTCCATAATCTTTTAAAAACCTAGCAAGTGGTCTTCTACGTTGCCTAGACACATCTTGTTTTTCATAATATTCACCTCTGTAGTCAAATCTCACAATCTTGATGACTTTTTTATTATTTTTCAACCTCAATTTTGAAATTTTTGAATTTCTCAAGTACATCAGAATTTTCTTTTATCAAATAAAGATAACCATATTGAGAAAAGTTATCAATGAATGTGATAAAATAACGATAATCACAAATAGTAGGAGAGTATGATTCAGATATATCAGTATGAATTATCTCTAAATAATTAGAACTACAAGTAGTACCTTTCTTCTTAGTATTAGTTAACTTGCCTCTAATACAGCTTACACATATGTCGATATCATCAAAATCTAGAGAAGGAAGAATATTCTTTTTAATTAACCTCCTTACCCATTCCCTAAATATATGTCTTAATCTCCTATGCCAAAAGACTGATGATATTTCCTTAATTTTAATCTTTTTGGAACTATATTTTTAACATTCAAAGAAGTATAAGGATTTTTAGAGATTAATAGTAACTTATATAAACCATTATCAAGAACACCAAAACTAACAGACTCAAAATGCAATAAAATATCAACTTTTCCATTTCGAAATATAAATTTGTATCCAAGCTTATCCAAAAGAGAAATTGAAATTAAATTATGTTTAAAACTAGGAATATAAATGACATTATTCAATGTAATTTCAGTAGAGTTTTCAAAATATAAAATAACATCTCTTATGCATTCAATTGCAACTTCAAGATCATTCTCTACTCTAAGCTTGGATTCTCTCTTACTTGATTTCGTCTTGCTTACGAACCTCTGCAAGGTAATTGCAACATGAGTTGTGAAACCACTATCAAACCATTAAGAATTTATAAGGACATCGATTAAATTTGATTTAAAGCAAGCTAAGGATAAGGTTTTACCATTCTTATTGTCTTTTTTCTTTTTTAACTAAGACTTGAATCTATAGAAATCATTCCTCTTATGACCTTTCTTATGACAATGATAACACTTTGTATTCTTATAAATGGAATATTTAAGACCTTTTACGTGTGGCTTATAACCAAGATTTTTATTATTACCATGCCTTTAGGCCTCCTAAGGTTTAAAAAGATTGTTCCTTAGAGCATATGATTTGGGTTTCTTTTTCTTATTGGCTAGATTCTTGTTACCTAAGAATTTTGATTAGGTCAAAAAATTTATTTCATTCTTTTCTTTCTTCAATTTTTATTCCTCAGCAACATGCTTAGTGATAAGTTCATTAATGGTCTAGGGTGTATTCACGGTATTATAAGCTATCTTAATTTGACTAAATTCTAGAGGTAAGGAATTCAAGGTATGTGGGACAAGAAAAGTATCTAGTAAATCAATTTTTAGGCACTTCACTTGAGTTTAGAGGTGAACCATCTTAATGATAAACTTTCTTACACCACTAGTGTTGTTATACTTCATAGTTGTTAGTTCCTCTATCAAGCATTTGGATTCAGCATTATCAGATACTTTGTAACTTTGCCTTATAGTATCCTAAACTTTTTTGGCCTTGGTTGTAAATACCAATCCACCCAATAAATGTTCAAGAACAAATCTCTTGATTGCAATGAGATTGAGCGTATTAGATCTCTCTCGTTTTGCATAATAGTTATTTTGCTCGTGGGTACTTCATGAGTGAGTGCTGGTGGTTTTGGCTCACGTAAGACTAAATCAAGATTTATAATATCAAGAATAAACTCTATATCCTACTTCCATCTCTTATAATTTGTACTATTTAACAATTAAATAGTTGTAGTGTTATTGTTCATTACAAAAGAGACTGTAAAAGAACAATTAGAAATGCAATATATTAGTTTTGGACATTTTAAATTTATCAATAACCATATTTAGGAGTATAGAAAATATTACTACATTCTCCTCTTTAGGCAGAGAATGTAGTGTGTAAAAAACCCTTTTAAAATTAAAGCTAATTAGGATAATAATATATTATTATTATTATTATTATTATTACAAAATTACCCCCTTTAGGCATGTAAAATTTATAATAATAAAATAAATCTAAAAATAATATTTTATTTTAATAAACAAATTTCTAATCATATTATACAACAATTCCTTTTAGCTAGGTTATTATATGAAATAATTAAATATATATATTTTAATTAACTCAATTTTAATTATAATATATATTTACCCCTTTTGGGCAAATATTATGTGAAATAACTAAAAATTAATCTTGTAAATATTTATTAATAGCTCGAAGACTTACAATTTAAAATAAATAATTTCATTTTTATGATAATTATCTATATCAACCTACAAGTTTTTTAAAAGAATCGAGATACTTAAATTAAGCTCAAAACTACAAATTAAAATTATCGAAAATAAAATATAATTAATCTATTAAAGGGTGCTAAATAATATGCATTAATACTGATCATTAAAATTATAATACATCATATCAGAATCTCAATTTTTTTAATCAATTTTGGCACAAATAAAAAAATAAATTTCTCTAATTTTCTCCTAATTTCTTCAAGAGAGTGTGTATTTGGGATTGTAATTTTAGGAGAGTGAAATACACTAACATAAATATGAAAAAACATATATATATATATATATATATATATATTAGAAATTTTCATAATTTTCTTTTATTAAAAGTATTTTCTTTTTAAAGAAATATAAACATATAATAAATATCTATCACAACCCCAAAAATAAATAAATCAATCAATCAACAAAAGTAATAATAAAAACTAAAGTAATGCCTAGATAGGTCACGTATATATATAAAGCCATAGGGCATAGGTTTAAAGACGCAAGGCATCTTAATGCTCAACTAAAAGATGCATGCCAATGATGTCGCAAAGTTTAATTCCAAGGCGGAGAAAAAAATAAAAAAATAAAAAATTTTATTCACGAAATTGCGTACAAACCGTGAAACAAGAAAAATAAAATTAATCTTTTATGACAAATTATATATATACATAACAATGTAATTATACAACACAAACAATGACAAGAATATATGACTTTCAATAACATTCTCAATACACTCATGAGATAAAAAAAATTAAAAATATTTGAAATTAGGTGGATTTTACTATGCCCCTTAGGTTTAAAACCCAACGTAAAGTGGCAATTTCACAGCTGTTGGATAAAATAGAAGTCATCATAGGCATCCAATTTTTGAATGAAGGGTAAATTAAAAAGAAGAATGATCAAAAAGGAAAAATCACAAATTGAGCTAAAAATAATAAATTCCAGTTTAAAGAGAATGGTGGATGAAAACCATTAACCTCTGTTAGATGTACTGTTTGCTATAGGTGTAGTCCACTTGCTTGAGGTTTCTTTTAAATTAAAATCCTATTTTAATTTTTAAAATATTCAATTTATATCAATTTTATCTCTGAAGTAAAATTTATATTAATTTAATTTATAAAAATTTAAACTTGTATCAATTTGGTCCTTATGATGAATTAAAAATTTTATTTGAACTTAAAAATTTAGAAATTAAATTAATATAAATTTTAATTTAAGAATAAAATTGATATAAAATGAATATTTTAAAAATTAAAATATAATTTTAATCTTTTTTTTTTAAAATGGAGTTAGAAATAAAAGTTTAAAAATAATTTTTTCCATAGGTTGTAATCAGATTAAGCCAATTTGCATTCCAAACTTTATGACATTTAAAATAATAGAAAATATATCATTTATTCAATATTAACTAGGAAATGTATAATAGAAAATATCATCCTTTATATTAACAAGAATTTTTTTTTTACTATCGTACCATAAAGTATCATAATTTTTTAATCAAAATATACAATTGACATGTCATTCATTTACTTTCTAGAAGTGGATAAAATTTTTCAACAAAAAATATTTTTGATAAAACAAATGGAGTCTTATTTAAATAAAGATATTTTATTTTAATTAACCTCCAAATAACTATAAAACCCTAAAATTAAATACATCTATATAAATTGAAATTTCAAATTTTAATTTATCCCATGTATACGATTATTAAAATTAATTATAACAATTAATTGAATGATTATAAATGAAATTCAGTAGTGTCATCTAACTTTGAATTTTCAAATTTTCATTGTAACTAATAGTATTAATTATAATAAATTAGCGCACATTCTAATTTACATATTACATTTTATATGTACTTTAATTATATTGAATAATAAAATTATAAATTATAATTATAATCAACAGAACAAAGGTGAGTACTCTAAAGCAATTATAATTATAATTATAATTATTAATAACATATAAGTTAAATTTTTAATTTTCACAAATTTATTCAGTATATTTAACTCTTAAAATTAAATCAATTGATTAAATACGTATTTTTAATTTGAAGTCACAACCAAACATAGTGTAAATTAATGTTGAATAGATGGATTAAATTTTCAA
Source organism: Sindora glabra (assembly GCA_020226215.1). Classification (NCBI taxonomy): domain Eukaryota; kingdom Viridiplantae; phylum Streptophyta; class Magnoliopsida; order Fabales; family Fabaceae; genus Sindora; species Sindora glabra. The sequence continues at coordinate 91,819,624 of CM035228.1, forward strand.
TTTCAAAATTTGTAATTTTTATTTTAATATTACACTTAATTACATTATTAAAAAATCATGATACCTCATGGTGTGATAGTAAAAAAAATATATTCCTTAACATAAAGTATGTTATTTTCTATTATACTTTCCCTAATTAATATTGAATAAATGACATATTTTCTATCATTTTAAATGTCATAAAGTTTGGAATGCAAATTGGCTTGATCTGGTTACAGCCCAAGAAAAAAATTATTTTTAAACTTTTCTTTATAGCTATATTTTCAAAAAAATATTAAAATTATATTTTAATTTTTAAAATAATCAATTTTATTATTAAATTAAAATTTATATTAATTTAATTCTTAAATTTTTAAGTTCAAATAAAATTTTTATTTCTTCACAAGGACCAAATTGATACAAGTAAGTTCAAATTTTTAGAAATTAAATTGATATAAATTTTACTTCATAAATAAAATTGATATAAATTGAATATTTTGAAAATTAAAATAGAATTTTAGTAAAAAAAAAAGTCAAATAAGTGAACTACACTTGATAGCAAACAATACATCTAATAAAGGTTAGTAGATTTCGTCCACCATCCTCGTTAAAATGAAACTTATTATTTTTGGGTCAATTGGTAATTTCTCTCTTTATCATTCTTCTTTTTAATTTACCACCTCACCTTGGGCACAGTAGAATCCACCTTAAAATTAATAATAATACAATTCATGATATGCCTTACATATACTTAATGTAATTTTAATTCTATAATAATGAAATTATCCGAAAACATATAAATTATCAGATGAAAAGAGAATTACATCACAATATATGATAATTTTAAATAATCTAATAATAATCATAAAAAATAGATGATATCAATCATTTAAAAAAAACACAGATTATACAAAAAATATATATCTTAATTCTTAATCTATTATAAGTGACTCTGTTAGCAAATGTAAGTAAAAATTATTTATATAGGATAAAAACTTATATAAATTAAGAATATAAAACATATTATTTCAAAAAATAGATAGCATACTTGTATTGATTATAATGAAATATGAATTAATTGATGAACAAAAAGTTTGATCTTCCCTACTTTCTTTACAAATTTGCAGCTGATAGAGCATCAAAATTCATAAAGTGTTTAAATTATGATTAAAATATAGAATGATTAGGGGACTTAATTTTATTAAATAAAAAAATCCTATTGGACTCACCTATTAAAAATCTAGTAATTCAAAGGTCTACGTTTGTTGCCAAACAAACCAATTCATCTATCATTTTTAGTTTATAAAAGTAATTATAAAAACTGGATTCAAAATTATAACTTTAGGATTAGATTTAACTTATTTTAAATAAAATAAAATATCTAATTAATGGTAGTCGATTAAGAAATATTTCTACACCTCATGCTCATGCTTCGACTGATCCTGCTGCTCCATCTTCGGTAAGTTCCATTGGTCTTACTCTGGCGGTCCTGGCCCTCTTATGTCGGACCATATTGCACTGGTTGAGACAAGCCCGCGTGAAATTCATGCGGTTGCAGCATCATGTACAGCCCCTACAGTCTAAACAAATATGGGATGGCTACACCATAGATGTTGTTTAAAAATGGCACGGACACCTGTTGTGGCCTATACCAAGAAGATGGTAGAGCACACAGACCCATGGCGTAGCCAGGCAGGGGCGCGTACACTTGCCTTGGGGCCCCCTATCGTGTCATCTGCTCCAGCGGTAGCTGCAGCGTGATTACTGGTGGACTTGCTGACGCGACACTTGGAGCACTTATAGTTTTCGCTGGCGGAAGTGCAGCGGTGGCAATTGGACTGGTGCCATAAACTTGGGCGCACCTCATTTGTACCTTTGTGTATTTGATGACACCCTGATAAAATGAAGCAACGGCATCTCGGTCACTGGTGATGTCGATAAGACCAGAGGAAAGGGAACTATTTGGTATAGGATTGCGCATCGATGCCCTCGTCAACAATGACACGAGATTTCAGTATAAATAGGCTTCATTAATGCATGCTAATAATATTAAGAGGAAGGATAGAGCAACAAATGTAGACCTACCGTGATCAAGTTAAGAAGCCGTTGTGCCTACCGCCTGAAAAAAATTAGATTCAAGGGGAACATGTAGTAAGACATATCAAATAACATCATGATTACAACTTGTACATTATTTTTAGTCGAACAAATTAGACACAGTCATGGGAGACTTTTATCAGCTAAATATTGTAGTCGAGTTTCACTTATGAATTCAACTAGTAAGCCGGAAGCACCTATCGTTATTGTTATCTAAAATTAAAATAGCAAATAGAAAATCATAAAACCATATCCCTTTGCTGCAATCAACTTAATTGTGGTTTGAAAATCTTCAATCCTAAAAGTTGTAGAATTACAAGTACAACTCAAAATTGCAAGCAATTGATTAAAGCATTCTTTTTTAACACTATTGACTAAAATACCTATATCAGAAAGTGGAGTAATGTAGGCTTAGTAGAGCACCAGAACAGAGGTTTGGGTGATGGAGCACACAATACATATATTAGACACAAAATTAGATGAGAAACCGAATTTGAAATATGCAAAAGGCATTTCCAAACCCATACCATCATGGATTTTGGGGTATGAACCCCAAAGGTTGAATATAGGAAGTCAGGTGAAATGACATAACAAAGTCACTTTTTCGTATCTTTTGTCACATGATGGTATAGATCAACGGAGTTCTGTATGATATAAGATGGATGCAAAAGATAACATCAATATTATTTGTAAACATGATTATTCACAATGCAAAAGATAACAACAATAACAACACCACACAAAAAGATCCAAAACATTTCAACAGCACAAAAGCTTACCTAAAAAATACTATAAATACAATGAGGGCAAATAACATTGACCTCCCTTAAGGTTTAGTCTAATTACACTTGACACTCCTCATTTTTCTAAAATATACACATCATCCTTAAAGCATTTCCACTATTATGAAATACAAAAGTGTTAAGCTTTTAAATTGCAATCCCTTCTTTAGTATTATCTTGTAACTAGGAGGTTATTTTCCTCCATTTTATGTATAAAAGTACTCTTTCTTTGTAAAATAAAACATTTTCTTTTTAATGTATAACTGTGATGTGATATTTGTACATAAAAATATAGAAAATAGTCTTTTAGTCATAAGGGATGACATTAGAGAAAGAGTTGCAGTTAAAGATTAATGCCATTACATTTGATAAAAGTGGAAGTAGTTTAAAGGGTGTGGAAGTGTATAATTCTAGAAATTCAATGGTGTTAAGTGTATTTGGACCAAACATCATATAGGTCAATGTAACTTGACCATAAAATAAAATACTAAACGCCCTTGAATAATATGTAGAAATTTTCCATTCTTATGAATTGCACCTTTTAATACTATAAATACTAAAAAAATATATTGAGCATTAACTACCAAATGGCTAAACTTGCATTAGTTAAAGAATCTATAAACATTAACCAAACAACTTCCCGAAATTATTGGCCATTAAAATTTTTTTCTTTGTTGTCCATAAATATTTGTGTGCTCTCTTCTTGATCCATGTGGAAATCTATCATGAGATTTCTAATCCAAAAGGCTTGATTCATCGCAATAGCATTTGCTACATACCCTACTTTTGCTCTGGATTGAGTTATGACTTCCTATTTTTTTTTAGAAAACCATGAGAAAATTCTAGAATCAAGGTTAAAATAGTAACTAGTGTTTTAAAACTAAGCCCAGCCATTAACCCAATAAGGCAACTAGGTTAAGGTCAAACTAGCTCAATTGATTTAACAGGATAGTTGAACCAGTTAATATATTTTATATATATAATAAAAAAAATTAAAACATCACATTATGAATTAACATTTTTAGTTATTAAAGATCTAATATTTTTTCTAAATTTTAAATCTATATATTACTATTATGCAAAAATAAATATATTTTTATTATTAGTATTTATAATAACACATATAATATAATTTAAATGAAGTTAAGAAATATTTAAAATAATGAGATCAATTAAAATAATATAATTTAAAATTATATTTATTATAAATTTAATATAATTTATTATATAATAAATATATTTTTATTGTTAGAGGATTAGGTTATCAGATAACAATACTCAATATATACATATTTAATGACATATATTAACTAAAATGCAAGCCCACTCCAATGGTCAAGACTAATGTGTGTGTAGGGGATTGGGTGTTTGACTCTTGAGGACAACACATTTTTTTTATTGAAAAGCATAATGGGGACCCGTCCAAATTAGTTAACAATTGGTTTGATGAGTTTCCAAATATTAACCAGGTTTCGAGGGTTCAAAGTGGTTGAACTACCTTTTTGGGTATCACCCTCACTCGAATCGGACTAAAGGCTGATTCCTAGTTAGACTAGTTAAATTGGCTAGTCTAATCCTGATTTTAAAATAGTGACTTGAGGTGTTTCTTATATCATCAATGTAGCTAGTTGAATCACTATTAAAATAATCATGGAGATTGAAAATTTTAACTTGGTTAAATCTAATTCTATAATTAATTGTACCCTTGACATATTTAAGAATTTTTTTTTGTTACTTGAAAATGAATTTTACTTGCACAGTGCATGTACTTTGATAGTAAATGCACTACATGATATCTAGTTTAGAATATTGAATGTATGATGGTTGGTAAGTAACATCTAGGGTAGTCAATTCTTTCAAAGTCTTATTATTTATCATGTTATTAGAATTATGTAAAGGATTAGCGAGGGGGTGGGGATATTAGAACTACTTGCATTTCTATTCTTACAATGAAAATGAAAAGTCCTACTATTTCAAAGTCAAACTCTAATAATTCACTAGCAATTCTCCTAATCATGCACCACCACTATGCTACACTAAGTAAAACTATAGGAACACAGAAACACTATAATATTAGTGCATTATAATAAATCACTCAAAACATATCTAAACCACCACAGAATAAAAGCCATGACCATGCAGCATAAAAAAATACAATAAAAAATCTTAAAAATTAAAAAATGGCCAAAATGATGGAATTTGGTCAAAAAGCAGAGCACCACACAATCATAACTTATAACTATTGATGAGAAAAAATAATTCTACCACAACAAAAAATTTTAGCACAATTGGAGTTAGTGAGACATTGGTACCTATCCAGGGATAAGGGTGCAGAATTATACAAAACTTATTTCTTTGAGTCAAAAATCTCTGATAGAATGTGAAACGAAGTAAAATATGATGAATTACAATGAAGAATATGCAATAGTCAATAAATGTAAGGGAATGCAAGAAAATATAGAAAAGTGATAATATTATAAAATGGAAGCAACATATTGATAAATACAACTACTGACTACAATGCTTAACAATTATGTAATATACAACTAGTAAAAGATGGGAAAATTTAAATTTAAATGGATCTCCAGCAATAACACTAAAATTTTGACATGCACATCATAACATACTAAAATTAGATTATTATTGATTTACCAAAGATAATGCAATATAGTGAGATAAACTAGATTGTACCCCTAATAATCCCTTGAATTATCTTTCCTTAATTGACTTACAATGATTAAATAATTGTTAAGCTTTTTTATGCACTAAAAATAGAAAAAATGGATGCAAACAAAAGTAAAACAATAATTAAACAATACACAGGCAGAATTCAAACAATATGCAAAATGTAAAAGATAAAATATAGAATGAAAACAAAACCAAAATTGAGGGGAGGTGGTTTAATTTGAAATTGAAATAAATGTAAAAGTAAATAGTAAGATAGAAAATCAATACAATGAAATAATCAATCCAAAGATTTGATAACTTTTAGTGTGAATTAATCATAGATTACAAAAGAATTTACTATTCTAATTAATTTCTCAATCTTGAATTATCTGGAACCCCTAGAATAATTCATGAATCTTATGCTAGATGACCATCTAGGATTTAATTAATTAATATTAGTTGATTTAAGCAACCTTTATAATCTATAAAGAAGTTAGGTCGAAATTGATTTAAAGAAAGAATTTGGTTAAATTAAGGAATTAAATTAGAAATCTCCAGATTAATCTCTTAACTCTTTATCCCTATATGTATAACTATGATTAACTAACAACAACTTATCATAAAAATAAATAGGGATTAGAAATCAAAAAGTTGAATATCAATTATTCCAAATCAACATTCTACACATATAAATTCAAGGCAATCAACACAAATAATTAAGGAAAGAGGAAAATTAATTAAAAAAAATTAACATTGTGAATTAGGATCTCATAATCTTAATGGAGAAAAGTTTCAAAATCCTTGAATCAACTCTAAATGTTTAGCCTTCTATGGATGAAGAATAAGAAAACTAGAAGAAGAAGAAAAACTATTTGTTGAATTTTCTAATGTTAAAGTCTCATGTGTAATTGCCTCTTCATTTGACTCGATAATCCTAAAATCCTATTGGACTTGAAACCTATGCCTTTTAGGATTACAAGAATTATTGCAAGTCTGAATTCCACCTAATGTAAGACCATTTAAACTATGTAGTTTCAATAAATCATAAACATCAAAGTTATAGATCTAGGCCTTAGGAAGGTTTAAGCACTAGTTTGACATCAGTTAGACCTTTGAAACTCCAAATATAGCTCAAAAATTGAAGCTGGCTCAGTTGGAATAGAAATAGAGAAATAAGGCTTTAATTTCTTAACTAAATAAGGCCTTCTAGGAGTCTAAACTAAACTTTGATCAAAACATTAAAGTTATAGGGATTTCTTCAAGTTTCCCAACAATATAAATGTCACTCCAATTTGACATTCAAAGCCCAAGATATAGATAAAAACTTGAGGTAGTATTAAAATTTAGCATTAACTAAATAAATTTAGAATATTGTAAACTAACCCTAAATTATAAAATAAGGTCAATTCTTTGAAACTAAGTAAATATAACACATTAAGAGGTATAAATAAGAGGAAATAATATAATAAAAATCCTACATATCAGCAAGCAAACATTGGCCATTAAATAAGTAAGAGCAAAGCATAAGCGCTCTCTTATTTTCTTAATTAATTTAATTATGTATTATTTTTATTTTAAATTTTATATATAATTATGCATCATGCTATATTATTTATACTTTTTTAGCTACTATGTGCATCATAATTTATATCCTTATGTTATATTATTTATCATTATAGAATTGTAATGTTTATAAAAAGGTTTATGGTTATGCATTTTGTTTTGCAATTGTAGTTTAGGTTTAAGGATGACGTTTGGCAATAAGTGAGGTTCTTTTAATATGGATAAGGTAGGGACTTCTAAAGAACATGTAAGTTCGAATTCAAAATAGAAGATGCCTCCAAACACACATAAATTTGAAAGGTGAACATAAAGATGATTCATAAATGATAATAATCATGTAATGGTAAGAAAAGACCTTGAGATACTAATATTTAGTGTTAAAGGTAGGTATGTTACTAAACTATAACATCCTTAAAGTAATGGATATGAATCCAAAAAATTCTAAGAACTTAGCTTTTAAAGGCAGAATCTTTTAAAGTATCAATTTATTATTGCATTGTTTGATTTTGTGAATCTATTAGGGCCATGAATCTCATGACAATGATTCAAATGATTTTTTTTTCTTTTTAGTACATGATGCTAATGAGCCTTATTTTTTTTTGCTATCTTACTAACAATTCTTATGCTAATGTGTTTCTTTTTTCTTTATTTACATTTGCCAATGGATACGTAAGAAGTTAGGAATAGAAATGGTTAAGTTTCACTACCTCATCCATGCCATTTTCAAGTTTAGAATTATCTCCAAACAATTATGGAGGAAAATGAAAATGAAAAGGCAAGATGCATTTCATGTAGATGCAAGCTTTAATTAAATATAAGCAAATATAAAACTTCAAGACTTCTTATTCACCACAAAAAATGCCTTGGATATGAAAATGTTTAAATTTTCATATTTCTCTTAAGTATGTATAGTTTGAGTCTATTATATTAGAAGATTAGAGGATGATATCCTAACTTCTTTTTAATATTTTTTATGATTTGTTTGTTAATTATCATGGAACTGTGTTATCTTTAGACCTTTTGTTATGGAATATGTTAATTATATTTGGAATTAGGAGGGTTGTTATTTCAACAAGTCAAACTCATGTTATAGATTTGCTATTTTGTATTGATTATATTGGTGTTACAAAGATGCGATTTTATATATTTATTCTGTATGGTTATCTTAAATGTTAGCCAATGATATTAGAAATTTTAATAGTTGAAGAGGTCATCATTGTGGTATCAATAATTCCATACAAAATATAAATCATGAAAAAGTTGTTATTATTGTTAAAAAAAATAGGATGAAGAGTTGAGAAATAACTAAAAGTTTATATATTGGGAAAAAGATGATGAAAATAGGCTAGCCTATAAATTGGCCTCATCTATTTCTCAAATGAATCAAACTAGCCTAAAACAAGCTTGCTAAAAAATAAGCCTAAACAGATTGAGCCTATATGAATTTCAACTTAATCTGACTTATCCGTAATGCACATTTACCTATATTCCTATTATAAAGGAATATTTTAGTAATATAAAAATATTATTTTACTCACATTCCCATTAAAACTTTACTACTATTAATACTTTATTTTAATACCACCTATTGCAATTAACCATTGCAACCTTTATTATCCATCGCCAACTATCACCTTCTTTCGATGATCACTATCAGCTCCTAGACACAACTAATGATTGCTTCATCACTATCCATCACCAATAACCTCCATCAACCATTACTCACCCTCAATGATTGCTATTACTACTACCCATTGCTATAAGCCACCACCCACCATTAGTGACTATTGTCTCACTAATTATTATCGATAGCCTCTATTAACTAGCAGCTATTGTTAGTCACCACCCACCATCAGTGACCATCATCGACATCACCTATTATTAGTGATTTCTATCAAGCAATGCCCATCATTGATAACCATTATCAATAACCACTATTAACTATCACCTAATACTATTAGCCACTTCTTATTGTCATTTACCATTGTTAATTAACTAATTTTCAATAAGGGTATTTTCCGGTAATCTAATTATTTTTAAAAATAAATAAATTAAACTCATTAAAAGTAAACATAACATTTAGTTCCTTATTTACAATGTCGGTGAAAACTATTGCATACAATATATTTTATATTTTTGTATATCTATTTGATTTTAATAAATACATAGTTATTTCGATATATAATAAGAAATAGAAGACAAAATAACTTAAATGTTTCTATTATTGTGTTGGATCCATAATTAATCTTATGGATCTTTAGGTTTGGTGTATTTTTTCATAGTTTCAAGTCATGGATTGAACTAAATATCAAAACCTTTTTAGTGATCCTATATATTGCCCCTTGTTGTAGGTCAAGGACTCTTTCTCCTTCTTCAAACTTTGATTTGTATTTTTTATAGAGAAATATCCCTTTAATCCTTTTTAAGGGATTATTTGGTTTGAGCCAAAAAAGCAATGTCTCTTAATCATCATTAAATTAACTACAATTTTTCACTATTGGCTAAACCACTTAGGCACTAGGTTCAATATGAGTAGGATCACTTAGTCATGCTTTATAATTGAAAAAATAAGCACTATGAAAATATATGCCACTTAGCCAAAGAAAGATGATGGAAAGTTAGTTGAAATGGGCATTAAATATTTTTTGAGAAATTTCCTCTAAATCACTAGTATGGTTGTTTATAGGCATCAACATGCAGGTCCTAGATCCAAGTAGTAGTATCAGATTCTTTAACTATTGTTCTTGAAAAATGATCGGGTTTGAATACATGCCAATATCAATCTAATCCATTTCATAATCATAATCTGATCAATTATCCAATTAACAAAACTACTTTCTATGAATAAAATTTGTTTGTTATTGAGAAACATATAATTGTTAACTAATCTAACTAACATTAAAATTGGTATAAATAAATAATTTAATAATAAAAAAAGATTATTTAGAAATACTTATTGAATGTTAAAACTACGCATTGGATTTTTCTTAGTGGATTCGTAATTATAAAAGGAATGAAAAGACATGTAGAAAAGGGACTCAATTATACCTGTTAACTCCTAAGATGAGGAGTAGGTCCTTTTTTGGTAGGAATAATTCTAGCCTTTGTTGCCTTTTAGTAAAGTGAATCTACTTAATGAATTGTTAGGATGTAGAGATTAATTGATCAATATAAATCTGAAGAATGGATGGTTGACTACTACCTTTTTGTCTTAGAGGCTTTTCAACTAAGGAAAGGCTTATTATTGTAAAATTTTCTTTCGATCTGTGTGAAAAAAAGTGATAAACTTTTTTTTTTCAATCATAGGTTGCTCCTATGAATGAGAGTTATTATGCAGTTGGATAGACAAGATATTCCTAAGTTTAGTCCTTAGATAATAAGACTATAGGTAAGTTTCCCTCGTAAAGAAATGCACAAATTATAAAGATTGGACTAACAAATCTCACAGGATATTTCACCTTTTCTGACATAGAAAATTTTTATAATATCCTCCAAATTTCAAAACTAGTACTATAAGTCACCTCTTTTTGTTTTTGTAATAATTATTCATTCTCCAGAGGAGCCACGATGAAATGAAAGAATATAACAAAAAATCAAGCATGTTTTTGACATTAGTAAAATGAAATTTAATTGTCAACTTCAATATTTTTTATTTATTTTAATATTATCAGTTGATAAAGGGATGAATAATTATAATAAAAACAAAATTAAGGGATCGATAATGCTAGTTATAAAATTTAAGGGATGTAATAGTCACTACATTTATAAATAAAGGACTAAATATTATGTTTATTCATTAGTTAAAACACAATATTATAACATTTTTAAAAATATTCTTAATTAAATGAAAAATGATAATGTCATATTCACAAGAATTAAATTCCTGAAAATCACATTCTTACAAAGTATGATTCCACGAATCAAAGACCACTTACATATAAACAATAAGGAACCACAGAACCATCCTCTTTCTTTTCTTTTCTTTTTTCTCAAAAGAGTTCTATTATTAGCTGTTATATCAAAGGATGCACACTTTCTATAAGAAATAAGATAGATAAAGTGGTTATCTAAGTCTAACAAGATACTATGGCATATATATATTCAATTACAATATTCCAATAGAATATAATTCCAAAATGTAGGTTTTTTTTATTCAATTTTTAAGTTAATGAATTAAAAAAATTCTAGAATGATCTATAGAATAATTGATATAGTTTTCTCCCTCAACTAACTTAGTAATATTTTTAAAGTTTACTTCTTTCTCATACTACCAAAAAAGAGAAAATGTAAAGACTAACATTAAAGAAGCCCAAGTGAGACTTACTATATTCATGTGAATTATGTCCCGTATCTTTATCAATATCAATATGAAGGAATTCATTCATTATTGTTCACTAATACTTAATAATAATGGAATTATTAGGGCAAAATAAAAAAAGTAATTATTTTCTAACACCATTAATGAAAGAATCCAATGAATTCAACTATAACATCTATCAAGTTCTAATATAATCTCTAGTAGAATTGCGAAATAGTGAGCACAAACCAAAATATTCAAAAACACCTATGCTAGTATTAGGGAATTGAATATTCATAATAGGCATGAATAAAAAAGACCTATATTTTTAGTTGCCTTACATTTCATTAAGTAAAATAAGAATGACTACTCTTTATTGTATACTTTTATTTTCAATTCGATAGAATATTCATCATCGATTAATTTTATCTATAAAACAATAGAAAATTGCTTATTAAACCCTTTTACTAGAGGTTACCAAGAAGCAAAAAGAAAGATTTTTTTTGTTAGTTTCTTAATATTTTAATAGTATATTTATTATATTACTAATACTATTAATAAATAGTATATTCTAATTAATAATATATTTTAATTGAAAATAATATATATAACTATATATATAAATTGTTTATATATTCTATAAAAAATAAAAATAAAAATTATATATAATTGTTATGTAGAATTATATAATTATAAAAAATTAGAAATCTATATCTATATATAAATAAAAAAGAAAATAATTTAGTAAACAAACACTACGTTAAAAGTAGAATGTGGGGGGTATTCTATCAAAATTTACCTTTTCACAATTAGAAAAATTTCTTGAATATGATACATAAGGATTTGCACATTTTAAAGACACTTAAAATTTAGAAGTATTAAAAGTCCTTTTCCTCCGCTTGCTTCTATGATAAGAAAAATTGTTAAATTTTATATTAGCAAACTAATTATGCTATTCAATTCTCTTATTGATTAGCAAACACTCAAATTTGAACTAGAGTTAAAAGAATTATGGTCCTCCTACCTCACCACTTGGCCATGCTACTATAACGATAAAAAATAAATATAAACTTTTGGTCACAATTGGAAAAATTTAGGAAAATAAAAACTCATTAACTATTAAATGAAATGTTAATTCATCAATGATTCTTGAATTTGATTTGAAAACTATTTTTTCCTAATGAGATAAGAAAATCCAAATTGATATATAACTAATCAGTATATACTTTTTTCCATAAAATAAAAAAGAGACCTTTTCCCATTCAATTATAATAGCAACTATTAATATATGTAAACTCTAGACCATAAATTATTACATAGATAATTTCATCTTATCCAATATCTTCATATCTAATGTCTATATGGAATTTTTGAGAAATTATCGCATGTCATTTTATCAATTTTTCATTAAATCGATCGAATAAAAATAGAAATTTAACATAAAATATATTGTCCTTCAAGGAATAGGTCTGCAATAAATAATAAAAAGACCAATATGAATAGCAATAGGGCTCATGTTTCATATTGATAAATATAAGTACTCACTACACTCACATCTTTCTTCTTTGCAATTTTTTTTTTTGAATAATTGAAACTGTGAAACAGTTAAATGTTAAAAAAAGAAATATTATATTGTTGATTATTAGGTCTTTATCTCACCAAATAGATTCATTTATTTTTCTGATGTTTATGTCCAATCAAATTTGAATATGAAATATCATAATATGTGATATAATTTCATAATAATGGTAGAAATATAATCCTTTTTTATTTTGATATTCTATTAAAAAAATCCATAAATTAGTAAGCTTAGGAGGAAATTTCAATTACTTTGTATTTAAATTATATCTAATCTATTGCAAATGCCAATTCCAATTCCAATTCCAATTGGAATATAAAATTATATTTATTCTACTCTATATTTCATACATTCCATATTTGTAGTTAAGCAAAATTTCATTTGATTCAATAAAAAAAATTGAAATTCCATTTTTGCTAAATTGATTCACATGATTCAATGAGAAATGAACAAAAAAAAAGGATATTTTTTATATCTATGCTGCATTTATAAATGAGTAAATACATATAATACCGGAGTTGAATACTGATTCATTAGCTAAAAAAACACATCACGGGGGTATTCTTTATCTGTAATTCACGATTTTTCCATATCTCATGCTATTAAGCTAAGTAGTGTTCATCTATAAAGTACTTAATAAAAAGTAGAAAAATGGAATAGCTTGATGCAATTGAGCAAACCCGTCTTTGACGGCTCAACGGACTGCAGGGAGAATGCGTTTGGGCAAGAATGCACAGGCAAGAGATTATTATACTAGTACAGAGGAAATTTTGAAAGTAGAAAATTGTGAAGTTGCGCCAAAGCCATTTTTGAAGCCAAGAGACACATCAATTGAACATACTTCTTGCAGAAGAGATTTCAAATTTGAAATTGAAAATGGAGATAACAAGCCAGCAAGCCCAAAAATTAGCGATTCAGGGCAGACAAATCAATAGAAAAGTATCAAATTGCAGATTAAAGGGGGGAAAAAAGGAGGTCTTCAGAAGAAATCACAAAATTTACACATTGGAAGAATGTTGAGAAAGGAAAATGAAATTCCTATCTTCTCATTGATTAAAAAGGGAAAAGCAAAGTTGTGCGAGAAATCAGATGGCCAACAAATGCAAAGGAAGTTGAGAATGAAAATTATTGTTACCTTTTGTTGCAGAGATCATCCATGCTGGCTTCCCAATGGAGAGTCCAAACGGAGCTCAAAGCCCATAGGAATCCACAGATTTGCCATTACCCCATTTTACTTCGTCTCAAATGTTGATAGCATTGATTTGCCACGATTAATCATTTGCACAACCCAAGGCTAGAGGCTGTGACATCAAGATATCATCTCAATCCATCTTTAGTAAGTTCCCATGATTTATAAGCATTTTTATAAGATTAGAATAAATCAACGGGGTGCGCCTGTATGGGATGTAAATGGATAAATACTTGGGATGAAAAGGGCATCCTTTCATCGTATTCAACAAATTTCACAATCACAACTATGACATCATCCAAGCTAGTAAAATTTAACATGAACTTCTGTTTACAAAACAGCAAAACATGACTCTCAAGTTTTTCCATAGTATCTTCCGAGGTGCAGTGAAGTCGCACATTTCTACTCTAGTGCTTAGGAGACAACTTTGGACACGAAATCACAGACAATAACATTCAGACTTCAAACCTAAAATCATATCTCCACGTTATTTAGGCAGTTAAAGTAAAAATGTAAAGCTCTACAGCCTTGGGGACGCTTGTAATAAATTTATGGTTAAAAACTCAATACAGAAATTGAATATTGTGCTGTTTCTTTCACCATAAGAAGCATCAGTGCTTTTGTTTTCCATTGATGTCATAAAGCACACACGCATCTGCTGCTGTCTTCATCTGGAAGCATGAAAATGAAAATTCAGCAGAGAATGACAAATAAATCTCAGAACTGGAATAAGTAAACTTGTGATTTTAAAATGTAAGAGAATTAAATCAAGAAAGAACCTGAATAATATTGACAACTTGCTTGATTGCCCATCCAAATAAACTTGTAGCAACTATGAAAGAAATTATTGATATCTTTTGCAGATTACTTGATAGAACCTGAAAAAGAGAAACAAATAAGAAAGAAAAATGGTTTGCAGAGCTCCCTGACGCTTCAGACAATGTAGCACCAGTTAAAACACAGAAAGAGTAAGCACTTACATCAATCAAATTTTCTGTATGGTTCTCTGAAAGAACAAACAGGATCAAGTAGAGAACCTGAGAGTATAAAGCTTATAACTAAAGCATAATCTTTATAAAAAGGATCTATTCTTGACGAGATCAAACAAACAGTGATGCATTTACCTCACAGGAGACACAACAGTAAGCCATAAACATCCGATTCCCATAATATAATTTAAAAAGCCAATTGGTGCTATCTTTTACATCTTTATGACTAGCCTTGCCTGACAAGAAAGTGCTGCAGTAGAAGAAGCACAAAGATCCAGCAAAAAAATTCAATCAAGACTGCTATTAGTAATTAGGTTTATAATAATATCGGCTTATGTAATATTATAGGCTTGCTTGTTTTACACCCAAAGTTAGGAGTACTAAAGTTTTTATGTTTATTAGCAATCGTATATAAATAGAACATTAGGGTTAAGTCTTGTGTATCGATTGATCCTCTCATTCATTCAATAATATTTTAATCTTCTCCCCTTAATCTCTAACTTCTCTCTACTCTTACTTCCTCTAAATCCTAACCATATTTCTCAACAAGATATCAAAGAGATATTATCCGCTATAAGCCTGTTGGTTATATTGTTGCCAACAACCTCAACGAGGTTAAAGTGCTAATGATGTAAAATTTAGGTTTATTTATTTTTGAGAGTTTTTGAGCTTTGGTAAGGAAAAAAAATCAGAGTTGTTTCTTTAGGCTTATCTATTTATTTTTAGTTTGTTTTGGTGAATTAAAAAAAGAGAGGAAAAAAAATTATTGTTCAAAGAAGTAAATATCTTTTAGTTTCCTTTTTTATTTTTTTGTTGTCCAGTTTAGTTTTGGTTTTAAAAAAAATAGAAAAACTAGGGAAAAAAAAGACTAAAAAAAAAAAAGAAAAGAAATTGATATATGTTTCAGTCAACTTAGAGAAAGAAATGACCAATAAGCAGCACTTTGTGAAGATCAAGTGACACTAATCCCGGCAAGGTCCCGCATTTGGCAGCTGTGAGGTTTTCCAGTGATAGTAGTAACCACAGACGCTGATGCATGGTGTGCGAATCTTTAGTTGTCGGTTGGTGCTTCTAAAAAATATACTAGTGGCGATTTCTAGATGAACAACAGCAGATTTCACGGTGGTTTTGGTTGGAGGTTGGCAATCTGTGTCCAGGCTTGTAGTGACTGGCGCTGCAATTTGGGGATGAAAAACTTCAACTCGCCTAATTTTTATTTTGGGTGATGTTGCTGTGTTTTAGTAGTCTAATTGTCACCAGAGGTTGTCCTTGATATATTTTCCATTGCTGTGATCATGGTGGGCTATTTGGGGTGTGTGATCTAATTGCACGGAGCTGTCAATCATGTTGAGCTAGATTGGGCAGAGTAGTGACAGAGCCGGATCAAGTTCCAATGAGTCAGAATGAGTCACTGTTGAATTAGGGTGAATTATGATCGAGTTGCACTAAGTTTCTTCCAAGTTGGGCAAGTTAGTATTGAGTCCAGGTTTGATTAGCTCCAGTTTGGCTATTTTGGCCAATTTGTTGCTACTTTTGGAACTATAATGCTGTCTGCACTGGTTTTGGTGGATTTTAACACTTTCTGGTGCCATTTTTTTTTTGCTTTGATCATGGGTTTTGAACTTTGATTGATTTAAGTATTGGATTGTGTGATTTTTTTGGTCATTCTAGCTGAACTATTGCTGCTATGGACCGGACATCTCTGTTGAGTTTTGAAGTGACCAAGAGGTTATTCTTGTTGTGGGATTTCACTGATTTCCTGTCTTAAGACTTATTACAAAGTGTTGGTGAGGGCAGCATTTTGGTGCCTTTTTGGCAGAATTTCATGAGGATTGATACATTTGTCGTGTTGGTGTTTGCAACACAAGTTCTTGGTACAATCATCATGGTGTTCAGTTGTTTTGATTTTGGTTATGCCAAGGCTGTTTGGCATGGAGAGGTGTTGTGGGTTTGTGTTTTCCAATGTGTTGACATTGTAGTTCTTTGTGGTCGATTTGATTTCATTGTTGGACTGGCGACATGTGACTTGGAGAGTTATTACACAGAGTAGTGTTTTCAGCATTGTTCCAGTAGAAACAATTTCAATGGCAAGAAGGTGTTGAATTTAGTTTTAATTCTTGCAATTTTGCCCATGGCAAAATTGTGTGGGCGAAATTTGTTGTTTGGTGCTATGTACATTAGGTTTTGGTGGTACATACCACTCATTTTGGTGTCTTCACGTAATTCAGGACATTGTTTGGAGACTTGTGTTTGTACAAGTCTGATTTGGTGAGGTTATCCTCAATTTAGGACGGGTTACACCACTAGATTTGCTAACCTAGCATTGGATTGGATCATGCTTAGTTCATGCAAGGTGTCATTTCTTTTGACCTGGAAATTAAGGGAGTGACTCAAGAGAAACTTGCGAAAGACTTTTGGAAGCTATTGGTAATTCTACAAAGGTTTTGGGGTTTGTAAATGTTTTCATTCAAGGAGAGTGTTCACAAGCTATTTGTGAAAGAGTTTGGGTTTATCAAGTTTTTTTAATATAGTCATGCTTTATTTTATTTTTGGGAGTTCAAGTTTATGTAAAAAGCTTTGAAGGGGAGTATTAGACAGTAATATTAGTAATTAGATTAGATTTATAATAATATGGGCTTATCTCATGGGTTTGCTTGTCTTGCACCCAAAATTAGGGGTACTAGAGTTCTTATATTTACTAGTAGCTCTATAAAAATAGAGCAAAATAGAACATTAAAGTTGAATCTTATGCATCAATTTACCCTCTTATTCATTCAATAATATTTTAGACTTCTCTCCTTAATCTCTAGCTTCTCTCTACTCTTACTCCCTCCAAATCCTAGCAATGTTTCTCAAAAAAGACCAAATCCAGTAAATACAGATTCATAGTTAGAGGAAGGCATGGAAAAGCAAGAAGTTGGTAGACAATACCTGTACATTTGTAGCCAATGGCTAGCAATATCTAAAGCAAGTAATGACAAGAAGATCAAGCCAGGCCTTCAAACAAACTCAACCCAAAAGTCAGAAATACAAACTCAATATTCCAGCACTTGACATTTCTTGAGGGGGTAGGAGAACCTTACTTGTATACATGGGAAAGAACTACAAGCAGACAAGCAGTGCTAATTCTGGAATTAGAGATGAGGCAGATATTAGTACTAGTAACTAGGGATAAAAACAATATACGGAAATTGTAATGTCTTCTTCTATACTGCCATTCCCCCCCTTTTGTTCATTTTCGTGTACAAAAAAATGTGATGGCAGATGTGTGCAAGGGCTTGGGCATGTGAGAGATGAATAACGACCTGTCTGTTACCATGTCCAGAACAGCTCCAAAGGTTGACACTGGGACAAAAAGCAAAATCACATTTTACAAATGCTAAATTAATAATTTTCTCAGTATCATATTATACTGATCAACTTCTGTCCACAGAGTCAAGAATTAGGAATAAAGAAGGAATATACAAATGCCAATACATGGAAAGGAGAAGGGGAAAAAATGTTACTCAATTTTTTACAACTGAAAATCTTTCAATTGCAATGTAAATGATCTCAATAATATGGGTTTTTACCTCAAATCGAGAGTCAAATCCATCTTAGCTTTAATTAACAAATGTGGCATGTAGCATGTAGCATGAACATGGGATCATGTAAGTAGGCAATAAAAGCACATTCCTTAGGTTATATAGAGAGAATTTTCTGTGTAAAGAGGAAGATAAAACATTACAACAAATCAATAAAGA
This sequence comes from Sindora glabra, assembly GCA_020226215.1. Lineage (NCBI taxonomy): Eukaryota > Viridiplantae > Streptophyta > Magnoliopsida > Fabales > Fabaceae > Sindora > Sindora glabra. The sequence goes on from CM035228.1 coordinate 91,838,509, forward strand.
CCGCATTTAAACCTGAAAAAATGCAAATAAACACCATAATGCCCATCCTCTAAATCAACATTAAAAAAAGGTAATGCTTCCAACTAGAGTATTGACATTAATCATGTATTCCATATGAGAATCTGACAAAAATTTGACAGAGGTCAGATATGTACCAAGTAATATATACCTTGGTTGAATTTGCGAGCACACCAGCCGTCCACAGCATCACACACAAAGCTGGATAGACAAATTTAGCCATATTATACACCCAATCCAATATACATGAAAGAGGCTACATGAAATTAATAAGGAAATGCTCATGTAATTTGCTTCACCTGAAAAAATAAAGGACAGAGAACAACATTTTGTTTGTGAAGCATAGAGAGAAAGCAAAACAATTTATAAGAACTCGAATGTATCCTGCATCACCATAAACATAGTCGATAAGAAGGATGGCTTGAATAAATTTGCAGTATTGTTATAACATAACCTTGTTGGATGATGTGATTCTTGTGAAGGATTTGAAACAAATATAGTTTCCATTAAATGCATTTAATTAGATGCTAAATCAAAATATCCAACAATAAACAAGAAAAATAACGCACCAATGACATTAGGAATGTAAAGGTATACTGATACTTTATTGGGTAATGGTCCAGATTTCCTGGCCATGGAAGATTGTTTATAAAACTTTCCTTGAGTGTATAGGATGGGTCAATCAAATTATAACCTGCAAACAATTGTTTCAAGTAAGAATTCAAAATCTAGACAGAAGTATGCTCACATAGATACCGTAGTCTCATGTAACATGTCAGTGTTCCCACAATCCTCTTCCTATTATTAGGCAAAAAGAAAATTTCTGTGTGCATATTTTCCAGTTTCATTGCAAAGATCCTTCAAATTTAAACCCCAACATAAAGAAAAGCAATATTATTTTGTAGAAAGATAATCCACAGTTGAAAACTAAACATGAAGCTCAGGCGATTAGCCTAACCTGTTATCACAAAATTTCACATAAAGGGGTTGACAGCTGTTGGGGTTACAGATCTGTACCTACTAGCTAGTCAAGGACGTAAAGTAGAAGGAGGTGGAGAAAGATTAACATTTACTCTTTGAATTTTGATAAAGTTCAAACCAATAATTGCTCTATCCCTTTTCCATTGTGACAATTCATTCTATAAGAATGCTAGAATCAATTTCCTACTTACAATTTTTATATGCAAAATGGCTACCAAAGAATTGGGAAGAAGATTCATATTAGGTAAACCAAAATAAAATACCCACAAATAAAAAAAACTTAAAAATTTATTTATAAGAGAAGGATGATAACAGGAAGTAAACAAAGAAAGTCAGAGGGGGTAGACCTGCTCATGGGGCTAATTGAGTGAAGCCAAGGCCTATGAAAAATAATGGGCTATGGACCTTGGCTCAAGCCCAGCCCTATAAAAATTTGACCCATTGATTAAGTAGATCTATAGGCAAAGCCCGTAGGCCAATTGTTTGCCTTCTATCAATACACATGACAACAAAGTATTCTATCACACTAATGTAAACATTTGGACAGCTTCTAGGTATCTTTTCAAGTCATGACAACACTTAAATATTAGATCTCATGGCCATGATTCACTTCTCACTCTCACATAAAAAACACTTTTCTTACCTGATACACTCCCTATATGTATATATTTATATTTTATACATGCACAGATGTATGGATAAAAATGGCTGCAGTCTGCAAATCATTGAGCATGGTAAGACAAAGAGAAGTGATAAAACTATCAAACCCAGATGACAAAGTAAATTTAAAACAACAAAATAATGAATCTCAAATCATTTTCAACAGTAAAGAAAGCCAAAAATTCAAAGCTTAATACTAAGCAAATAGAAATTGGAAGAAGTAATTTAAGAAACCTAGAATAAGTTAAATACTTAAAAAGCTTTCTTTTTAAGAAGAAGACAATCAAAGCCACCTGAGTATCACAGAGAATAGAGATTTCAGTGGCTTCTAGTTCACCACTTTGAAAATGTAACTTGCTGGCTGATTTTGTTTTGATTTTGCAAAACAGTTCATAAGTTCCATCACAAAGTAAGAAAAAACAAAAACAAAATGAGGAGTTAGGGATGAAAAATAGTATGTGGCATACTGGAAGACCAATCAAAATGGGTAAGCATTTATATGTTAGGACAGAAGACCTACATATTGTCAGACAGTACTTGAAAAAAAGAGCAAGCAAGATATTTGGTATCTGAACTTTCCTATAGAACCTTGAAATCTTTCCCCTAGATTGGACTTTCAAGAAGGACATCATTACATTCCTCTACATCAATCGTCTTAACTTCATAGTTTTGACAACCACAGGACTCATTCCGTTCATAACGCATCCTTAGAATTCAATTCCTAGGGGAGAAGGGGGGAATGGCAGTGCCTAGACAGACCTTCAAACAAATGTGTTAAAATGTATACAGTGGTGAAATATTTAGTCTTCCCTTCCCAACCTGTGAACTAAAAGGAAAAATAAAGGTCAGTAATATGAAAACGCATTCTTTCTTACAGTTATAGTATGCCACAATGCATTATGAAAACATTAGCTGCAATTGTCAAATACTTAAACTATAAAGAGTCCCAGTTTTTAATCTTCGTTTGGTATGCAACTTTTTTAGAATTGATTTTTTCATTTTATTTAAATAAAAATGATTTTAATTTATTTATAAATGAATTCTATTATTTAGCAACTTTATCAAAAATAATAATTTTAATTCATTTGCAAATAAATTATTTTGTTTGGAATGTATTTAAAAATGTATGAAATTCAATTAAAAAATAGATTTTGATAATATCATAGTAAATATAATGTCAGAAAAAAGGATAAATCTTTTGTATAATATGTTTTTTAGGGCAAACAAAATGAATTCTAGTGAAATCCTTGCTAAATTGGATGAATTTTATAATAGAACAAATGTAATTAAAATAAGAATTATAAATAAAATAAATAAAATACTTTTACATTAATTCAAATACCATTTTAAAAAGAAATTCATTTGGAAATGAAATGAAATTTTATTTTTGGTTATGCCAAACAAGGGTTAAGTCATCGGGTAAAAATCAGTTCCTAATCCTATGAGAATAGGCAATAATATTGCAACAGTCATGCTTTCTCTAGCTATGCTTATACTGCAAAATGATTTAAGCCATCTGTTTAACAACAATGAATTTTTTAAGTCCTAGTTATCAGATCATCCATCTTCCATATATCATATAATATTGTTTGAGATCATTTTCCCCCCTAAAGCAAGGACGATAATATCACTCATTTAAGACAGCAAATTGAAGACATTGAAGCATTACAACTCTGTTTTAAGTAAACAGCAATTATAATCGAAAAGAGAAATTCAATGTTACAAACAAATATTACTATTGATATTTGGATTTAATGATCACTGCTCTTAACAACAATGGATTTATTCCTGTAAAAAATTTGACAAGACTCTAATATCATAGTAACTGCATCATGATATTAAAATAAATATAAATAAAAATGAAATTCAAATTAGTTCAAAAAGATAAATTGCAGAAGAGTAAAATGAAGAACTAATATAGATGTAATTTCAAGTAAAACAATGGACAAATAATATTGAAAAAGAAGAAGAAGAAAGATTAAAAAGGGTCCTACCGGCAACAAAAATCAGGATTGATGATGGCTTGTGGTAGGGACGGCTCCTCTGCTGCAGAGGGTGCACAACGAGACCAGCAAACAACGACGAAATGTGGGAAAAATCAAATGGTAAGGTTGAAGGAAACGAGTATCTATCTAATCTATCTAAATTGAAATCTAATTTAAAATAAATCTAATATAGTATAATTTAATCTAACCTAAATAAGTTGGTTATGTACCATTTCTGACACATGTCACGTATCCTTCTTTTCATAGATATTAGAAAAGTCTAAATCAACCCCAGAGTTGTTAAAGGAAGGCGCGCCCTGGCGCACGCTATGGCGCATGGCGATGCATCTGAAGCTGTTGCACTATGCAAAGCATCATTGTCACTATTGGAAGGCGCAGCGCAATAGCGCTATTTCACCAACAGCCCAAAATTAAAATTATCCAACCCTATTTGACAGTTCAAACGAAAACGCACACTATTTTCTCTACCTTTCTCTGCGACTTGGCTGCGACGGCCGAACTACAACCTTTCTCTGGTGGCTGGCGCATCAGCGGTGCCGAATTGCAGCGACTTTCCCGTAACTAGCGGCTCTCAGGCAACTATGACCATCCTGTCAAATTAACCCCTTAAATAATATAAAATTTGTAATTAACATTTATTATTTATTTAATTAATTATTTTATTAAATTACATATTTTAAATTTTTTTTAATAAAAATTAAAATATTTATTTATATTAATTTATTATAACAAGTTTTTATATAATTTTTGTTATATAATTAATAAAATTTGAATTAGATATACAAAATTTTAATTTAATTAAATATTTAAAAATAAATTATAAAATTACATACAAGAATATCATAATAAAATAATATTATAATTTTTATTTAAAAATAAATTAAAATATAATTTAATTTAATAACCAATTAATTAATTGAATTTTAAATAATAATTATAAATTTTTTATAATTCAAGAATTTGATTTATAAATTTCTAAAATTAATAGAGGATAAAATAAAATCATATTAAAATTAAGGAAAGTATTTTTCTATTTTTTAATCAAACAACTTTTATAATTACAGAGAGATTTCAGCGTTACAAACCCACTTTTCTTGTGTAATACGAAATGTACTTGAAGCCTTGACATTTCATACTTGTATCAAACTTTATAAAGGGGAACTAAAGCTTAATTTTATTATACACTTATTGATGTTGAATCCTCAAAAACTGAGTTCTATATATTCTTTTATGTATTTAAATTTTGTAAATTAATTTTATATTATTATTAATAAAAACTATTATTATATTATTATTAATAAAAATTATTATTTTTTATTATTAATAAAAACTATTGAGTACTATTACATTTTTAATTATGTGTCAATTTTTTATTTATAAATAATATAAAAAATTTTAAATCAATAATTACTCAAATTTAAACTCTTCTTGTATATATATGCATAACAATTAAAAAATTATAAATATTTATTAAATTTAAATTTGATCAATTATTAATTTTTAAAAAAAAAGTTGAACAAATACCACTGTAAATAAATTTCTTACTATCATCTACTTATTTATTACTACATTGATAAAAAATTATTAAAATATCTTATTAATAGTAAAAAATATTAATTATTATTTTCTTCAACGATGCTTCATTTTCATTTTTTTATCTACTAATGATGTAAAATATTTTAATAAATTAAATTTAAACTCTATGTAAGAATTTAATATAACAACAACTTTAAATATAAAGAAAAATCATATTACGTTTTTAATTTCAAATAAAATTTAGATAAAGTTTTTTAGTTTTCAATAATTTTTTTAAAAAAATATGATATATATATATATATATATTGATTGTCCTATTAATTATCATTAATAATTAGAATTTATTATTACAATAATTATTAATAAAAAATTAACTCTAAAAACTATTTTCTTTAAATCATTCTTCTTTATTAATATTTTATATAATAAACTTCATAATAAAAAATTTCATTATTAAAATATATCATAATATATAAAATAAACAAAAACACAGAAAAACATACAATAATTTAAGATAAAAGTATATATAATATTTTGTTAAGAATTTAAATAATAAAATAGAGTGTACAATATGAAAAAAGAACAACAATTTAATGAAAATAACAATTTTGAATTTGATTTTTGATTGATTGATGTTTAATATTCTTATTATTATAAAAATGTAAATTTTAATTTTAATTAATAGAATAATTAACATATAATTTGATTGAAGAATTTCAAGACAAATATTTAATTAACTCTATGTAAGTTCTTTTTTTTCGATTTGTAGTTTCATCCTTATACTTTCTTTCTTGGTAAATTTTATAGTACCCATATGGGTTCTAGACCCATATGGGTGTGGCAAAATCTAGACCGTTAGATGAAAATACAAAAAATTTCAGTAAAAATTGATAATCTCAGCCAACGGCTTGCATTTTGGCACACCCTTATGGATTTAGAACCCATATGAGTACCATAGAAGCCACCTTCTTTCTTTTGTGTTTAGATTTTTAAAGTGTATTTGCCTTTATAGTTAGCTCTCTATCCTAATTAATTTTAAGATTTACATTTGGTATTGTTCAATTAATATGATAAACGTTTATCTATTTATATAACTATGTATTCATATCAAGAATATAGAATCCCAATCACAAAAATTAATAGGAGAACAAAAAATATATCATACTTTTTATGTAGTGAATTTGATTATATTGTATCTATTTGAATATTTATTTTAAACTACATTGTTATTTTGATAAATAACTATTCAATCTTTACTATTGTGTCATCACATAATTATATAAGTTCAAAAAATATTAATCATGTCAAATAATGATAGATGAAAATCTTTAAATTATAAGAAAAATATACTTTAATTATTTATAGTATATCATAAAATAAGAATAAATTTGGTATTCAACAAAACTCAATTCCAAATTCACTAACCATTTGTTTGATTGGATAGAAAGTAAGAAAAAAAGAAATTTCTGAAGAGAAAAAAATAATTTCTCTAATTTGGATGCAAAAAGAAAAATGAAGAAGATAGAACTTGAATAAAATTTAGTATGGGATCCACATGTAATTTGTTCTCTTCATTTAGGGAGAGATATTAGAGGAGAAAAGGAGAATAAAAATTAAAAAAAAAATTCCATTCTTATCATTTTTTAGTGTGCACTTTGCACTTTGCATCATTTCACACTATAATAAGAATGTTATAATCATCTCAACTCCTTAATTTTTCATTTTTTTATGCTTTTATTCATGCAAATAAAAAAAATCTTTCTTCTTTTTTTTTTTAATTTTCTTTTCAACTATATACAATAAAAAATATATTTTCTCTCTTATTTTTTCTTTCTTTTTTTTTCTTCACCCAATTTCTCTTGTATCCATACAAAGTTTAAGGTAACATTTAGGTTGTAAAATTTTATATTATAAAAAAGTGTATATTCTTTGGAATATAATTCTTGAAAGTTTAATTAACAAGAATTTGATACCCATATATTTGATTGGTTATAAATTTTTTTAAATATTTTACTAGAATTCTAAATATGTTATATTCATATATTTAGTTTATATTTAATATTCTCAAGAATCTTGATATTATTTTAAAAATACCTTTATAAAATTTTTATATTATAATATAATACAATAAATTATATTTGTAATTAAAACTACATAAATAATTTAAAACTTTTTAACACTTAATAAATTAAATTATTTTATTTTTATAATATATATTCATCGTTGGTCATATTTTATTATTATTATTATTATTATTATTATTATTATTATAAATTAATTTTTTAATTAGATCAAATTTGAAAAATACAATAAATATGATTTATTTAAGTTATCATCATAGTATTAAATATATTTGATATTTCTTTTTTTTATAAAACTATAAATTTTCATCACTAAATTATTTTCACAATTATATTTCATATTGATATTAATTTTTAAATTGAATTTCTTTTCTAATGTAAAAAGATTATTTTTTTATATTTTAGTATATAATATGCCTTTTTTTAAAAGAATTCCCAAGAATATTGTATTATTCTTCAACTAAAGAAATCATATTATATATAAATATATTAAAATAATCTTTCAAACATTAAGAATAATATTAGAAAAGGATTGTAATTAAAAAATGAATATCATTATATTTCATAATAATAAAATATTTTTTCAAAATAGATGCATATAATTTAAAAAAATAAAGATTTCAAGTGTAATTCAATAAATAAGAAAAAAAAATCAATGGAAGTGACTAAAAAATTACATAGAAGTGTATTATTATTATTGATTAATATTAAATATACTTTATAAATGGAAAAAGATCACAAAAACTAATAAACAACTAGCTTACACGTGGCCTATTTCTAAGAAAATTAAAATTAAAATATAAAAAATAGGATAATTAAAAATAAAGTTATAATTATTTCTAGATTTAAATTAAAAATTATTTGATAAAGTGATAAATAAAAGATAAAATTAAATATGAGAATAATTTTATTTTTTTATTTTAACATCAACATTCTTATTCATAGAAAATTAAAATACCCACCTTTATCCATGAAAATATTATGAGAAAAATTTAAACTAAAATTATTTTCAAAAATTGACATTCATAAACATATATTTTTCAAACATTGAACTAAATATAAGAACCTAATAATCCCCTAAAACATTATCAAAATTATTAAAAATATTCCACAAGCATCCTTTACGAGGTATAAAATTACAAAACTTAGCTCCATGTTCAATTATAACCATTGAACAAAATAAGAGCAACTTATCATAGTACTGGTGCTCCTTAACCTCAAACTGTGATGGCCTTAGCGTGATTAACTCCTTTAATTTTTGCTAAGTCAACCACACCCTAAGGTAGTAGATAAAGACAACTAAAAAAAGCTTTTGAGTTTGAAAGAATGGCACAAGTAATGTTGTAAAAGGAAACTTGTTATTTCACTAATGCTTGAATGCTTACAAATGAGGAGGGGAGGGGTTTATATAAGCCTCCTTTATGATTCTAAAAATTTTCCACCTCCTTAATGGATGATAGAGATCAACTACACTTGACAGTCCACAATAATTTTCTAAATTATTCCATTAGATGTTTATAAGGAATCTTCAAGAAAGCCCTAGTTACAGATTATTCTAGAATATTCTACAATTATCAAGCGTTCCTTTGAGATTTCTATATAATTCAAGAGTTTTCTATAATTATCTAGAAATCTATGAAAGTTTCTTAGATTAACCTCCTTACAGTTTGTATCAAATTGGACTTGAAAGTTCTTTGATAGCCATAAGCCTAAGTTGCATGTTAGTTAGTGATGGGCATATCAGCTAGTCACATGCTTCAACATTGAAGGCCCTTAGCTTTTTTTTCCCTACCAACAACAAATAAATGATCAAAGGGTAATTAAGACGCCAACGTGCAGAGTTGAGAAGGAAAAGTAAGAAAATAATGGAAACTGATGAAGAAGGAAGAATAAGGAAGAGAAAGCCACCTAGCCCACATTAATAAAGAGCAAGAGAAGAAGATTTGGAAAATTGAAATAATTAAAAGGTAAACAAGAATAAAAGAAAATAAAAAAACAAAAAATGTACTAAATAAATAAATAAAACTAAATAAAAATTATAAATATTTGAAATGATAGTGGATATTTAAGAAAAACTTTAGGCTTCAAGAATCTTTAGTCACATATTTCTTAAAAATTAACTATTTTTAAACAATTTTTAATAAAAAGTACTATTTAAATTTATTTCTAGTATAATAGATTAATTAGGTCACACTCTCGATAACCTACATGTCTATAAAAAAATTTTAAACGCATAAACAATTCAATTGAATCCTTATTTCTTTGAGCACACTAATTCTAAATAATTTATAATAAATTTCATTAACAATTTCTAGATAAGCTATGTACATTTCTAATTAATTTTAAAATCTGAAAATTTCGAACACAATAATTTTTTAAAAAATAAAATTTAAAATTATGTTTAACTTTTCAAAATATAATTTTATTGTTTAAAGTAAAATTGATAAAAATAAAATTAAAATAGAATTATAGAAAACAAAGATGAAATTTTAGAAGTTTAAAGCAAAATTAACTAATGTGTTTAACATAAAATAGTTTTTTGGAAAAAAATTACATAAACTAAATGACCTAAGCATTAGGAAATTTTAGGCAGTTTTGGCTATAAATTTAAATCCATTGAAACTTGATAGTGTGATATTCGGACACTCGCAATCAACCAAAGCAAGAGGTAAATTGATAAAGTTAGGTAACCTTTGAATGACAAATTCATGCAGTTACACACTATGCATTTTGCTTTCCTCTTACTTCTTGACTAGTGCTAATTTTGCTCATCAATGGTCTCTTTTTGAGTAAAATACAAGCACACACCAAGTAAAAATAAAACACAATATAATTAATCTTCATTTAAAAAAAGAGTTTAGGAAAAAAGTAAAGGCATGAGAGAGATAATTGAAGAAACAAAAAGTAATATCTTGGGAACTCTTAATTTTAGTCAAAAGTAATAGCATGAGGAGATAAGATAATATTAAATTATTTCCAAAGAAATGTAGGATACACATGACGGAGAGAAAGTACCTTTTTTGTTACTTACTATTGCAGTTAGTGTTAGTCATACATAGGCTCTATTTTATGAACTTGAAATCAATTTATATAACTAATTTTTGCTACAATTTTCATCTAAATATATATAATTATTACATAACAACCAACCAAAATTAAAAGCTTCCTATCGATTTGAACAGACTTGCTTGAATTTTAGATTTATGCTTACCCTTAAAACCAATTGAATAACAATAGTTATTTATTCTATATTAGGCAATAATTTTATGGTGTTACCTAAAAAGTATTGCTTGTACTAAAATTAAAAGACAATGCTTTTAAAATTGTTGCTTATTTAAGTTTTAACCATAATTTTTTTAGTGTTGCTTAAACTAAAAATAAAAGGTAATACTTTTAAGACCATTGCCTATTTAATATTTTTTTCTATTACATAAGAAACAAATACAAAAGGATAAGGAACAAAGCTGTAAAACACATTAGGTGAAAAAAAAACTTAAATACCAACCACCTATAACACTAATATAAAGATAACATAAAAAAGAAAAAAAAACTAAGGACGCATAATATTAAATGCTTTAAACATGACTAATATAGTGTATATCTCTTTATAGTTCTTAGAAGTGATTTGGAGAATGAAGATCGTTTGTTACTCTTGAAAGTTGTTCTTGAAACTAGTTGCATTTCTCTTAAACTGAAAAGCTAAGAAATTTCCAACCCATGAAATTGAGGAGAATTATTTTGCTCAAAAAGCTGATATGTGTCTTTCATGCTGGAAGGCATATTGGCATCCTAGATGTAGTGATTGTTAAGTTTTAAGTCAATTGACTTTTATAATTTAGATGATGGTTGAACATGATGATAACTAAAATCATATTATGCGAAAGATTGGAAAAAGAAAGGAAACCTTATAAAATATAATGGTGAAAAATAATCATCTTTACTCCTTACATATTGAATCCTATAGTGCCTAAATTAATCATACTATAAACATATTCACATATTTTTTTCCTTTTTGAATAGTGCAAATACCAAATTGCCTTGATTAGCAAGAAGAAAGACACCAAAATGTTATGTTAATAGTAGTTTATCTTTTTATTGAGTAAGTTTGCAGAATTTAAAGGTGAGGGTTGCATCCTTCACATCTTTTGTTAACTTTTTCACTTATTGATCCAAGTTAGTCTTATAGCATTGTAATTATTTAATTTTAATTTAAGCAAATCTATTAGATAATTAACAACCTTTTATTTGTACTACACTTGATGAAGCCCTACTTCCAAAGCATTAATTTGTTCTAATAAATCTTTATCGATGTTTTCTAAATCCTTAATTTAATGTTGTAGTTGTTCTACTTTTCCATTGGTAACCTTATTAGCTTTAAGTTTTAATTCATCAATAATTTTGATATTGAATTTCTCAACAATGATTGTCTTAAAAAGAATAATTTTTTTAATGTTATTAAAAAATATTGCTTAAACTTAAAAAAAGGCACTTTTAAAATTGTTGCTTATTTAAACTTTATATAACAATTCCTTTAATGTTGCCTAAAATGTATTGATTAAACTAAAAATCAAAGGTAATACTTTAAAATTATTGCCTGTTTAATTTTTTTTAATGATAATAGTGTTTAAACTATTAGATGTACGTATGTAAGGATTAAGAATTAAATCCTAGATGTAAACAAGTGTAAAAAATCTTAAAGAAATATTGAATGTTACTTAACTCAAAGACTCTGAAGGCTTATTTAAGTTTTAAGCAGTAACTTTTTAGTGTTAGCTAAAAAATATTGCTTAAACTAAAAATAAAAAAGAATTTTCTTAAAATCATTGCCTATTAAAGCTTTAGGCAATAGTTTTTTAACCATTGCCAAATTTAGCATTGTCATAAGTTAAAAATATTGTAGTATGTTGTTTAATGTATCAAAAGGATGCCGTAATGATTTCTATTATTACTATTTTGTCCACCTATTTATGTTTTTATCCAAATTTGATGAAAATTATCAATGTGCAAAGCACATATACATATTTCTTTAATATAGCTTTAATTTGACTTGATTTTACCTTAATTTTATCTATAGTTCCAATTTAATATTTTGAGATTATAGTTCTTGGGTTTAACATTAGGGAAGAAATTTGATATACGAATGATATAAATAAGATCTTTGGAGCTTCATTTCTATTTAATAAAGAAGATAAAAGAGCCTATAAAAGACATTTGTCAATTTTATTATATTTGGATGAAAAGCAAGTGTAAGTGGGCAAAATGTTGTTAATATTGCAAATTACATGTGAACTCTTTTTAATATTTTAAACCACAACTGGATATGTTGCAAATGAGGTTATACCATATATGAGTAAAATATATTTTTCTCTTAAATATATAAGTATAGAGAATTAGTTACAAATAAAAAATTAGCTTTAAAAACTTCATTGAATAAATATCACAAATGAAAATAAATTTAAAAAGTAAAGTTTAAACAAATTAAAAAATAAAATTCAATTTAGTTTAAAAAATATAGAAAAATCAAAGTAATTAAATTTACTTTAAAAGAATGATCACTTGCCTAGCTTTTAAAGCTTTCCCATGTCTCCTATTGGTTGTATACAACATCAACCATGCAACCTCATTTGCTAATTCTATTCCTTTATTAAACAAAGGAAAAAATACCTAGCTATCAATTAACAGGTCAAATAGAAAGTTAAGATTTGTGTTGTATTAGGTATAACAAAAAAATAAATTTGTACCATAGAATTCTTCCATCAGTATACTCAAATTTTATATGAACACACATACTTAAGTTTTATTTGCATGTAAAAGAAATAGGAAAAAAAGAAGTAAAAAGAAAAAAGAAAAGAAAGAAAATAAGAAAAAGGTTGTTATCTTTTGTTATATTTGTTTGAATAGATAATTGAGAAGAAAGAAATCAATAAAGGATTTTTTTTACTTATTTGATTGAATGAAAGAGTAAGGTGAAAAAAAAGTTAATGTGATTGAATGATAATAATGCCTTTAAACCATGTTCAATAAATATTCTTGTACTATTATGGTATTTGAACTATTTTATATATTATTAGGTTCTTCACACACACTTATGTGTATGCTTAGAAGCTATTATTTAAAATTGTATGCTTTAGCTAAAAAAACTAATTCTATTATAAACATCTTTTACATCAATAATGTGGGCATGTGTAATTAAATAAAGAGTCATGCTATATACACCACAAATGAGATGTAAAATTAGGACTTGAATAGAAATCAAGAGTTATCAGTAAATAAAAGATAGTAATATATTTCTTCCTTTCTAACCATGCACATTGTGAAAGTGTAATATCAAGCCTTATTGCTAACAATATATATATAAATATTTAATTCAAGTATTAGATGTAGTTTTCCATTTTTTTATCTTGAGTATTTCTTGGGAAAGATAAACTATATCTTAAAGTCAAGTTTGAAATATTTATGTAAAAATATAGTTTTCAATAACACCATAAGTAAGATAATAATATTTTCATGACTTTTAGCAATGTCTTACTCCCCTTCTAAGGATAACGTTTTTGTATGATGTAGGTAGCACAATACTATATTCAAACAATTGATGGCCATCCTTTTTCACTAATTTAATAAGCCAATGTATGTTGCCCTAAACATAATATTAAAAACACATAAAGGGGAATAATAAAGTATTTCTATATGTGTATGATCTTAATGTAAATGTTTTAGTATCATTAAGTGTACTAGTATGCTTTAAGATTATGTCATGGCTTTATAGCTCCCACTAAATGTAATTGATATTGAAATTTTGTGACTTACAAACTTAAATATATGATTATAAAATAAATATGAAAAATTAAATTTATGCTTTTATGATTTTTATGTTAACATATAGATATTATTTTTATATTATTAACAAAGAAAATTATAGGTACATGTGTGTTGACATAAGTCCAAATGCTAATTGCTTGAAATCCCAAGTTTATAATGAGTATTACCTAATAAAGGCCCAATCTCAATTAAGTACAACCTAAGTAATAAGTATGTATAAAAAGAGGCTTAAATGTATATGTGGTCCCCCAATTGTATAAATTGGTTGATTTTGGTCCTAATAATTTATTTTATTAAATCCTATTCTCTTAAATATTTAACTTATTTAATTTTAATTTTAAGTTAACTTTCCATTTAAATCTTATTCAAAGATGTTGACATGACTTTTTCTTCCTTTTTTTTTCCTTTCTTTTTCCTTTTCTTTCTTATCTCTATACTTCCATTCTTCCATTGTTTTATTTTTTTTATGCTGACAAGCTTTCTTTTCTATCTTCTCATTGCATTTAGGAAATCAAAAATTAAACAAGAGTAACATAAGGCCATTAAGATACTTCATGAAGGATAGAATAACTAATAATTTATTTCAAATAAATGAAATAGAAACCTTATTATCTAATAAAATGTAAAATCATCCAACTAAAGCAAAATAGCCAAAAGATCTTGAAAAAAACTTAATAAAGACACATATTAAACAAAAAAGCAAAACAAAAAATGCTTTTACAAAATTAAATTTGCTAAAACTCATATCTCGAATTATCTAACTTTCTTAAGAATATTAAAAAGTTCAAATTTCAAAAAATAAAAGGAATAATTGAGAATAAAATTCAATATAACAAGGAGGAGAGAAAGCTAATGCAAAACATAAGAGAGAAAATGCCATGATTCATTAGATCAAAAACTAAAAGACACATCATATTAATTTATACCACATTAAAAAAATTGAAGCTATATCAACCTTTCAAGTTAAAAACTTGATAAAAAGTTAATTTTGAACTAAATTAAAGAAGTTAAATATTTAAGAAGATCAAAATTGAGTAAAATGAATTAGAAAGATCTCATGTTTGCATAATTCCTATTGCATTCCTTTTATCTCCAACTTTTGTAAATCTTGTGTCAAACTCTACCTTTCCATATTGATATGTGTCAAACTTCTAGTTAGTTTTGGCTAAATGTGTTTGCCACAATGTTTACCTTATTAGGATGATACATAATGGTGTAGTCATAATCTTTGAATAGTTCTATACACCTTTCTTTACAAGGTCCAAATTGTTTTCCTTTAATATATATTTATGATTTTTATGGGCAATGTAAATTTTGCATTTTTCCTTATACAGGAAGTGTGTTTAAATCTTCAAAGTAAAAACCACCATTGTCATCTTTAAGTCATGTGTTAGGTTATTTTTTTTTTCATTTTCCATCAATAAATGAAAAGTTAATTTTGAAGTAAAATTAAATAAATTAAATATTTTAGATATTTAAAGGGGCCAAAATTAAGTAAAAAAATTAAAAGGAACCTAGGCTTATATAGATCCCTTCATATTCACTTTATCTCTAGCTTTTGTAAGCTTTTTATCAAACTTTGCCTACCACACTAATGTGTGCCAATTTTCTAATTAATTTTTGGCTAAATGCATTTATCACTATGTTTACCTTATTAGGATCATACATAATGGTGTAGTTATAATCTTTACGTAGTTTTATACACTTCTTTTTAGAAAGTTTAGATCCTTTTACTGTAATATATATTTGATATTTTTATTATTAATGTAAATTTCATGCTTTTCCCTATACAGGTATTATCTCATAACTTTTGAAGTGAAAACCACCATTGCCATCTCTAAATCATTTGTAAGGTATTTTTTGTTTTATCATTATTAAAGGAGTTTAATATTTAGGGTTTAGGATTTTATATGTTAAGGTTTAGGTTGATGGATATTGTTTAGGTTTTAGGTTTAAGGATATGATTTAAGGTTTAGGTTCTAGGATGATAAGGTTTTAGCATTTAGGATTTTGAGATAGGATTTTAAGGGTTAAAGTTTAGGCTTAGGATTAAGTTTAGGATTTGGAGTTAAAGATTGAGGTTTCAAGTTTATGGGTTAGGGTTGTGTGTTTAGGGACATATATTAGAGTTTTTAGTTTAGGATTTAGATTTGAAGGTTTTAAGGGTGTATCGTTATAAGGTTTTAATGTTTCTAGGATTTAGGGTTTCAGGATGTATAGTTTTAGTTTTAAGTATTAGGGTTTAAGGGTTTATGGTTTTATAATGTAAGCTTTTAGGCTTTTGGCTTTAAGGGTTTAAGGTTTAAGGCAAAAAGCTCAGCATTTAAACTTATGGCTTGGGGCTTTAAAGCTTAGGTTTATGGTTTCATAGATTTAGAGTTTAGGGTCATGGCTTAGGGTTTAGGATTGTATACTAAATCAAAGTATCCAACATAAAACATGTTAAACAATGCACCAATGATATTAAGAATGCACAAGTGTTCTAATTTTTTATGTGATCCTGGTCTACCTTTTTTAGTCATTGAAGCTTTGTTTATAAAAATTTCCTTGTATGTATAGGACGAATTAATCAAGTTACAACTCATGTATATTTGTTTCAAGTAAGAACATAAAATTTGACTAGAAGAATGCTCACATGGGTACTATAATCTTAAATAACATGCAACATTCTCACAATCATTTTTCTATCATTGGCCAAAAATGAAAATTATGTGTATATATTCCAATTTCATTACAAATATCCTTAAAATTTAAACCTTGCCATAAATATAAGTAATATTAATTTGCAAAAAGAAAATCCATGGTTGAATACTAAAGATAAAACTAAATTGGCTTTAACTTTTGGAGCTTAGATAACTAAAGTAACATGACCTATTATCACAAAATTTCATACGGAAGTGTCGATAATTATTAGGGTTACTAATTTGTACCTACTACTAAATTAAGGATGTAAAGTAGAAGGAAATAAAGGAAGAATAATTCTACTTTTGTATTTTAATAAAATGCAAGAGTGAATAATACATCCCATTCTTCATTAATCCCAATAAACAAAAAAAGTATAATATTACCTTAATCAACCTATCATCACCTATGTTTAAAAAATTAAAATCAAATATCTAATATGTAAAATGAAGTTTTAGCATAAAGAAAGCTAAAAGCCTGGAACATATTGATAAAATTGATGTATGCCTAAATGATTAAGTGCATTGAGGTAAGCAAATAAAGAAATATACTTTAGAAATAAAAGATAACTTAATACATTTACAAACACACACACATATACATATATGTAAGTATAGATATACAAATAAAATGGTCGCACTATGTAAATCATTGGATATGGTAAGATAAAGAGAAATGATAAAATTCTTAAACCTAAGTCATAAAGTGAACTCAAAACAACCAAACAATTAACCTAGAAGCATTTTCAGTAGTAAAGAAAGTAAAAAAAATTCAAAGCTCAATAATAAATAAATAGAATTTGGAAGTATTTAAAAAACTTGGAATCAATTAAATACTAAAAATGTTTTCTAGTTAAGAATAAAACAATCAAAGTCACCTAAGCATCATAGAGAATAAAGATTTCATTGCTTACTTGAGAAGCTTAGTCCGTTACTTAAATATTGTTACTTGTTATATTTGATTGATTCCAAATTTGAGTTCAAAGGCAAGTTTGCCTCACAAACTATGTAGTTTAAATTGAGCATAAAGCCTATATATTTGTCATATAGACTTTGTATAATGTTATAACTCTATAAAGATAGTAATTCTACACCTCTTACGCAAATAGTCCTCTAAGAACTAAGCATAAGAAAATTTTGCAATAAAATCACAAACTTAAGCTTCACCATGAAAGTAAAATGTGGTACATTCATGAATTACCTTATTAATGACAATAAAACACTCTTAATCATACATATATATATATATATAACATACTAGAGTTTGGCTTATACTAATGCTTAACACAAATAAAGCAATTGAAAAGGAAGAAACATGAATTTAACAACTTCCAGGTGTAAAATACTCTTATTCTTCAAAATTTATGGTTATTATGAATTTAAAGTGATTATTAGCTAAGAAAGTAGCACAAATATCACTTTTAGGCTTTTCAAAGAGTAAGACCATGCCTCATGGAACTTATTTAGCTTTTGCTCACTATTAACACCTTTGAATATAGGCTTCTTACATAGATTCAGAACCTTATGCAAGCTTCTTAAGTAACTATCTTTTGATTTTTTAAGAAGATCGTATTTGTTAGTAAAGCTTCATCATAATAACAGGTTATGTTAAAGGCAGTGCTTATTCTTCCAAAGTTTATTCCACCATGATATAAAAGGAGCTTCATATGTAAGTTAAAGAAAAATCTTGGACATTAGTTATTTTGTAAAAGGATTGGATAAGTTTAATACCATATAATAGTTAAACAAAGATCTATTCTTAAATAAGAAACAAGCAACTAAAAAAGGCCATATCTTTTACAAATCTCTAGGACGGTGGACTTTCTAACACTCTGTACCTATAATTATAAGTTACTAATAAATTTTTTGAGCAATTTTTCAAATCTCTTTTTCATAATTCCCTCACACTCCATATTTTCAAGTGTTAATGCATCGCTAAGTTTTAAATTTTTAATTTTGTTTTGTCATAGGAATCATATAAAATAATGATTTAGATAAAAAATTATCATTTAGAGTGTAAGTTAAATAAAATATGAATATCTACTAATGCACTTTTGATGAAATAAATATTTACTATTTTATTTTCTTTTATTTTATATCTTTTAGGTATTACATTTGCTTAATTTCATAGAATTGGTCTTATTTTACAATTTGGGGGTGATTTTACAATATTCCAGTAATGCTGGATTTTAATAGAATTGGTCTTAATTTCACAGAATTAGTCTTATTTTATTTGGTTAATGCTAAATTTTAACACTATTTCTATTTTTTTACTATATGTTAAGTTTAGGATGTTAGGTTGAGGTAATCTTTGTATTGCTAAAAAGCTTAAAGAGAGATCGACAAGTTTTATATTTTAACCCAAGCTAAGTTCAAATGTTTTGGAGGTCATATGTGGCTGAAAACTTGAAATTGTGTCTTTATCTCAATTAAGCCCACCTCAATTTTTAGGTTATATTTAAAGTTATAAAGGTCAAATTAACATGGAACTAGTGCCTAAATTTTCACAAGACATGGGCCTATAAGTTTTATGTTTATAGATTATCCAAATTACCTTGTTTTATTAATTTTAAATTAGTTGGAAGTTAGACCTATGAGAATTTATTGATGTAATTGTTAAAGCTAATTATCTTGTTAAAAATAAGTCTGGACTTTTAAAAATTAAGAAGGCTCTATTATTATAATCCGATGAGATATATAATCCAAGTCTAATGAGGTTTTAATTTAATTAGATCCAATAAGTAAGAAGAACTTATTAGACTTTAGGGACTTTTACATAACATTCAGCAACACAGCTTTTCTTTTCTTCTTCTTATTTTTCTTTTGTTCTTCAATAATGGAAGCTTAAATTCGGAGTTAATTTAAGGAGTTTGACGCTCTTTTCTTATGGATTATGAGATCATAATTTGTAATCTTAACTTTTTAATTAATTTTTCTCTTTTCATATTTACTTATGCTTATTTCTTAAGATTACATATGTTAGATGTTGATTTGATATAATTGATGTTCATTCTTGTGATTTCTAATTTCTTGCCATTGTGATGTTAAATTATGGTTGGTAAATAATAGTTTTACACATAGAGGCAGAAGGTTAAGGGATTAATTTGTAGGTTTCTAATTTAATTTCTTAATTCAACCAAATTCTATCATTAAATTAATTTTGATCTAATTTAAGAATTATAGCAGTTGCTTAATTTGACTAATCTTAATTAATCAAATATTAGATGATAATCTAGCTTAGGATTCATGAATTATTGTAGGGGTTCCAAGTAATCCAAAGTTAAAAAATTAATTAGAAAAATTAAATCATAATTAATCCATGATTAATCCAAATTAGAGCTTTCAATTCCTTGAATTGACTATTTTGCTACATTAGTTTTCTTACTTTCTATTCACTTTATGTTTTTATTTTTCTTAATACATTAAATTCAGTTTAAATTAAAAAATCCCACAATTCTAATTTTGTTTTGCATTCTACATATTACTGCACACTGCATTCTACTCATACATTTTGCATTCTATTACAGCATTCCATTTTGTTTGCATATTCATTCTATTTGCATTAGTTACTTTCATTTTTAGTGTATTAATAATTCAAAAGTTATGCAAATATTATTAGAAATTTAATTAGAAAAGATAATATCAAAGGATCCCTAGGGGTATGACTTGATTTATGCCACTTTAGAGCTTGCATTCTTTATTTTCTGCTCATTCTCCCACATTAATTCATCATATTTAATAATATTTTACTTCATCCGACATTAAAATAAAGGTTCCTAGCATAAAAAAATAGGTTTTACACAAATTTGTACTTTACCCCTTAAAGATCCATACTAGGTCTTACTAGTTTCAATTGAGCTAAAATTTTTATAAGAGCTAGTTTTGATTTTTCTCATCAAAAGTCACTAGCTTTGCTTATGAGGTACCTTATTTTTTAGCCAAATTTCACTATTTTGATCATTTTTTCAATTTTTTAAGATTTTTTACGGCATTTTTAGTTTTTGCATCGTTATAGAAAACTTTCTGTAGTGGTCTTATAATTTTTAAAAATATCTAGATAGATTAATTAGATATGTTTAGGGTAATTTTTCATAATGCATTTATCTTTTGGTGTTTTGGTATTCTTGTGCTTCTATCTAGTGTAGCTTACTATAATGTAGTTTAGTGGTAGTGCATGACTATGAGAAATGCTAATGAATTACTTGATTTTGATTCTAAAATTGATAGGATATTTCATTTTCTTTATAGGAATAAAAATAAGAATAGTTTTAGCATTTGCATTCCCTATTTTAATCCTTTAAATAGTTCATAAATTATGGCAAATAACATCAGAACCTTAAAGGAATTAGTTACCTATCAACCATTAGGCATCCGATATCCTGAGTTAGATGTAGACTTTAAATTAAAATCTTGTCTAATCCATTTGTTTCCAAGGTTCCATGATCATGTAGGTAAGGATCCTTATAACCATTTGAAGGAGTTCCGTGTCGTGTGTTCAATAATAAAGCCTCAAGGGATTTTTGATGACCATATCAAGTTGAAGGCCTTTGCATTCTCCTTTGTTGATGTTATTAAAGAATTACTATATTACTTGTAGCTTAGATCCATGACTTGCTGGAATGACATGAAGTAGCTTTTCCTTGAAAAATTCTTCTTTGCTTCTAGAATTGCTGCAATTAGAAAAGAAATATGCGACATTAGGCAAATGAGTGGTGAGACACTGTATAAGTACTAAAAAAAGTTCAAGAAGTTATGTGCAAATTATCCTCATCACCAGATTAGTGAGCAGCTTCTTATCCAATATTTTTTTAAAGGCCTGCTACCAATGGATAGGAGTATGATAGATGTAACAAGTGGTGGTGCATTAGTAGATAAGACTCCAATGGTAGCTAAGGACTTGATAAAAAACATGGTAACTAACTTTCAACAGTTTGGAACTAGAATTATGGCTGCTACAACTAGAGCTGTGCATGAGATGAGTTTTTCTAATTCAAACCAGTAAAGACTAGAAAACAGATTGGATGAACTCACCTTCCTTATTAGGCAAATGGCTATGGGACAATAACAATAATACCAAGCTCTTTTACCTATAAAGTTTTGTGGCATTTACTCCTACCCAAATTATTCCACTGATTGTTGTCCAGCTTACAAGATGATGAGTGTCCTTTTCCTCCAGCTTATGCAGTAGCCATTTATCCTATTAGACCATAATATGAGTAGCAACCTAACTAGTATTACTAGCAACATAATTAATAATCTAGTTAGAGAGATAATTAACAGTATAGCCAAAATTTTAGATATAATAGTAATACAAGCTAGAATCAATATCCTTCTCTTGTATATAATATAATGTAGCCAAATCCTATCAATTAACTAGATTCAACTATAGCTTCCTTTCAACTAACATTTGAAGATTTAGTCAAACAAATGGCTACCAACAACTTATAATTTCAGCAGAGGATAGAGACTACTATTACAAATTTGCAAACTCAAATTAGCTAGTTAACTTCTACATTAAATGAGCTTAAGGCACAAAGATTAAATTAATCATCTTGTAGCAATACAAGAAATGAGGAAGTGGTGAATGCCATTATGCTGAAAAATGGCAAATAAATGGAAAAGCCTTCATCCTCATAACTTGAATCAAGTTATAAACTAGAAAGTAACTAAACAGAAATAAGAAATTAACTAAAACAAAACTAACAAAAATAACTAGAAGAGAAAAACTAGAAAAATAACAAAACATAGTGATAATGAGGTGAATTCTTTCCCTACTTCTACTGATTTTCTACCCCCTTCCCCTTTCCAAGTAGAAGACTTTTTTACTAAAAGAAAAATAAATATAAAAGGTAGATTTTAGAGCCATTTAGAAAAATACAAGTTAACATATCTTTATTAGATTTAATAAAATAAATTCCAAAGTATGCTAAATTCTTGAGAAATTTATGCTTTAATAAGAGAAAATTAAGGGTGAATGAAAAAGTAAGTATAAGAGAAAATGTGTTTGCCATCATTTAAACAAAATTACCAACAAAATGTTAAAATCCTAGCACATTTACCCTCCCATATGTTATAGGTAAAACTAAAATAGAACTTATCATATTAAACTTAGGAGCATCCATTAATGTTATGGTTTTTTTTTTGCTTTTAATGCTTTGAATTTAGGAGTTTTAAAAGAAATAAAGGTTGTTATTCAATTAGCTAATAGTTCTAAGATTTACCCTTTAGGTGTTGTTGAAGATATCTTACTATAGGTTGATAACCTCATTTTTCTAGCAGACTTCTACATTTTGAAGGTGGAAAATAAAGATTCCAACATTCTTCCACCAATCATTCTTGACTGGTTTTTTCTCAAGACCACAAAAACTGTGATTAATATTCAATATGGAATGTTAACCATGGAGTTTGATGGTGTTATAGCTAAGTTTGACATCTCCAAGGCTATACAAGATAATTCTATATCCTTTCTTCAAATTTTGGAGCCTTTGTTGCAAGATAACCCTCATTCTAATCCTTTTGATATTGTTATTTTTTATTTTGATTTTTTTAGTTTTCATTCTACTATTTTTAATTTTGCTATTTCTAATGTTATTTCTATTTTTTCTATTTTTAATTGTGACGTTTCTATTTCTAATTTTACTAGTTCTGCATATGTTGATTTTGAATTACATGTTAATGCTGTCCATGATGAATTACTAATTGAGTTTCCTGAATTTTCTTAATTTATGGATTGTGGAAATGACCATGAATGCACATGTAGATATAGTGGTGTTAAGTGTGATATATGTGCTAAAATTTTTGCATTTTTAAGTGAAGAAAATATTGTTATTCTAAATTTTTTTAAAAAAATTATATTGAAGAAATTCTACTTTCAAAAGAAAAAGAGTGCTTTCTTCTTACTCATTCTAATTCTTTTACTAACCATATCGAAATTTTCATATAAGATAATTTTAAGCATTTAAGAACCAAGAGTGACTTAAGAATATCACTTGGAGCATTTATGGTGGATACTTCTAATTTTCAAGTTATCTCTTTGATAGATGACCTAAAGTTTGTCAATGTGAAAGAAAAGAAGGTAATTAATTCTCATATAAATCATAGTTGAAGAAATTAGAGCCATATCTAGCCAAAGACATTAAAGAAAAGCGGTTCTTAAGAGGTAACATAAGCTATTTTAGATATTTGCTTTCTTTTACCCATCTCTTTTATTTTTTATATCCTTTATATTTATTGAAGATGTTTTTAATGATATTGATATATATTACATTGAGGATAATGTAAAATTTAAGTGTGAGGGGGAGACTTTAAGATTTATTTTATACTTTATGTTTTCATTCAATGTTTTTCAATGTTTTAAAAAAAAGAAAAAAATTCATGTTTTTCACTTATTTTTTAGTCATTTTAATGCTTTCTACTGATGAAGATTTTGCATTTTCATAAGTAGGATTCAATTAAAGTTAGATAGAATTTATAACATGATTGAATGAATAATTTTGCTTCTTGAAACTAATTGATGCAGTAATAGATTTTGAATTGATATATTCAACTTAGTAGCTTGACTTTCCTTGTAAGTTTGAGTCTTATGTTAAAAATTCTTGTTATTCTTTGTTCTTCTTTTATGATATTCTTCCACGATTTATTTCTCTAAAACTTTCTTTGATTTGTTTTAAGATTACATTTTGCACATGCATACACAAAAATGATAAAGACATTCTTTCTTTGTTTATGCTAGAACCATATAGCCAACCTTGAAGTTTTTATCATTGTTAGCCTGCTTAAGTTGTTATTGCCTTTTTTTTATTGACTAACCTAAGAGCATATTTTTCCAATGAAAAATAAATGTCTTTACCTATCTTTAGAGATAAATAGACCATTCGAATTGTTATGGGATGAGCTTTTGAATAAATGTTGTGGTGTATGAGTTTATATGTTGTTAAAAGTCATCAAAGGTTGTTGGAAAAAAGATAGAAAAAATGAAAAAAATAAAAGAAAATTAAAAAAATAAAAAAAAAGAAAACAAAGAAGTGTAAAAAAATGAAAAAAATAAAATTCAATTAAATTAAGAAAAAAAGAAGGAAAGAAAGATAAAAAAATAAAGAAATTGATGAGTATTTAAATTTGAATTTAGCTTGATGTGTTAAGTTGTAATTGTTTATGATTTACACATATGTTTTTTATTTAAGTGCTCTATTAATTTATTTGATTTCTAACCTCTCACATCCTTATTTTTTCTTCCCTTTCCCTTAGCCCCATTACAACCAAGAATAAAGTCTTTTTGATTTTTATTGTGTATATGATTTAAGTAGTAGATATTAGATGATTAACAAGCTTATGATAGAATAATTCCATGGAATAAACTTAAATGAAACACTTACCTCAAACACTTAAGAGTAGGAGAGTGAATCTTGCAAGAATCTATCAATTTTATTTACTCTTTTTGAATTAAGTTGCTATGTTAGTTAATTTTTACGTTTTTTAAAATTTTTCATCATGATGTGTTATGCTTCTTGCTAGCTTTTATTTGATTCTTGCTTGTGAATTTATGATTTTAAAGTTTTTAGAAAGTAAGTCTTTTGTTCTTTTGCTTTTTAATAAAGTTATGCCTTATTTAGGGATGTGCAAGAGCTAAATGTAAGGGAATTTTTATGTTAAGTGTTACATTTGTTTAATTTCATAAAATTGGTCTAGTTTTATAATTTAGGAATGATTTTATAATATTTTGAATTATTCGGTTAATGCTAGATTTTGATACTGTTTCTATTTTCTGGCTATATCTTAAGCTTAGGATGTTGTATCAGGGTGATATTTGTATTGTTAGAAAACTTAAAGAGAAATCTATAATTTTATATTTTGGGCTAAGCCTGGTTTAAATGTTTTAGAGGTCATATATGCTTGATAAGTTAAAATTATGTCTCTATCCTAATTAAGCTTGCCTCAATTTTTAGGTCATATTTGGAGCCTTAGAGGTCAAATTAACATGGAATCCACACTAAATTTTCATAAGACATAGGCCTACAACTTTGATGTTTACATATTATCCAAATTACCTTATTTTATTAGTCTAAAACTAGTTGGAAATTAGACTTATAAGAATTCACTGATATAACTGTTAGAGCTAATTACCTTGTTAAAAATCAGTTTAAGCTTCTAAAAATTAAGAATGCCTTATTATTGTAATCCTAAGATAATTATAATCTAAGTCCGGTAGGTTTTTAGCATAATTAAGTTAAATAAATAGGGAAAACTAATTAGACTTTGGAGACTTTTACACAGCATTCAATAGCACAACTTTTCTTTTTTTTCTTATTTCTCTTTTGTTCTTCATCAATGGAAGCTTAAATTCGGAATTGATTCAAGGAGTTTAAAGCTTTCATTTTATGGATTATGAGATTATAATTTGTAATATTGTCTTTCCTTAATTAATTTTTAATGTGAATAATATTCTATTAATATTTTCCCTTATATTTAGGTCCCTTAGGAGGTGATGATACTTAATTGGATTAATTTTACATTAATTTGAGAGTAATTACATTAATTTGGGGTTAATTGAATTTGGGGCTTAATGTTAGATTTTTTATACTGTTTCAGTATTTTGATTATAACTTGAGCTTTGAATGTCAGATTTGGATGATCTATACACCATTGGAAAGCAAGAAAAAGAGCTACAATTTTCATGTTGACCAAAGAACCTAGTTCTCCTATCTTGGAGGTCAAAGATTAGCTTAAAATTGAAGAAGAGTTACTGCCCAAGCCCAAACCCAAACCCGACCCAGTTATAATGATTTATATCTAGAGCTCCAAGTGTCTAATTAATACACGGCTAAGTCCAATTACTCTAAAATCCATATCTAATCATTCATGAAGCCCTTTTGAAGGCTAAAGAAGATAAATTGATGGCTCATTACTTTAACTCGGACTGGATTGAACTGTATATAGTATTTTAGCTATAACTTGAGTTAGGAATATCTGATTAGGCTAAAATTTTGTGGGTAGCTTCCTAAGATAATAGGCTATTAATTTGTAGTTTAAGTCTAGTCCTAATTATGCTTTTAGGGTTGTAAATAAATAAAATCAGAATGTGAAAAGAAAGGAAGGAGAGGGCAGATAGCTTAATTATTTTCTATTTTTCTTGGGATTTTCTCTCTAATGGAAGGCTAATTCTTTAAGTTAATTCAAGAAAATTTAAGGCTCTTCTCCTCTGGGATTATGAAATCTTGATTTGTATAGTGGTAATTGTAATTGATTTTTCTTTTTCCCCATCTATCTCCTCTGATTTGTATGATCTACTTAATTTAGATGTTAATTTAATATAATCTTCATTCAATTTTGTAAATTATGTTTTAAATCTGAATTAGTAGTAAATTTTGGTTAGTTAATCAGAACGTTTTTATGACAGAAAAGGGGATAAATGGATAATTTAGGATTCTAAATTAATTCATTTAATTTGGTTGAATTCTATCTTCAAATTAGTTTTGATCTAGCTTAGGAGTTATGGCGAATGTCTAACTTTGCTAATCTTAATTAATCAAATTTTAGATGATTATTTACCTTAGAGTTTATAAATTATTGCAGGGATTCCAGATAATTCAAGGCTGAATAATCAATTGCAAAACCCAATTTATAATGATATATGATTAATCCTTCATAGAAACCTTGAATTCCTTAAATTGGCTGTCTTTATTCATTGATATTCTTATTTTCGTTGCTACTATTTTATTAATTCCATTATTAATCTTTTGCTATTAATATCTTCCTATTTTAAATTCAAAACCCCTCAATTTTGCAATCTGTTTTGCATAACTTTTACATACATATAGTATATAGCACTATTTCTAATTTTATTTCTATTACAACATTCTATTTCCTATATTTACATTCTGTGTGCATCTATTTCTTCTATTTTTGTTGCGTAAATAATTCAATAATTGTGTGAATATTGTTAGAAACACATTTAGAAGAGATAAAATTAATGGATCACTTGGGGTATAACCTGGTTGTGCCACTATATTGTATTATTATTTTCATAACTAGTTTTTAATTAATTTTGGTACATTGTAGCATGCACGTCAATTTTCCTCTTTCCCTATTTATTTGTGCTGATTTCTTGAGATTATATGTGTTAGGTGTTAATTTGATATAACTGATGTTCATTCTTGTGATTTCTAATTTCTTGCTATTGTGATATTAAATTATAATTGGTAATTCATGGTTTTACACATATCAGCAGAGAGTTGATGGATTGATTTAGAGTTTTCTAATCTAATTTCTCAATTCCATTGAATTTTATCTTTAAATCAATTTAAATTTAGTTTAGGGATTATATCAGTTACTTAATTTAGCTAATATTAATTGATTAAATCCTAGATGGTAATCTAGCTTAGGATTCACTAATTATTTTAAGGGTTTTGAGTAATCCAAGGTTGAAGAATTAATTAGAAAAGTCAAATTCTAATTAATATATGATTAATCCAAATTAAAACTCTTAATTCCTTGAATTAGCTGTTTGGCTATATTGATTTTTTTACTTTATGTTTGCTCTATGTTTTTATTCTTTTTCATACATTCAATTCAATTTAAATTCACAAACGCCCTAATTCTAGTTTTGTTAGCATACTACATATTGTTGCATATTGCATTCGGCTATTACATTCTGCATTCTACTATAACATTATGTTTTGTTTGCATTTGCATTTGAATTCTATTTGCATTGGTTACTTTTGTTTTAAGTGCATTAATAATTCAATAATTATGTAAATATTGTTAGGAATTCAATTAGAAAAGATAATATTATGGGATCGATAGGGGTACAACTTGGTTTGTACCACTTTAATGCATTATACTTTTAGCAAACGAGTTTTAAATTTAATTTTGGTGCATAGTAGTATTGCAATCAACTTGAAAATAAGGGAAAAAACTAAAAGAAATAAAAAAATGTGCAATGAAATTAGGTTTGGAAGGATAATTATAATAGGCCTATAAGTGCCATCCCATCCTCTTTCACAAATATCACTCCTTCATTTTTTTAATTAACTACACTTATTATTTCAACTTGTTTCGAGTAAGATAGGTTTAAGAAGATGAAAGGTGTAAGTACTTTGAGTTCAAGCTTGGAAGAAATAAAGAATAAACACTCTGAGTTCAAGCTTTTGGAATAAGGCAAAAAGACCCTTGTTCATATATTCTCCAAAACCATTAAGGGTGTATTTTTATAGCTACTATGGATCTTTCAATGATGATTCTTTAGTAATGAAAAGGTATGGTAAAGAAATAATTCTTAATGGTATATAATTGTGTGTATGCCTCATCATATATTTTCTTATTATCCTAGGGCTTTTGAGGTAGAGAGGTATTTATAATGAAAGGTTTTTGGTAAGGTGTATAGACTAAGCTGCTAACAATTTGGTATAGAGATTCATTTTAGTTAGGAGTGGAAGACAAAAGGTATACTACAAGGTAAGGTAGTAGAAGTTTATGAATAATGGTAATGGTAATACCATTAAATGGTTAAAGGTGTTATAGTGGCTAGGTTTTAACTTTTTTGTGAGATCTAGAATGATTTAGAAAGTACAGGAGCCCTTTGTTCACCTTAGCTTAAGAGCACTTGCAACAAGGAATGTAAGACATAACATGCTTGTTTTTTCTATGAATCAAGGTGATGTGTAAAATTTTGTATATATTATTTCCTCTTATTTTCTTTTTCTTAAAATATTACATATACTTAATTTAATGGAATTGATCTTATTTTGTGATTGAGTCATAATTTTGCAATGTAATTGAATTATTTAATTAATGTAGGATTTTAACACTATTTGATTTTTTTGCTATAACTTGAGTTCTAAAGATCTAATTTGGGTGATCTTTATGGCATTGCAAAACTGAGAAGAAATTCTGTAACTTTCCTGCTTTGGCTGGAATCCAATTTAGATGTTTAGAGGTTTAAATTAGGACTTGAAAATAACCTAGTGTTGTTATCTTATCTAACCCAATCTTAGTTTATAGATCATATTTAAAGCTTTAGGAGTCTAAATAGGTTAAGACTAGTGCTTAACTTTAGTTTAGATTTAACCCAATAACTTTCAAGTTTAGAAATGAAACTATATTATTTTAATGGTCAAACATTAGTTGGAATTTGACCTGTGGGAATTTACTATTGTAAACACTATTGGTAATTTGGTTTGTAAATTAGGCTATAGGCTTCCAAATTAAGCAAGGTCTTATTCATTATAACCCTAAAAAGCATATTAACTTGGTCAAATACATTTTCCTCCTTGGAAAACCAAATTTGATTAGGTTTTATGCCTCTAAAGCCAACAAATTCTCTATAAATAGTTTTCTTTTTTTTACCAAGTTTCTTGTGTGAACCACCTTAGGTGGTTAATTTTCTATATTAATTCAAGGGATTAGTACTTTAATTTGGTTTGATTTTGAGACCTTGCTTACAATTTTTCTTTTAATTTGATTATCTCTTGCTTGTTTGCTTTTATTATGAATGACTACTTAGATAATTTGCTAATTATGATTGATTAGTTGATTATCTACTACAGTATATAGCTAAACAATTAATTTTAATTAATTCTTACATATAGGTTAATTGTGATTCATTATAATTAGTTGCAATTAAGCTTTATTGATTTTATGTATCAACGAATCATTAGTTGCTTAATAAAAATAAACAATGGATCAACAATTTTAGTGTGTAAAATTATTAATTTGGTTTTAACTTTATTTTCAATGTCTAATGTAATTACTGATTAGATTTAGATGCATGCCTTTAATTTAAATTAGTGGTGGAAGGTTAATTTAAGTGATTATTCTAGATTAGTCATAATTAAAAACTCTGTATGATTATTACTAGTGCCAAGATAATTTTTAGTTAAATAGTTAAATTAATTATGAATTTTGTTATGGTTTGTGATAAATATGAAAATTAGAGTGCAATACTCCTTGGACTGGGCCTTCATATTTTATTTTATTCCATTTTAGCTCTATTTTTACTATTTCATTTAAATTGCTTCCAAAATTAATTTTTGATATTGATTTCTATTCCTTAGGTTTAACTTGGACTTACTTGTATTATGTGTTTGAGTAGGTTTAATAAGTAATTTTGGTATAAGTAACATGCATTAAAATTTTAGCACTATTATTGTGGAATATTGAGCAACTTATGATCTTTTTTTTGCTTTAAACCCTTTTTTGTATCGTTTTTGGAATTTTTTAAGCCTATCAATGGTGCTAGGTAACAAAATTTATCATGGAATTTGAAGGCTTTCTAGTCCAAGATTTTTTAGCATTCAAAATAAGTTTGAAGGCTTAGTGCCCTAAATCCTAGCATTTTTTTCAACCAAAAAATATTGTTTAATACTATTGTCTTATTTTTTTAGTATTTTTTTAAAATTTTTTGCATTTTTTGGTTTTTGACTTCATTCAATTCTTATTCCTTTTGATGTATAAATGGTCCTTCCTATGATTTTAACTTAAATTTTGATCCTAAAAATGTGAGGAAATGTGATAAATTAAGAGATTAAATATAAATTTTGTTAATGGTTTTAATAATGTACCTATATTTAAAATTGAATAATAACTCTCTAAGCTAACTTCTTTTGTTGGTTAATTACTTGCAATGCAATAGTAAGAAACTTAAACATTTGTAAGAAGATGTAACACTTGAGCTAATTTTTTTTTAGAAATTCTTTTATTTTAAAGATCCAAATTATTTATTTTAATTAGCAGTAATATTTAAAATTTCCTATTTTAGTAAATTTACCATAAAATAAAAATTGTTATTCACACATCTAGTTGTTTAAGCACTATTTATTTTGTGTTCCTAAATTTATTAAGTTACAATAGAAACTATTGGAAAATGGGAAAGAAATAAAAGAATGAGGAAAGTTGGAATTTGATGGTGATGATTAGGTACAAGTAGAGTTCTATTTGGAATGGATCATAAGGGTCCACTTTTTTACTTACTTATTTTACTTCCTGTTATATTCTAACTCTTCCTATAAGCTTTTCCTTAAGCAAGATAAGACTATGATATACCTTGATACACCTTAGCAAAACCTTTAGCTCACTTTTCCTCTTTTTTCCCCCTTTTCCTCTCTCTCCCAAGTAACACACCTTATCTTGTTCTCTTTCTTTTTTCTTTTATTTTTGTTTCACAGTTTCCCCTCTCTTTTTCATTAACCACCACCATCTAACCACCTTCAATTGTTATGCCATCGTTAGCATACCTTTGATGCCATCCTATCCTATCCAGCGACTAGCTTGCCAGCATGGTGGAAAATAGCCAAAATGTAGTGAAGAAATGGCTAAAAGTTAATACTTCAATCTTTCCTATTTTTTTGGGGTGATATGTCACATTATAGCCTTTATCAAGTTAAAGGTGGCCTTTGTAAGACAAGATAAATCCATCTATAGCATAATATCCTAATATTTTGGGCATTTAATGCTTGATTCAAAAATACAAATTTTAGAGCTAGTCTCTAAATTTTTTTAGTAATAATCTTTGAAAAATAATAAAATTTACAATTTAATGAATTAGAGTAAATTTTTTAGAACTCAGAGAAAGGATTTTTAAAATAAAAATAATAATAATTTTGTAAATTGACAAATAGGAAATAGAAATAAGAGATTTCGATGTTTTGAAATTATTGAAAGGAAAAGGCATTAGAGGTGAATATATACCTTACTAAATCATCAAAATCGTTAATTTATCATCCTCCTATATATCACTATGTTTATAGATATAAGAATATTTATATATAGGTTTATTTATAGTATTAGCAACAGAGGAAATACTTTATCTTTATTCAATAATTTTATAATTTGTGTGATGGATTAGGTTATATACTATATGCGATGGAAATTTCATATAGATTGTACAAGCCATATTAAAGCAACCTCATAACCATGCAATGGAGGTGAATGACCATTGTAACACACCAAAATTGATTATAATTGGTTCACTAAAAATTATGTAACATAAGGTGATAAACTAGGTTGTACCTCTAACGATCCTTTAATATATCCTTTCTTAATTATTTAATAATAATGATTAAACAATTATTTAAGCTTTTTATGTACTAAAAATAAAAGGAATGAATGTAAACAAAATGCAAATGGAACTTAAATAGAATGTTGAATAAAATTCAAATAAAATGCAAAATGGAGAATAGAAAATAGAATAGAATGAACATAGAACCAAATTTAAGGGTGTTTAATTTGAAATTAAAATAATTGTATTAAAAAAATAAAATACAAAAGTAAAAGACTAAGAAAGAAAATTAATATAACAAAGTAGTCAATCCAAAGATTTGAGAGATCTTAGTATGGGATAATCATAGATCATGAAATATTTAACCATTCCAATTAATTTTTCAACCTTGAATTATTCGAAACCCTTATAATAATATATGAATCTAACGCTAGATGAATATCTAAAATTTGATTAATTAAGATTATCAAAATTATGCAACAATTATAATTTATATAAAGTCAGATTAAAATTGATTTGAAAATAGAATTCAGTTCAACTAAGGGATCAAACTAGAAACCTCTTGTTCAATCTCTCAACCCTGTATCCCTATATGAAAACCATGATTAACTAACCACAATTTAATATAAAAATAGATAAAGATTAGAAATCACAAGATTGAACACTAACTATGCTAAATCAACATTAAACATATGCAATTTCAAGCAATTAGAATAAAGAATGAGGGAAAGAGGAAAATTAATTAGAAAATGTCAACATTAAAAACTAGAATCTCATAATCCAATACAGATGAGCCTTAAAATTTTTGAATCAACTAGAAGTTTAGCCCTCCATGGTCGAAGAATATAAAACTTGAAGAAAAGAAAAAAAAATTGATTTGAGATGTATAATTCCATTCAAACATTGGTAATTTTCCATCCCAAATGTTGTTTGGGATGAAAAAAATTCCATCATAAAAGTGCTCATTACAATTAATTCATAATAGAACTTTCGTTTTGTCCCAATTTTAGAATGGAATTTTCCATTCTAATTAATAAAATTTCTATCCCAAATAAAATAAAAAATTATCTTTTCTTAAAAAGTTAGGATGAAAATTTTTATCATAAATATTTTTAAAAAATTGGCAAATTTAATTTTTTTTAGGAAAATTTTGGGACAAATGTTCTATCTCAAAATTGAAAATCATAAATTTTCTAAATGTTTTGAAATAGAATTTTCATCCTACATCAAAAAATCAAGTTGTAATTATGAAAATTTTCAGCATGATTTTATATTTTTATCACATCTTTCTGGCCTTTTTTATTACTTAAATGGATGAATCATGTCTTTTATTTTATTATACATATTTTTTACATATTCAATAAAGAGACTAATAATTAAGATTACATTTTAATACATAAATATCAATAGTTAAGATTACATTTTCATATATAAATCCAATAAAGAAAAAACCAACTCCAAGGACAACCTATATCAAACAATATATATAAGGTCAAATTAAGAGTTATATTAAAGATTTAAGATAGTCAAATCTTGATCTTCCCCTGGTCTCAAGTTTTCCAGCTTTTAGTTCACACCCCTTTCATAGCCATCTGTAGAAATCTTCCTATTAGCTTTATGTACAGCAGGTTGTGGAAGTTTTATTTTTTGAAAATTCAAAGGCATCCATGACCAGAATATGACATCAGCAAGATCTCAGTTGTTCCACTTTCCACTAGCACTAAAAAGAATATCATAGGATGCCTCCAATAGCCATTCAAGAACAGAATATAATGTTCATTGCATTGCGTTGATTAGGGCTTATGGGAAAACAAAAATCGTTATATCATAAATATACATGACAACTTACCAATAAAAAGATTTAACTCTTGAGCTAGTTTAGAGTTAAGGTAGCTTCATTTTGCTAATCAATATCATAGAACAACATTTCTCAAACAATAGATATTCAACCATTTTAACTGTTGTGTAGAATGTAAAATATTAAATCCTTGTAAGTATTAGTAAAAAAAAAGCATCTACAATTTCCTTTGTCATGTATATCATAAATATACATGACAACTTACTAACAAAAAATTTTTAACTCGAGCTAGTATAGAATTAAGGTAGCTTCATTTTGCTAATCAACATTGTAGAATAGCAAAATGAAGCTACCAAAACCAAATTTTAGAAAAAATAAGACTGCATAAAACCTTTAGGTAAATATCCTAATCATATTTATTAATAGCATTACCAAAACCAAATTAATTCCTTAAATTTGCACTAAGAGAATAAATTAGAGAAAACCTCAGAACCAAATCCTTTACTCTTCCTTGAAACTTATAATCAATTTCTAAAATATAAGGTAAATGATATTTTACTCACTTTTAGTTCCATCCCTTACTCTTGGTACTAAATGTTGAAATTCACTCATATATGCTATTAGTTGTTAATAATTTGCATAATCATCTAAATTATTTTCCATCCAAAATTTAAAGGAAGATATATATGAACTATGATTGCTTTTTATTTCCTCAAATATGACCTATTTTGACATTCATTCTCTAAACTAATTTATCTTCAAATTACTAAAATCTTAATCTCCATCAGAAATCTATTGAAGTAATTTGCTCTAAGATTACTAAAGAACATAGTCTCCAATACAATGAATGACAACCTTAAGTATAAGAATGAAGAATTATTTCAATGCAAGGAATGCATACTTTCTTCAATAAAGGTTAAGGTTTTTTTTCTTCTAAAATTGGGTTTTAAATTAGAAACAATAGTTTCAAGTATAAAGTGTAAAATTACTTTAATAAAAAGGTAAGTTTTTTCAAGTAAATTATTTCTAAAATTGAGTTTAAAATTAAATTCTATTTGTCAAGAATTAAGGACAAAGGAAACATACACTTTGTATATAAAAATGGCAATGTTCACTGGTGGAATAGATCTTTCTACCTAATATTCAAATCATATTGGGTAACCCATTTAGTAGTCCTTTTAAGGTTGAAAATTTTCAATAGAAACTTTTAGGCCTCAAATTCAAAATGGTCAATTGAAATGCCAAAAAGAATGGATGGGATTAGGATAATATTTCAACCATATAATAAAAAATTAGAGAGATAACGAAGAGATTAACTCAAACATAATGTAACACTGGTTGATATAATTTATGATTGTGGTCAGTTGAAGGATATATGAAGTTAGTTAAAAAGGAAAAGATAATAAATTCTTAAGCTTCATAAAATATTTTTTTAAAAAATAATAATATCAATTATAGGTTAAAGCCCCTAAAAAGAAAGTATCGGGATAATATATCTTCTAGGAAAATTATTTTATTTTCTTTAGTTTTTAAGAATATGAAAAGGTAATATAATATATACGAGGTGCCAGAAGAATGTGGATTGTGTAATGTAAGAAGTGGAGTGTTGCCAAAGTGCAATAATGGTGAACATTAAGTGAAGTTCCTTTAGGTTAAGAGATATTGGTTTATTTGCAATATAAAAAGTTACTACCTTGGGGATATAAAGTTTAAAATCAATGTCAACTAAACCAATGCCAACACTCTAGATGTTTTATCAATGTGTTCTTCTTTTATACCATTTAGTTATTATCTGCATGCATATATAAAATATGAGTTTGATAACACCTTTAATTTAGGAGAACAAGTTTTGAAAATGAAAGAAAACATTGGATATTGGATATTTGATATGGTAGCAGGAAGAAAGAAAAGTTATGTCATGAATTCATGTTTTTTCTTTTTGAAGAAAGGTGGGTAAAATAAACATTTCTTGTTTATTATTGACTAGAATAAAAATCTATTTTTATTCCCTATAAGATTAAGTTTATATTAGTTTTATTTTTCCCTAGAAGTTTGTATTAATTAGATCCTTGTAAGATTAACTCCATGTTAAATTTTAATCCTTTAATATAATTCAAGTGCTCCATCTTATGTATAAGGGAACTAAAATTTAACATGATTGGTATTTATAAGACAACCCTTACCTAAAACAAAGTGGTTATATTATAATATTTAAGGAGATAGTTTATTTTTTTATAAGGAGCAAGTGACAGCCATTCTTTAGTTGTAATAACTATCTTTGACATTATCTAGATGGCTTATGGATCTCATTAGGCCCAAGAATATGTTTGGATTTGTTGTGGTACAATATAAGTATTTATCAGTTAGCTAACCGACTAATACATTTATACATTTAAATGGGACAAAGAAAATCATGCATAGCTAGGCCACTAAGTAACATGCCTAAAAGAAAACAAATGAAGTGACGAGTTTATGAGAATGTAAAAAATATTGAATAAAAAAGCTTGATGAGAATTCTCCATTTGAGATGTTAGAAAGTGTAAAATCAACAAGTGTTGGAGCTGTACAAATTTTTTAACAAGAGTTATTGTTAATATTAGAAATATCTTCAATTTTTTAATCCATTTTATGGTGTGAAATCCATCATTGGCAAAACAATTATTTGGTTATGCCATTTTAGACTTTGCTCTAATTGAAGCTATTGCATTGTTTACCTTAATAAAAGCCCTACTAACTTGAAGGAGGTACAAAGATTAAATGACTTCATTGTTGTCCTTATGAGATTCTTATCATGATAAATAAGTTAATGCATTCTTTAATATTGTAACAATTCATATATGTCTTCAAAATGAATTTGCTTGATAAAAATCAATTACTCATAAGATTAGCAGACAAATGTTTACCATTTTACAAGAATCTTAAAGGGTTAAAAGAATCTAAATGGAACGCTTGTAAGGATGCATTTATGGATTTGAATAAATTCCGATCACTTGTGTCTTAATAGGACAAAGAAAATTATGCATGGCTAAGCCACCAAGTGAGATGCCGAAGAGAAAGTCATGTTAAATTCTATTAAACACAAGAAAAGTTTGACTAATTTTACATACAAGTTAAATTAAATCTTAATTATGAGAGATACAAAAATTATAGTTGTAAGAATTAAAAAAATTATATATATTTTTTATTTCATGAAGTTAGGCTCTGGGCTATGAATCAACATTTTCATTTAAAAAATATGTATGTTTAAACAAAGAGAAGGGAAGGAAAGGAGAAAGGAACATTTCCATTGTTTAGGAGTAGTTGAGAATTATATGCAATTTAATGTGAATGTGAGATATATCTTATTTAAAAGGGAAAAATAGAAAATCTCTTCAACATTGGTGTAATTGGATTTTACCTTTTTCTATTTTGGAAACTTAAAAATCGCTCTTTTAAACTTCACAAAACTTGAAATTAATACCTACAATCAACTCAATTAACTATTTTATTAAATTACATGATTTTTATGAACTTTTTAAACAATAATCACAATTTTATAATATATTAGTCTATTTTATCATTTTTCTCATATAAATTCACATTTCATCTTTTATTATTTAATTAAAACTCCATATTTGTAATTTAATTCCTATTAATTATATAATATAGAAATTATTTATGGAAAAAAACTAACATACTTTACTATTATGATTTTTGTTTAAAAAGATCATAAAAAAATATAATTTGTTAAAATGGTAAATTAAGTTGACAGTGAATTTTAATTCCAAGTTTTGTATGAAAGGGGTAAGATCTAACCATCTCAAAGTTAAATAAAGTATTTTGCATTTTCTCTTATTTAAAATACCCACAGTAATTTTCAAATTTTAATCCTATTGTAAAATTGAAACACATTTATCCCCATGAATCCTTAAATTGTAGTTTTGCCGATGAAATATAGGAAGGGAATGAAGAATTATGGTTAATCCTCTAAAATCTTACAACACTAGAATATTTGTGCTCCTTCAATTGGAATGTTGGAGGATTTTCTAAATCTAAAAATAAAGAGAGTTATCACCTTCGTAATGCAATGATACTTGATGTTGCCTTAAGTGTTTTATTATGTCTTGTCTGGGGTTTGAACCAAGACCTTGCACTTATGCGTTAAATGATTACTCTATAAGAGAAAAAATAGTATTATAATTTGTATGGAATTTAGAACACTATAATAAAATTAATAGGAAAGCATACCTTTATCATAAATTTAGTTCTCTTAGCTATAATAGTATTCAAATGAATATTATAAGTATAGAATTTTCTCTCCTTCTTTTAAAGTGTGTAATTTTTAATGGAACAAGTAAATGATTGTATTAAGTTAGAAGTAAAAAGAAGATCTATCTAATGTAAATAAAATCCTAACAAACCTTTCTATTATGAGCTAATAAAGGTACATGCCTACATTTTAATCATTAAAAACATTAACACACAATCGTGTATTCATAAAATCAAGTAATAGATCATTTTATTAAATTAGGTTTTAGAAAACAAAATCTTTTGAATCATTATTTAGCTAGTCTTATCAAAAATTGAAAAAACTTATAATTAATGGTAGCTCATATTAAAAAAAAAATTAACATACCACTCCTACCTTTATCAAAAAAAGGTGTAGGAGAAGCCATCTATTCTCACCTCCCATTCCTTGATACTCCCCTTCCTTTGCTTAAGCTAGTAGTTTTTTTAATTTTTTTCAAATGTATTCCTTTTTTTAATTAAATGACAATCTATATTTTAATTATGTAAATAAATATCGGAGATATTCTTATTAATTCAATATAAATAAATAAAAAATATGTAAGTAAATAAATATGTAATTTTATAAATATAATTAATTAAAATTTAAATTATTATATTATTATTTGAATAATAAATACATAAAAATATATAATGTCATAAGTATAATTAATTAAATTTTAAATAATTATATTTTTATTTTAAATATTTTAATTATATTAATATGATTTATCTTAAAATAAATATGAATTAATTTTATTGATGTACTTATTTATATTAATATGCCATTTTATGTCTTTCTATATTTTTTAACTAGTTTAATAACTAATTTTACTAAATATTTATAATACAATTAACTAATTTATCAATTATCGACACTTATTAGTTAACTTGTTAGTTATTAAATAATTTATCAATTATTTTTGCCAAATAAAATCTAAAATTTTAAAATTTTTTGCAAAACCTCTAAACTCTTCTATCCACGATCAAAAGCTCACAAATAGAAAGCAGGTTATTACATAACCTTCCATCCCTTTTATTCTTTATTCTCTCCCCTTCAAACATATAAATACGTCAACTCGTTCGAAGTAGCTTCATAACATCAAAAAGTCTGGAAAAGATCATATTACAATTATGTCAATTAAAATTTCCTGTTAATTTTTAGAAAGATAGTGATTACGAAGGGAGGAAGTATGGGAAGTGGATATAACTTAATTTAAAAAGTAAATAAAAAATTGGTGTAATAAGCACTATTTTTTAAATAGTAAAATAATAATAAATATCAGCTAGCCAAGTAGACTTACTGAATTAAGTTGCACCTTGTTTTATGAAAACCATAGAGGATAACATTACGTCTATTGTATAAAATGGAAAGGAAAATTATGTTCTTCCGCATAGTTTATCAGAAATGCTATTTAATTTATGGATGAGAGTGAGAAAGATAGCCATATTAATCATACAGAGTTAACTGTGAATATGGCGTAATTGATTATAGTTGTGGAGGTGATGTTGATAGTCCTTGTTGCCATTGCGAAAGTTATTGTCTGATGCTGTAGCCATATTTGTCCACCCCCCTCTTGATGGGTTCCGCGTAAGCTCCAGTAGAGAGTCCTTCACATCTTCAGCCTCAACAATTTCACTGTCCTTTTTCTACGTTATATTTATAGCAAAAAATATAAAAGGGAAAGTCAATTCATATATTTCACCGGATAAAAAAATTTATATGATTAATTTAATGATAATAAAATAATAAATATTATTTAAATAATTTTATTAGAGAAATATAAATTTAAAATACTTAAGTTAATTACATTAATTTAATAACAATAAAATATTTGAGTAATTAAAATCAAAATGATTTGTATCCTATGAATTTAATTTAGATTCTAAATTTGAGAAAACTTTGCTCAATTAAAATTTTAATTTTTAAAAAAAATAAAAATGTTTATAATAATTTTGTATTCAAATAAATCAATATTATAAAATTGGAGAAAAGAAAAAAATGTCATAAGAGAAAGAAATAAAAATTAAATGGATTAGACATTACTTATCTCTCAAAAAGTCAATTTTAGTAATTAATATGTATGTATTGTAACATGGTTACTAATTTGATATATTCTAATCTCTCAAACATGATGTTAGCAACATCCATTTTTATATTTAGATAAAAAAAATTATACTACTAATTTTATAATAATGAAATAATAAGGGGCATTTAACTAATTTTAATTGAGGAATATTATTTTAAAATATTTAAACCAACTCCATTCATTTTTCATTTTCACAATAACTGTACTTATTAAATTAAAAAATTAATAAAGATGACAAACTGATGATAATACCCTTTTATATAAATATATATATGTACGTGCATGGATTGCTAACATTCATATATCTATATGTAAACATTAGCAACTTCTACTTTTTCTTTTGAATGGAAAAAATTATATTACTAATTTAATAATAATAGGAATTTAAGCAATTTTAATAGAAATAGATTAAATTTAAATATTTAAATTAATTTCATTCATTTTATATATATAATAGAATTATTAATAAATTTATTTATCAATGAAAGTAATGGTGGTAGAAATAAATTGATTATAATATTATTTATTATTTTATTGTTATTTAATTAGAAGTATATTTTTTTTTGTTCAAATGAAAGAATATAAATTAGTAACTTTCACGTTAATAATTCTAGATGTAAATGCGTGTGCGTGCGTGTGAACCTTTTATATTATACCTCGACCTTGAAGACATTAGACACAAGACCTTTGTGGCTGGTTACTGTGGCATGTATAACTTCCATGCCCAAACTGTTGAATGCTCCCATGAGTCTCCCAAACCCACCAGGCCTATGCTCACAGAACACTTTCACAAAGAATTCATTCCCATCTATCAAAGCCACCTCCACTTGTGGCTGCAATAAATAATTGAACTTCTTAGTTTTTGGTGGAAACAAGGAATGCAGCTAGGTACCATTCGAATCAAAAGAAAACAAGTTACCTCCATCTGCTGTGTCTGCTTGTCACTGCAGATCGTATCCAACTCCTGTTTTTGCTTCGAAACATAGCCATTTTGGGTTTTAACCGCAGATTCCCCATTTTGACCAAGAATTATACGATCTGGTTGAACGGCCGCATGCTTGCCATTGATGCTGCTGCTTTCACCGCCTGTATCCGAATTCTCAAGTTCATCTTGCAGCTCTTTCACTTGTTTTTGCAGATCCTTCACAAACTCAATTGCATCCCCAAGAATGGATGCCCTGTCTAACTTTGAAATCCTTGGAACCAATGACCGAAGATTATATAACCTGTCATTGAGCTTCTTCCTTCTCTTCCTCTCTGCTACAAGGTTCTTGGACTGGTTTCCCTTTCCATTCCTCCGCCTATACTTTGCATCATCTTCTTCATCATTCGGTTCACTGCAATCTGATGCAGAATCTGATCGACCCGCCACGCCAGCTGGCTGTTGCAGCTCATTCTTTTCCACATATTGGGTGTCTGCAGTTATCATGCATTTCTGGTATGTTTCTAGCCCTTTCTCATCTCGCTCTTCCATAAGGAAGGCATCTTGGGATTCTTCAAATGATGCATCATTTTTCACCGATCTGTTCCCCTGCCGGGAGTTGTAGTTGAATTGCTGCATCAAGTTCAATGAAGAATTGCCAAGGCGAATGCCATCCGAAGAGATATCGTGTGGCGTCTCTGATACTGTTGTGGGAGATGGCTGAAAGTGAATGTTATGATTCTTTCCTTCATCATCATCACCACCTAAAAATGCGTTTGATTGCATATGTTTTATTGAATTCACGTTCATGTTGATATTGAAGCCTATATTGTTCATCTCCTGATCCTGCTCCACTAGGACTGTGCACTGGGACTTGACAAAATCAATGACCTGATGATCTTCTGGCACCTAATAATTATGATATGCTTGTTTGGTTACAAGCTAGATATATGAACCTGTAGCGTACCATTAATTATATCTATACATACTTGTTTGGTTACAAGCAGCTCAACCAGGCCGCCCGGCAATGGAATCAATACCTGGGTCCCAATGGTTTCCTACAAAGTCAGCCGAGAAAAGTGAAACCCACCGTTTTGCATCCTAGAATAAAGATGATTGGGAATAAATGGGATTGGAAGCATGTAACTTACATCCAAAATATCCGAGTCTGAGCTGTTGGAAAAGTTGGCCCAATTGGATTGGTTTGATAACAGGGTCTCTGCATAGACCCTGTTAGTTTTTGGGTTCATTTTGTGAGTTAGTGATCAGATGAGAGTAGTTAATTAAAGCAATTAGGATGAAATGAATTAATTAATATATGTATGTACCCGGAGTCTGTAGATATTGAAGGTGGGAGTTGAGAAAGAAGAAGACAGGAGTTCATTGTGGGGTGTGGAAGCAAATCATCTCTGCAACAGCATAAATCAGCCACTGGAAGAACCTGTTCTTGATCTCCAGCATTTTGAGTCCCAGCACAGCAGCATCCCATCCAATCAAGAGACCTAAATCAGACACACGCATGCAATTGGGCAAAGTGATATTATTAATAAAGAATAGAGATCATATGATTCATTAATGTTGCAGGCTTAATTGGTTTTGTTTTTTGAACTTAACCTAACCTAACCTTTGGTCTTCGCTTAATTTCCAATAAACGCAGTAATCCCAGCCGTCCAAACCCACAAGGGGCCTCAGCCTCTCAGTTATGTTTTGCATGATAATTAATTCACCTGTTGCAACAAATTAACAAGTTAATTAAGCTTGCTGACATAAACCAAACCAGGTACTTTATTGTCTTTTATTGAAGATGCCTTCGCAAACACAAAGCACTCCACAAATAGAACGAGAAAGATCAAAGAGACCTGACAGACATGAGAGTAAGAGTACGGAGAGTTCCTTCTCTTGTAAGGAAAACCCCAAAATGGCTACGAGATACTTGCTTTGACTGAATAACGGAAATAAAGCTAAATGGAAGAAGCAACAAGCAGAAGAAGATGAAACAAAAACGGAGATCCATACAAACTTAGTTGATAGCAATAGTTAACTGCACCAAGACAATGATATATAAATATCCACTAAATTGCTAGCTTATCCCCGATGCCCCATTTATCTGATCAGCCAACCCAGAAGCGGACAAGGTCACTTGATGTTGCGATTGCTCTCGATTGAAGAAGATGCAAACGAAAACAATTGAAACACAAATACTTGCATTTTCATAAGTCATATATTTGGAGTGGCTGTAACTCTGGTAGGTGAACTGCAGAGTCTGTATGAGAGAGAGAGAGAGTTTTGCTATGAATTAATAATTTGCCTTGTGTTAAGGGAAGAGTAACAAGAAAGGAGGAAAGAAATTAAAGTTGTGGATGAGTTGGTAATGACGGCAGGAGCATATTGCGTGATCGAAGATGGCGTACAAAACCTTAACTACCTTACTAGAGTTTATCATTCTTTTTGGGATACTATATTCTTATTCTTCAACCACTCTAACATTAATTCTAAGCTACAAACCAACACTAATAATCTTAAGACATAAAATTGGGGAACAAACTTTGGGTCAGGAACTTAAATTGAAATTAGAGACAAGAAAAAGTACTTATGAGCTAGGCTATATACAAATGCTAAAAGGAGGAATGACTGCATTTGATTGTGCATGATGCAAGGTTAGCCACGACGGTTCTCTCCCTCCAAAAAAGAAAGAAAAAAAAAGGTCCGTTGTTTGGCGGTGGTTGACCAAAGTTTAGTCCATGATGAATTGTTGACAGGAACGATGCACTGTTATTCTAAGTCGACACAATGCCTCGTAAAAATCCTCAACATCTAGCAAGGACAGCCCATTCATCAGTAAGCTTCTTGTCACGTGCACGTGGCTGCATGAACTGTGGTCAAGTGATAAATTGTATCTCCCATGATCAATTACAACAGTGTAGGTATATTTTCCCTAGCTACGCTCTCTCTTATTACTTAAGCAGTTATATTACATTCAGTTT
This sequence comes from Sindora glabra, assembly GCA_020226215.1. Lineage (NCBI taxonomy): Eukaryota > Viridiplantae > Streptophyta > Magnoliopsida > Fabales > Fabaceae > Sindora > Sindora glabra. Next base: position 91,883,345 of record CM035228.1, read on the forward strand.
ATTTACAATCTTCAGGAAAAAAAACTAATGACACTCCGTAATTAATTGTAAGTGCAATTATAGTGGTATTTAATATTATTGAAACATTTTATTTTATTCAAATCCTATTATAAAATTGGATGGATTTGATAACTATTTTGATTAGAATAAAAATAATCATATTACTTTTTTTATAAAATTCTAAAAAAATAAAATTAATTAGAATTTATGAGTATTGTCTCAACATTAAAAGAACGATGTTTAAAAATTTACATATTTTTATTTTGTTTTATTACTTGTTTATTTTAAAAAAATATTTTTTTTAAACATTTCTTTGTAGCAATGGTTGCAAGCATATATATTATTAGTATTAGCTTTATATTGCCTATTCTTATAAGTATCATATATCTACAGCTCCATTACGTGTGCTCGGGATAGAAGTTTTGTATAAATATATCGCCATGCTATTAAGTATTTTGATTTAAGTTTTTTTCTTTCTAAGAGGTGGAATAAAATAACCCGGTTGAAGCGTAATGATCATATGTCTGTAATGCATTGTGTGTCCCATAATAGGTCCCATTCTTTTACCCTTTCCCAGGAGTCGATGACTATTCATAGTTATTATGAATAACTTACTTTTGTTTCTTTCTCTTGTTTGAGACAAGTTATCAATATAAAATATTCATTTTTTTATTTTTACAGTGAACACAATTGAGACAAAGTTGTTGATAATAGATTACCGAGAGAAATAGGTAAAAGAAATTTCCATCTAAGATTTAATATTTGGTCCATTCTTAGCCTAGGTAAAGTCCATCTTGTTGTGATAGAAATGAACAAGAAGAAAAATGTTTTAGCTAATGTAATAAAGATACTAATTAGTTTCAAAAACTCCACACGCTTTATTTATTTCAAAAAGCTCAAAAACAAATATGTACGGGATAGGGGTATTCCAACTGCTTAAGTAAAGAACCGTTACAAATAATGAAGAAAGTAATAGGTTTAAATAGGAAGAAACATAAAATAAACCTAACCGTTAAGAGTCACATTCCTGTGTTTTCGTTTCTACTGCATTCTCTCTCATCGTATCCCATTATATTCTTCAATATTTGAGAATCACCATCAATACCTCGATTTAGGTCTGAGATACTCCTTTATTCCACAGTTTGAGGTTATTCAAACTAACCCATTAATCAGATGTACTAATACTAGCAAGTGCATAAAAAATACAGTCATCAATTCTCTCAAAAGGTCATAATGAATAATGATAAGTCATCTCATTTAAATTGTACTAGTACTAGTACTAACCTCTTATTTCAATTACATCATTAAAAATAAAAATAATTGATAACGACTCTATTCTTTTTATTTATTCTTTGAGATTGAGGCAAAATTGCTTGTCATCCACTTCATCACAAGATGCGTTGTGATAACTGTTGCATGTAATTACAACTAAATATTTTTGTAAATTAGATATTCTATTATGTATTTAGTTATAAAATTAACAAAATTAAAATAAGCCATAATCATTAATGCAAATTTATAAAAATCCCAGATAAAAAATTCAAAATACTACAAAAAACTTGCTTCACAACTCAATCCACTTAAAACACGCGTGTTTAAACATACTTCAGAAATATCCAAGTGTAAAAAAATAAACTTTGGATATCAAATATACTTCCATTTCGACTTTTTGAATAAGGTTATTTCTCAAGAAGTTTTGATGCTCAAAAACATCACCATAACCTTTTTATGTATTATAGAAGTTAACAGGTACGAATTTCTGAGTTAGATTGTTGGAAAATATTTTCTGCCTTTTGAAAACAGTGGAAACAGTAAGTTCCTTAAACCCCTTCAGAGATGGCTTAATATCTTCCACCAAAATCCGATATTTGAAAGATAGTTTTATCTTCGGGAATCAGGGATAAAACTTTGCAGACAGCAAAAAGAAATTATAACTACTTTTCCAAAAGCGGCAATATTATATATATTGAAAATGAAATTTAAAATTGAGTTTTAAAAGAAAAAACCAATGACTTTCCCTATATATAAAATGATTTGACAAATTTGCAAAACTCAATCTAATATATATATAAAAGATTTGAAACTCAATGTAACTTCCTTACATGTAATACTTCTGAAAAATACTATGTAACTTCAAATTAAAGAGATTTTACAACAAGTGACCCGCTTCAAGGCCCAAGCAGCAGTATAGCAAGTGAGCAAACACTGTCCCAAAGGAATGAAGAAAGAAGTCATAAAACGACTTTGTCAGGATTTATGAAACTTGAAGTAAAAATAGAAGTCAAAAGTTCTAGCTCAGCCGGCAACAATTCTTATAAAATAATGATTGCAATCAAGTTAAAATGCACTGTCAAATTAGACGAAGTCAAAGAAAATGTACTGAAAAAATATAGAATAAGAAAAATTTTAACCATTAAATTAAATAAACTTGGTAGATGTGAAATTTAATTAACCACATGAGATTGGGATCCTTTTATCTTTTCTTAATTGCATTGACAAGAACTAAAAAATCAAGTTCTAAGTTAATTTAATGACCTTAACTTACTGTTTTCACGAAAATTATAATTAAAAATAATAGTACAAATTAGAATAAATGATGCAGTAGTAATAAATGCAGAATATGGATTTCCATAATTTCATCATTTCGTTTTTCTTTAATTTGCAATAATTGAGAATTTAACTCCATAGAGATGATAAATCTTTCCTTTTGTTGGCATATTTAGTGGAATAATAAAAATGACATCTCAATAATATTGAATCAAACCAATACCATAAATAACAATATCTAGGCTACCAACTTAATTCATTGTTAAGAATTAAATAATATAAAATAGAAAGATCTTCTATCCATACCAAATTTGAAACTAAATTATTGATACAATCAAGAATTCCTTTACTTTTTTATTTTTATTTATTTTTTTGAGTTTATTTGTTCTTTCTCCCCTTTCCTTAAGCTAAAAAAAAAATTGAAACATTCTTAATTAACTAGTGGACACATAAATTCTTAATTTAAAATAAATATAAGGTGAGATTTTTAATTAAACTTTTTACCATTTCTCCTCATATTTATTTCAAATCTTATTAATAATAAATATACAAGTTATGTGTTCACTAACCAACTAAGAATCACTCTTAAGTAGATAGGATCATGATAATTTAACATGATTATAAGATTCTGAGACTTCCATCTCTTGCTGAATTACTCTTGAGAGAAAAAGCACCTAGTAATTGTGCAATTTATGCTTCATTAGTCCCTTAATCGGATCCCACTGCAGTTGAACACATCAAATTCCCGATACATTTACCTGACTTACTTTGATGAGTTTTCAACTCAATACTTTACACTGAACCTGACTATTGTCTGAAGCACATTTTCATTTTACACCGAAAACAGCTGCAAAACAGATGCTGAAGGTGTGTTCAAAATTTGCAGCGATACACATCTATTAAGTTATTATAATCCCTGAGGTTAGTTTTGGAAGGCTACCAGTCACATTTAACTGGCAAGTTTTGCACGGTTGGATCTGGTTCTAGATCCCGCCAAGGAGGTACTTTACTTTATCCTTCTGCTGCTCTTAAGCAAACTATTAAAAAGTCAAATTAAATCAGTTTTCAACAAATAAGCAAGCTAGAAAGCAAAGGAAACCTGCTTGGAGCAAAGTGACCTCTAACTACTCGTAGAAAGCGGATAATGGTCCGTTTCGATTTTCAACCGAATACTGATACACAGTAAATCTCATGAAGTAGAAATTTCGGAACTCCCAAATCACACGAGGTGGTCGACAACAAGTTGCTATATAAATGAATTATTAGTGCTCAAGATAAAATATGAAAATGCCCCAGTAAATTTCCAAACAACTTATCAGTGCTTGACTGGGTTAAAAAATTAAATGGAAAAAATCAACAAAATAAACACAACCCAGGAAAGAAATCCATCAAAACCGGAAAAGCAAAAAATGAAAAAAAGGGGGGAAGAAAGAAGAAGAAGAAAGATTATGTGATAAAAAACTTACCCAGAAACGGTAACCGTACCAGCTCTGAATTTCCAAAGATCTGTGGTTTGGTGCCACTGTTTGCTTTGTTTATTCAGAATTAAGAGACAAAAGATCGTTGAAAGATTATGTAATGAACACTTTACCAAAAAACAGTAATCCGCAGTGGCAACAAATTGAAGTTACAAAGTGAAGGGATGAATTGAAGCAACGAATTGCAGGGACGAAGCAAAGCCATGGTCGATGGAGAAGTTGGAAGGCGATGGAGCAAAGGTTTCAGTATCCAAGTGGACCTGACATTGATGTCAGGTCTTGGAGGTCAAACCTAAATCTGATCCAATAAAGTTTGGGTCTAATTTGGATTAGAACCGTTGGGTCCAATACCTGATGGGTTGGGTAAGATTTGACGGGTCTGCTTTTTTTTGCCAGGCGAGCACAGACCACATACATGAGGCAAGTTATCATAATCTAGTTCTTAAGTTGTGTCTCAAACAAAATAAACTCTGCAACCCGAAAGTGCACAACAAACTCCTTGAAGCTTAACCACAAAATAAAGGGCACCCTTCTGATTTATTTAAACAGATGAATTGTTTTTTCTTTAAAGAAAATAGAGGATGCAATCTTTAACGAATTAAACAGGGCTGTGAATTGCAAGGAAAGCACCAAACCAAGTCGTTACCATTCCTTCCCTATGTTCATAGTCAACAGAACAGCCATAATATCATAACAGAAATTGTTCATCAGATACCTTATGCAAAACATAAAATATACACGGGTAGGAGAATTACCTAATCCAAAACGTTCAACAAAAATAAAATATACACTCTTGACATTCCTTTTGTTCATGTCCTCAACTATCTCATGGTGCTTTGAAGTTCTTCAATGATTTTCCGAAAACATTTAATGCAGCAACACGCTGTAATTCTTTAGCTGTCATCATTAAAGATGGAACATTAAATCAAGGAGTAACAAGCTGATAAACGGGGCAAGAATGACACAATAAATGAATACCAATTGTTGACTTTATTGTTTATTTGTCAATTTTCTGATATTTATATGCATTGAAAATTTTTTAATTTTCCAGTTTTCAAAGACACTGAAAGCAACAAAAGTTGACAATTGACCCTCATTTACGGGATAGAACAAGGACAGGTGCTATGCAAATGCTAACAATACGCTTTCAATTATTAGGTGGAATAAGGAGGCATGTCATACAAAAATTGACAATTAGCCTTCATTTATTGGGTGGAGTAAGAAATTCTCACTAAACTACATTTCAAATAAGGGAAGTGCTATGGGGAGCTTCACCTCTTAAGATATTGAGTGTTTTCACCACTAGATTGCCTTTAAGATATTGAGATTTGTGTTTTTAATTACCTCTTTTGAAATTTGAAAAAAGACAATTTAATGATGAAAATGCTCAACCTCTTAGGAGGTGGAACTCCCTAGAGTAGTATCCTTCAAATATTATCTGTCAAAATTCTAGGCAACACCTAATACTTGAAAAGGTCTTATACATTTAATGAATATTATAATGTTGAGGATTGCTTATCTTCAAACAGAATATTATCTACACAAGAGAGTAAATCGGGACATACTAACAAACAACATAAGCATCTAATACTAGACACATTACCTTCAATATCAATCATTATTAAGGGAAGCTGAAGGAGAGTGATATCATATGTATTCTGTATCAAATAGTAGCATAATGAAAAAATCCAAAACTGGAGCAAAATTTTGAAAAATTTCATTACAAGCAGATGAGTTCATAGGCATAAATGTAATGATTCGACATAAGAGCAGGTGAAATACTAGCTTAATATTGATTTTGACAACCTTCACCACAATGGGTAATAATTTGACCCTCCCCCCCTCCCCCCTGGTACAATTCCGTCCTCAATTGAGGTTGCATCACTTTTTGGACCCTTAGAAGTGAAAGAAATAAATGAAACAGGGTCTTTCATTACCTTCCTCCAGTGAAAGCTGAATTGATCTCTTTTCCAACTCAACAGCATGTCTGCTGAGTTCTGTTGAGGAGAGTGAACGAAGCACTATCACATTGCCAAAGGCAAACATCAGAGATATAGAATTCAAGGATTTCGAATTCAAATAGAAAATCCAAGTTAAATGTTATGGTTTGAGAGCATACTTTGGTTGTAGTCATCATTTTCTGAATGGTCCAATTTTCTCAAAAACATTTGCAATTGGTGGTATCGCTCCTCCCAATATGCATTTTTTACTCCCTTGGAATTACCAATTATAGGGCTAGCAGTAGCTGTTACATAATTGGACTCAACTGGTGTTAACCTCAGAGAAGAATCCCCAAGGGAGAAGGGAACTGAAGGTTTGCCAGATGAGCTCATTGAAGAAGCCATTGGAAAAGGAGCAAATGCAGGAAAACAAGAAACCTTTGGCTCCTTTATCTGGGGCTTCTGTTGAGCACACTCCTCTTCGCAAAGTTGCCTTGAATGTCGACAATAAGCATCAATACTAGCATTCTCACAAGCACTGCTCTTTCCCAACTCAACTTCTGATTTTCTACGGACATAAACAAGATGCCCATTTGTAGCAATATTGCCAGGAGATTGCTGAAGATGGTGGCCCACTGAATAAGTATTGTCAGACGAGGGTCTCTTGAGGCCAGACACTCTATTTGAATCACTGCTAGGCCCTTTATCCTTTAAAAATGAACAGCTTGTGGTACAGGTTGGCGAGGTCATTTTATTCTCATTCTGCAAATCTCTCAGTGCTGTCTTCTTTACTGCTACTGGCAGTTCCTTATCATGACTAGGCAAGTCAACTTTAGTACTGCCCAGAGCATACTCACGGAAATTAGAATCAATACTCTGTTGAATCATCTCCTAGCTTCCCTGCATATATTAAAAGGTGCACAATAACAAGGGTTAGATTATCATAAAATCCTGAAACTAAAGGAAATAGGACATGTTAGTACCATTAGTGTGATTTTAAAGATAAGCACATGTCCTTATCTTATGGATATAAACATCAAACAATGAATCATATTTTAGAAATTGATATTAAGCCATTATATTTAGTACACATGAAAGGGTTTTAATTCCATGATATTTTCCCATGAAGGTTATACTTAACATGAACTAGAAAAATGCTTAAGCAGTCACAAACTCTGAAGAATACTTTTTAAGCCAAAAAAGTTGCAATTACCAAGATGAAACAAATGTGTGGAGTTTCATGATCTTATTCCGATAAAAAACAAATGAAAGGTAAAGAACTTGGCAAAATATACATGTATATGTTATTGTCAGAAAAAAAAAAGGAGAGAAGTAGAGAAAGTATGTATGTAATGAAAGTTATATGTCATTGTCAGCCATTTTATTTTATTTTTGTACAACATTGTCGCGCTAGTAGAAATGTAAGTGCCAATCAAATGAATTCACATGTATAAATAATTATATGGGCATATCAACACTTACTCTAATACTCAATGAAAGTGATATCTATCAAAGAAGTATCTTCAAAATTTTAAAGGGAACAAACATATACGCATGTTACTTTTAGATGTACCAGCAAATCTGAGTCCAGAAGGAAGTCTGCCTTACTAACCATGCAGCTCAAGCTGAGCACAGGGCCAGTATGTCCGTAATACAGACTCTGTATAGCTATGTAACTCTATAAAGACAGTAACTCAACACCTCGCATGCAAACGGTCCCGTAAGAACCAACCACAATCAGGTTTTGCTGCAAAAGCACAAATTCAAGCTTCACCATGAAAGCAAAATGCCACACATCCATGAATTGCCCCATCAATGTCAATAAAACACTCTTAATCATATAGACATAGCCAAAAGACGAGAATTTTGCTCATGCTAATGCTTAAAACCAGTGTGGCAATTAAGAAGGAGGAAACATGAATCTGACAACAGCCAACAAACTAAGAGTATCATAATTAATCGATAAAGTCGATAATCTCAGGAGCAGAGGCAGAGGTTGAACCTGAACGAAACAAGAGGTATCTCTCTCTATGACCGCATCTCGATGAATCAGAAACCCAAAAAACGGAAAAACAAGGCTTCAATTTCAGAATCGCTGCAGGATAGAATCCAACGACAAAATGAGAGCGGACGAAATGCGAGGGCTGCTGCGGTGGGCTTGATAAGCGGTGAAACCGAAACAACCTAACGAAGTTAAAAGAAAGGGAGAAAGTCATCCCGTTATATTTATTGTAGCCATATGCTCATTTTCTTTATTTTTTTTTATTGAAAAAAAATTCATTTCCTTTCTCCTTTTTTTCTTAATGGGATTACCCCATTTAAGAGAATAGTGATTCCCCCCACTCCTTGAGAAATCACATTCCCTTTCCCTATCTTCTCTAATAATATTATTAAATAATCATTATATATTAATAATATTATCAAATATTAAATATATAATAAATATTTTATTATTATTTAATTATATTAATAATATTATAATATTTTAATACTTGTTATTTTTAATATTATAATATTTTTAATATTATAATATTTTTAATATTAATAATTCATAATAATAATAAAATAATAATAAATAATAATAATTTATTATTTATAATAATTATTACCATAAATAATAATAAATAAATAATTATTATAATATTATTTAATTATGTTAATAATATTATAATATTATTTAATTATGTTAATAATATTATAATATTTTTAATTTATTAAAAATTAATAATATTAATAAATAATAATTATGATAAACAATAAAAAATAAATAATAATTTTATATTAATAATATTATTAATATTTATTTAATAAATAAATAATTTTTATTAAATATTAAATAAATAATTATTATTATAATATTATCTAATTATATTAATAATATTATAATATTTTTAATTTATTAAAAATTAATATTATTTATTTTTTAAATAAATATTAATAATATTATTAATATTTAATAATAATTATTTATTTAATTATTAAATAAATATTAATAATGTTATTAATATATAATAATAATTATTTAATTAATTATTATTTTAATAATATTAATTTTTAATAAATTAAAAATATTATAATATTATTAAATACTAAATAAATAATAAATATTATAATAATTTTCAATTATATTAATAATGTTATAATATTTTTAATAATTATTATTTTTAATATTATAATATTTTTAAATTATTAATAATTAATAATATTAATAAAATTATAAATATTAAAAATAATAATTAAATAAATAATAATTATTAAAATTATTATAATAATATTAATTATTATTAATATATTAATAATAGTTAAAATAGAGTATTAATAAAAATAATATTAATAAGATGTTAATAATTAATAATAAATAATTATAAAAATTATAATATTAGTAAATAAAATAAAAATAATAAGATAATAATTATAATAATTATTTTGAAAATAATTATAAGTATATTATTTTTAATGTAATAATTATTAATAAAATAAATTAAAAATACTTGATTCCCTTTCTTATTTGAACTAAACAGATTGAGTAATCATGAGTCATTCCTGTTCTTTCCCCTTAATTCTCTTTCCTGATTCCATTCCCTTTCCCCAGTTTGAACCAAACAGCCCCTTATTTTATTGGTATCGCTATTGTTTTGGAAGAGTTATAGTGGCTAGTTTACCTTTTAACTAATAATTATGATTCAAATTAAGCATTATACAATAATGGAGTACATCTATAGTAACATTTAGGGAGGATAATTAACACTAGTTACCCTACTCTCTCTATTTTCTAGCAAAAAAAAAATTCAATTCTCACTATAAGGCCAACAACTCTATTTCTCATACTTAATTTAAAATATAGATGCCCTTTGTAACAATATATGTTTCTAAAATAGTATTATCAAGATCTATAGAAGTGCAGTTGCAACATGTTTATAGAGAAGAAAACAAAATAATAGATTAGCTAGGATGGCACTAATAGGAAAGTTTAAAGGAACTAATATCTTGAATTCCTTGTGGAATGCATAATTCTTTTAGTAGCTAATATAAGGCCTTATGCAGCATTGATGTATTTTGTTTTTCTTCCTTGCTTGGGTATTCTATACCCTGCTGTGATACAAAAATAATTTTATTAAGTCTTATTTCCTTAACTATTTATAAGACATAAGAGGAAGTGAGGGGTATTAAGTGTAGGGTTTTCAAATTATAAGTGTATTGATTAATTTTTGAAAAGAATTTATTAGTTTGGTCCTTTTAAAAAAACAAAATAAATGTATGAGATAACATGATAAATAAAGATGTGTTTGAAAATATCACTTCAATGCTTAATTAAATAGATTCATATTTAAACTAAAATAAAATTTAATTTATTAAAATTGAATATTAAATTAAGAAAAAATTCACAGCATTTACTCCTATTTTTCTAATTTTTTAAGTAAAATTTATTAAATGACATAAAAAATATATAAATTAAAATAATTCTTATTAACGAAGGGCATGAGTTGTAAATTAATAAAAAGAATAAAGATAGATTTGAAAATTATTTTTAAAGAGTTAGTAACTTATAAGTTTATAAATTACTCATAATAACTTATTAAATAAAAATTTATTATTTTTTAATAAGTTAGTGTACAAAACACTTATAGCAATTAACTTATAACTTATTAATATAATAATAAATTATAAGTTAATTTGTCTGTTATGTGAAATGGAGTCTCTCAATTAAATTTATGTAATTATATATTAAACTAAGTTAAGTACCAAGTAAAGAATTGTTAACATATGATTGCATTTATTGCAAGTAAATCAATATATATATATATATATATATATATATAATTAGCGTGTTACACATTTCACCATTTGGCCTTTAATTTTAGCCTCTTCAACTTATTTTAATTGTCATTTGTGAACATGCAAGAAGCATAAAAGGTTTATTTTAGCAATGGTCATATATAACAATAAAAAGCTTTTCAAGCATATTTGCACTCCTGTGTAAAACTTTCATATGGTCTTTTTTATTTATACTAAATCATAAATATTCATTAGTTATGTGAACTTCTGATTGAAGGAAAATTACTTATTATAGAAGGTTTGTATTTAAAAATAAAAAAGAGACATAAGAAGGAAAGATGTATGATTCATAATTGATGTATATAATGATGTAATTGTATTTTTTTAAAAAAAGTGTACTTATAAGGTTGATTCAAATAAAAAGTTGATGTTATAAAGTGGAATTATTTATTATGGGGGTATAAAGTTGGAAATTAGATTGGAAAAAACTTTTCATGATGGCTATTTAAACAACTAACATACAAAATGAAGACAAACCATTATATTAAAAAATTAGCAAAAATATTAAATATCAATTTTTATAAACAGTTGATGTAAAAAGTTTTACCTGATGGGCATTTTGGTAATCATGTGAAAAATATTAGACATTAATTTTGAGGGTCGTTTGGTTTAAACTAGGAAAAGGGAATAGAGTCAGGAAAGGAAATTAGGGGGAAAGGAAAGGAATGATCCCTGATTATCCAATCTATTTGGTTCAAACAAGAAAAGGAATTAAGTATTTTTAATTCACTTTATTAATAATTATTGTACTAAAAATAATTTATTTATAATTATTATTAAAATAATTATTATCTTATTATTTTTATTTTATTTACTAATATTATAATTTTTATAATTATTTAATATTAATTATTAATATCTTATTAATATTATTTTTATTATTACTTTTATTATTTTAACTATTATTAATATCTTAATAATAATTAATATTATCATAATAATTTTAATAATTATTATTTTTAATATTTATTATTTTATTAAAATTATTAATTATTAATAATTTAAAAATATTATTAATATAATTAAATAATATTATAATAATTTTTATTATTTATTTAATATTTAATAAAATTATTTATTTATTAAATAAATATTAATAATATTATTAATATGTAATAATAATAATTTATTTATTTATTATTATTTATCATAATTTTTATTTATTAATAATATTAATTTTTAATAACTTAAAATATTATAATATTATTAATATTATAAAATATTATTTATATAATTAAATAATATTATAATATTTATTATTTATTTAATATTTAATAAAATTATTTATTTATTAAATAAATATTAATAATATTATAAATATACAATAATTATTTATTATTTATGGTAATAATTATTATTTATTATTATTTATCATAATAATTATTATTTATTTGTTATTTATTATTATTTTATTAATATTATTAGTTATTAATATTATTAGTTATTAATATTAAAAATATTATAATATTAAAAATAACAAGTATCAAAATATTATAATATTATTAATATAATTAAATAATATTATTAATATATAATAATTATTTAATAATATTATTAAGAGAAAATATAAAAAAGGAATGAGATTCCCTTAGAAGTTGGGGGGAATTACCATTCTTTTAAATGAGGTAATCCTATTAAGGGAAAAAGGGGAAATGAAATGAATTTTTTTAAAACTAAACAAAAAAACAAAGAGAATGAAATCTTGCAATTTCCATTCCCTTTCCTGAATACCCCTAACCAAACAACACCTTAGTATTAATCAATGTGGAAACTTATAAACATTGATTTTTAGTATTAATGGATGTGAAAACTTTTAGACATTAGTTATGTATTAATAATGAATGTCTAAAATACTGCCACATGCATATACATCATATTTATTTCTCATAACTATAAACAAAATTGTATTGTATGACAATTTACTCTTGACTTTTTTATACTTTCCATTTGATTTTCTTTGGCATTTGTTCGATGATTATATGTGTCAACCTTGAGCCATTTTTAACCATCTGTTCCTTTTTGTCTAATGTATTTTCCTCAATTCACCTATGCTTTATAAGCATTTTAAGTTTTGATTATTGTTTTCAAGGTTAGATCTTAAGCATTTATGTTTATTTTTGGAAAACCTTTATTTTTATGCTTTAAAATTACTTTTCAATCATTGATTACATGTTTTAGAAACATTATTTAACACATAGAGTTAAAATACCTGAATACATGTCATGCTTTGTGTTTATATTTTTAAAAATATCATTTTTGCTTTAATGTTATGTTTATGTAGTAAATTTCTATATTAGTGTGGCTCTATTTTTTGAATGCTATTTTTGAAAATGTCATTTTGTTATGAGTAAAGTTTTGTTTTATGATTAAATCGAATGTGATAAAATGATTTTCAATTGCTTTTTGTTAAGTTATTATATGTATGCAATCAATTATTTATTAAATATTGCTTGACGTATAAATTAAATGTTTGGGTTGATTTGGTTAAGTTTCTTTAAATAGAAGTGATATGGATGCATTTAGAGCAATTGAAATAAGTTAAAATTTATTAGCCTACGAGTTTCAAAAGACTCGAATCTTTATTTTAGAGGCCTTAAGAGTTGTGAGCTGTAATTAGCTCAACTTGCAAAAACTTGTGGTTTGTGCGAGCTAGCTTGCAGATAGGCTAGATGTCATGTAAAGTTTCTTTTTTTTACATTACTAAATTTCATATTAGCTTATATTTTCAATTTATACAAAATTATATTCTTATTTTTTATTTTTAATTATATAAAGTTATATTAAGAATAATTTATAGGTAATATTTTTATCTTGTAAGTATTTTATGACTTATTTTTTCATATATAATATTTTTCATAAATATATAAATTTAAATTATATTATGATAAATTTATGAATAAATATGTGATGTTTTTGAATAATTTTAGTTTTTTATTATTTAATAGTAAAATTTTGTTAAAAAATTAAAAATTAAAAAATGCTCGTAAGCTTGCTAAAGTCCATAAGGACTTAACTAAAGTCTCCATATTGAAGGCTTATGAAAAAAATTAAACCGATCTAAGCTAACTCATTTAATGGTTAGCTTGCATAGGCCAATTTAGCTTATTCATTCCTTACCTTTAGACGCATCTCGAAACTTTGGTAAAGGTGACGATAAAAGAAAGGGCACAGGGGCCCTATAATTAAGAAGCATATTCTTTAAGCATGCCAAAGGAGATAAGCCTAGAGTAAACTTTGATGATAATGAAGCTACATATGGGTAAAGTGGAACTGATTTCACTAGCTATCTTGGTTCCTTAGTAAGTATAAAAGTTTAGAGTTTAGGGTTTAGGGTTTAGGATTTAGGAGTTTAAGGTTTAGGGTATAGGGTCTAAAATTTAGGTTTAGTGTTTGGGCTCTAAGGTTTGAGGTTCGAGGTTTAAGATTTAAGGTTTAGTGTGTCAGGTTTAGGATTCAAGGTTAAAGTTAAATGTTTAGACTTTAGAGTTTAAGGTCTAGTATTTTAGGTCAAGTGTTTAGGTTTTAAGGTTAGAAGTGTATGGTTTAGGGTTTAAGATTTTGGATTTAAGATTTGGAGTTTGGAATTTGGGATTTGGGGATCAAGGTTTAGGGTTTTAGGGTTTAGGGTTAATGATTTATGATTCAGACTTTAGAGTTTTTATGGTTTAAGATTTTTAAGTTGGGGTTTAGGTTTTGAGATTTAGGGAAATGGGTTTGGGTTTAGGGGTTTAAGGTTTGAGGTTTTGAGTTTTGTGATTGAGGTTAAAGGTTTAGGGTTTAAAGGTTAAGGATTTTGGTGTTGGGGTTTATGATTTAGAATTTTTGTGGTTTGGGATTTAGAGTTTAGTGGGTTAAGGGTTTAGGGTCTAGGAGTTAGGGTTTAAGGTTTAGAGTTTTAGGGTTTAGGACTTATGGTTTAGGCTTTAGGATTTAAGGTTTATAATTTTGGGGTTTAGGGATTTAAGGGTTTGGGGTTCAGGGGTTTAATGATTTAAGGTTTCGAGGTTAGAGGTTTAGGGGCAAGGGTTTTAAGGGTAAAGGTTTTAGAGGTTTTGATTTTTTATGGGTGTAGGATTTTTATGAATTTAATGGTTTAGGATTTATGGGTTTTATGGTTTGAGTTTAGGGGTTTAAGATTTGGGGTCGGGGTTTAGGTTGGGGTTTGATGTTTTATGTTTGGGGTTTTGGATTTGTGGTTTAGGATTTAGGATTTTATGGTTTAAGGTTTAATGATTCATGATTTAGGGTTTAGGTTTTTGGTTTTAAAGGTTTAGGGTTTATGGTTTGAGATTAGGGTTTATGATTTAGGGATTAGTGTTTTAAATTTTAGGGGTTAGAGGTTTGGGTGTTAGGGATTTAGGGTTTTAGAGGTTGAGGTTTAGGGTTTGGGTGTTAGTGTTTATGAGTTTAGAGTTTTGGGGGTTAAAGATTTAATGGTTTAGAGTTTTAGAATTTTAGGTTTAGGAGTTTTAATGTTCAGGGTTTTTGAGTTTAGAATTTAGGGTTTAAGGTTTTAGGATTTTAGGGATTTAGGGTTCTGTGTTTTGGTTTTAAGGATCGCGATTTTGTATGTAGGTTTTAGGGTTTTAAAGTTGGGGTTTGGTGGTTACGAGCTTGTGGTTTTGGGGTTTAGGATTTTTGGGTTTTTAAATTTAGAATTTTTGGGTTCAAAGTATGGGTTAATGATATAATTATTATATCCTTTATAGCTATAATGTAAAAAACTTATCAATAATAATGAAGTTCGGTTATTTTTAATTTTTCTTTAAAGTAGTTTGTCTTGTATATGTTGTATTGTAATTTTTAAGAACATGTAATTGTTGATTTTTATAAAAATTAAAAATTAACTTATTGAATTTTACAAAAGATATTTAAATGTCTTATCTCTTACATTTTTCTTTTGAAATTTATGATAATTAGATAAAATAATATAATTATAATAATACCACATGAAACATTTTGAATATTATAAAACACCAAACATATTAAATATTACAAAATACTTAACTCTTTAATGAGATAAATCCAATTTATTTTCTATATTTTGAAAAATTTTAATATCTAATCGCCAATTAAATAAACTACTTGATTCTTACTTTTCAAAAAGTTATACTTCTCATAAAATTTCTTATTAATCAAATAACTCTTTAGAACTTAAGTTAAATTTCTCCTTTGTATTTAATCAAATCTCAATTTATAAATAGATTTATGAAAAAAATTAGGAATTTTTCATGTCCATAATCTCATCCTGCTTTGTGATCTAAAGCACCATGAGGTTATGGATGTGTAAGTTTCCTATTTTCTTTATAAATTTAGTTATATAGGCACATAAGATAATAATTGATAAATATCACTAATTTATAAATCAAATATTACTAATTGATTACAATAAAAATATTAGATAAATTTCAATTTAAATAATTAATTCATGAATTAAAAATATTTTATTGACATCTACATAATTAAATATTTACAACTCTTGGTATTTACTTCTTTGGAATGACTATAATATGCCATTTTATGGTGCACAACTAATTTGAACTGTTAGATTTTATTTAATTCGTGCAATATGATGCAGTCAAAAAATTCAAACCTTAGATCTAATTTTTTTTTTAAATTCACACTCTCAATTTGTTAAAACATGTTCCACTCAAAACAAGTTAAATAAATTGTGTGGGATTACTCTAAACCCACGTCAACTCTCTGGATCCAAATAACATAGCCTAGATTCATTTTATTTTGGTCGCAAGCCTCGTGTCTCCAGAGTTTAGACCCAACATTATCTGTATCACACGAGTCAATCCCTATCTTTATTCGGGCCTAACTCGAGAATCAACTATACCCAAAATCAACTATACCCATTTCACGAATCCATTACCCGGCATTCTAGAGTCATCGCCATCTGCATCTTATTCCACCCCAGGCATGGAGCAGGTAATCGCTACAGGTAGAATGAACAGCTCGGCTCTATCTTCTAGCTTGATTTGATCAAAAGCCAGCTTCCCCTTCTCATCAACCACCAGCATCCAGGAGAAACACACAGAATCCGCTCGTTGAACGGCTCTTCTTCTGTTCCATCACCATTTTGACTTTCGCTGGTTTTTGCCAGCCTACCAGGTTTAGAGTTTATGTGTAATGGTTGTTTTAATTTTGAGGACCAAAATTTAATATGGAAAATTTAGCCTAATTTTAAATTATTTTTGAAGTGACAAAGCATCTTAGCCTAATTTGAAATTAATATGTTGTCGCCGGGTATTGATGGTTGGTCGTTGATCCATTCAAAATTTTCCAGCACAAGCGATTTTCTTCTCAAAGAAGAACGACCGAAGAGAATGGTTATGGCTACCTGGGTACAGACCCCCAGTTTCCATCTGAAACCTGATGAGGGAGAGTCCCTTAGGATCAACGCAAAATCTCAAACTGCCTCTGTTAGTTCCTTCGCTCGTTATAGGCGTCTCTCGGTAGTTAGGTGTAGGAAAAGTCTTTCTGGTTCCAGAATCTATTGCAAAACTGATCTTTATGGCAACAAACCACCAGAATCTAATGGAATTCAACTTTACACTCGGATTGAAAGGTTATTTACTTCCTTTTAAATTTCATTCCTCTGCTATGAATTATTCTTTTCCTCGTTCTCTCGTCCCATATGTATTTCCTCTGCATCCATTATCATGTTATTGGATTTAAATTTAAAACATGCATTGCTTTACAAATAGTGGGCTTCCGATTCGTTCCTTTGGTTCTTATCCAATTTGTTGATGATACGACGATGGTACAACGCTAATTTGGTTCTGTATCAATCACTGCCTATCTAATAAATTAGTTATTATGTCAACAACATGCATCACTGACTCCCACCTATTCTGTTAATGATGAATTGAATGACACTGCACAAATCAAAATGAATGTGACTAGCATTAGTATGTTTTATAATTGTCCTCCCCACTTGATTTCATTTTCATTTGTTGGGACATTTTAAAGGATCAACCCATTAGTGGGTGCAGGTGTGGTAAAACCATAATACTACGTTTTATAGGAAATCAGCCTTAGATATTGTAAACTATGAATTGGTTGGGTAGTTATGTATATGCAAGAGAACAGTCCTTTTTTTTTTTAAAAGTCAAACTGTAATTCTCTCCTAATTGTTTCTATATTCTGTTCTTGACTGCAGATTACTCACGGAGACCGTTAAACAATCACAGGACGGTTGGTGGGGTTCTGAAGGCTGGAGTGAAGTTGAGGTGTAGTCCGATTTGGTTAATATGAAGTATCATATATCAAAATTTTAATCATATTGGGCACTTTATTAATCTATATTTATGTTAGCAGTGGTTATACTGATTTGGCTATCATCTATTGAGGCAATCTATAAGGAAGTTTCTTCTTTCTCAAATTTGATGAAGTTTTGAGAATTGTGCCAGCCTAGAACGACCTGCAGTCTTATCAATATGGATATTATATTGAATTTGGAATTGGAATTCTTGATAGTTAGTCTTGTTTTAAAGGGAATTCAATCTATATTTTCTATCATATTTTGCTGATTAATTTTCTTGTAGAATTCATTGAAAAATCAGGCAAAAGCTTAGAAAAGCAAAAGAGAACTGGTACTGTATCTAAGGTCCATATATTGTTCATATAACAATCTAGGAAAAGTGAGAGTATGGACTGTGCTTCTGGAATATGGGGAAAGTATTTCATACGAGGCAAAATCAGTAAACCAGGGAGCACAGATCTACTGTCACTAAGTTTTGGCTTAGTTTAATGGTTTTTAACTTCTAATCAAATTTTACTGCTAGAAATAAGTCTGTCTGTCTGTGTCTCTTTTGGGTGGGGTTTATAAATTTTTTTCCTTACAGTGCAGTTTGTGCTTTCCTGGCAGTTTTGAGGTATGGTTAATTTTTCTAACTTCTACTTTTAAAAGCATTCACAGTAAACTAAGTACATATAACTGGCACTGTATAATCTTAGGGATCATGGATTCTCAAGCCTAAAGCATCAAAACCCAAGTTTGTTGTTCATTTTGTTGGAGGGATATTTGTTGGAGCTGCACCCCAACTTACTTACCGGTGGTTCCTTGAGCGCTTGTCAGAGAAGTGAGTTCCTATATTCTGATAGTACACTCCACCCAATTTTATCCTCCTTGCACAAATATAATTGGATTTGGGGAACAGTAATCACTGATTTGCAGACCCTTTTCAAGGTTTATTTTTTTAGTTAAATTACTCTATCGCTCCTAATAATTTCACCCAAGTTTTAGTTCGGTCCATGTCGTTTAAAAGTTTAGAATTGAATCTTTATGTTTAATTCTTTGTTTCTAATTTGATAAATCCCATCACTTTTCAGTTAAGTCCCATTAGTAATTGGCATGCATGGACAATGCATTGTTGATGTAGCTTAATTATTGTTGATGAAAAGGTTACATACCATTGGCATTTGTGTTTTAAGCGGCAAATAACTTGGAGAAAATTACGGCATTGTACAAAATTATTTTGTTCTTAAAAGGAAATTTGGAGTCATATGGCTCTCAATTCATAAACTACTAACAAATTATTGTTTATGTATGTTGATTACTAACAAAATCAAACCAAAAAAAGAAAAAAAAAACAAAAGGTATCTAATCTAATAAGAAATAAAAGGAAGTACAACGTCTTAATCCCAAACATTTAAACTATAAGGACTTAATTAAAAATTGAAAGAAACAATAAGGAGTAGAAGAGTAATTTAACCTTTATTTATTTATTTTTTTAAAGTTTTATTGCCATTATGATTATGTTTTCCCTTTCCTTCTATTGTAAGTTTTATAGTTGATAAGATAATATCACGGAGGTATAAGTACTGCTTTGAGCTCATAACTATGTTTATTATGATGAAAATAAGTGTTAATGTAGTGTAGAATAGAACCTTTTGATGTTCAATTTCTTTGAGAAAGTTCTTTTTGTTCTATAAAATATCCTCACATGTGGATAAGATTCATCGACTAAGAAAACTAATCAAGAAATTCTTCTATTTTTAGGGGGATACTGATCATTGCAACACCATATGCAAGTGGATTTGATCACTTCCTCATTGCAGATGAGGTGCAGTTCAAATATGATAGGTGCTACCGCTTGCTACAAGACACCGTATGTTTCAACTTATGATGTGATGTGCAGTATATTCCTGCTTTTATTTTTTATTTTTTTTTACAGAAATGAAAAGATCAAAGATGATTATTGATTCAGATCCAAGACCTTCCTACTTTTGGAATTGGCCATTCTTTGGGATCGGTTGTCCACCTTTTGATTGGTATAGGAAGATATTCTATCATGAGTTGCTTAGGAAAGATGAATTAATTTGATTTGTGGCTACTCATTAGATTGATTGTTGAATCAGGATCAAGATATGCAGTGCAAAGGTGTGGAAATGTTTTAATGGCATTCAACAACAAGGTATTTTCTATTGATCATTAAATACATAAATAAATCAATGGGGAAGATGTGAAATGTGGAAGGCTAACTTATCCTCGAGTACTGCCATTAATTAGTTAATTTTCTAATGACAAAACTTGGTAATAAACTTATACATAAATATAATATCTCAATAAATTTAGTGAAGATTAGGTCTTGAAATCGTTGTTTTATATTTCCTTTGCTTTTGGGTGAAAAAGTTTAGAATGAAATGGTTGACATTTTTGCTTAAACATTTGTTTCTGTAGACGTTTCTCCACTCCTTTCTCTCAAGTGATGAGAACAGTGATGTGTGTTATTTCACATAAAAAATTAAACTGAACTTACTCTATCAAATAGATTGGATGAGTCCAAGTTGAATCTAAGAGACTGGATGATCAAAAGATGGCACAGAATAGAAAACAGGGGGGAATTCTTTGTTAAAGCAATTAAATAGGCTTGAATGCAGTGATTAAATGTAGAATTAAAAGAGAGAAAGTTGCAATAAACAAAATTATTGGCTCAAAGGATGTTTCGTCCCTTAATTGGTTGACTTATCCTAGATAATTCCTACAAAATTACTTCATTTTTGATTAATTAGCCTAGGAATATTCCAGCTGCATTCATAATGTTCTTTAATTAATTAACTTAAGCTGAGTACCTAGACTAATTTCTTATTGGTTAAGCTTAGGACCCAAACAATAGTATTAAGATAAGATTTAGGGAACGACAAAAATTGAATTAACAATCCAGCCTAGAATCGAATCATCAATTCAGATTTGATTTTCTTAATCATTTAGCAAATAGATCACAACAGACAATCAACTAAAGGACCCTAATTATTAAATCATTCAAAGTAGTTATAAATTTAGAAAAGCAAAGAATTAAATGATAATCAAATCAGAAGTAAAAGTAGAAGATTGAGTCTCAAAGTTGAATTGAAATAAGGTCAGAAATCCCTTAAACTGATTGAATAAATTTACCCACTTATGGTGGAATACAAAGAAAATTAAAAGAAAAGTGTTTGTTTTCTAGAAAAGTTGGAGGCATAAAACTCTCTTAAATATGATTTCCTTAATTATAAAATCTGATAGGGCAAGTAAATATGTCTCTTAGGGTTACAAATAATGAAACCTTACATAAATTGAAAGCCCATAACTTAATTTACAAATAGAATTACTAAGAGTGTTTGTTGCAGTCAAATTTTGTAATTCAACTTCCAACTCAAGTTTGATCACCAAAATGGCATGGTTTTGCTAAATCCCAAGCATGAAAGTTGCTAGGCTAGGTTTTATCTAACCTTGGCCACTATTTGATCTCGTTTGGACTCTTGGAGCTCTAGATGTTGCTTAAAAACTGTGATTGAGTCAGTTAGCACAGAAATAGAGCTTCATCTTCACAACAAATTTGACCCTTCAAACATCCAAACCAGGTTTTGGTTAAAATATGAAAGTTTTAAAATTTTCTCTTAGCTTTCTAGTTATGTAAAGATCACCTAATTTGGATATTCAAAACTCAAGTTATAACTAAAAATATAAAATAGTATAAAAATTCACCATTAACTAAACAATTTAAAAATATTGAAAAATTATTACTCAATCACATAACAAGGCTAATTCTATAAAATTTTATAAAACTAAGTATATGTAATATACTAAGAGGCATTAAATAGGAGGAAATAATATTAATATTATTTTGCACATTAAATAGCAAGTCGCTTGTACAATTTTCCTAGGTAGAGCCTGCATATTCTCAGATTTACTATAAGTAGATATTGATTGAGTTCTACTTCATTGTTGTAGGAAGCAAGTTCGGCTGTACCTTTGTTCTCCCCAGTTCTTGTCCCAATGGCCCAAAGCATTGGTCCTCTCCTTTCGGATATTGTTTTATCACCAACAATACGTGCAGGGGTCAGCATGCTTGCACAAGTGTCTTCTTTCAATGGTTTATCTGAAAAAAAGGGAGCGGTTTTCTATACCAACATTTTGTTAGTTTTGGAAAATATGTCTTGAATGTCTTGTTACTTAAAATTTGTGTGGAAAACTCAATAATTACCTTTTAGCTATAGTCATGGTCTATTTTAATTGGCTGTGGTGCTAGCAGGAGAGTACTATGCTCTATCAACAGTTGCTTCTGATTAGTCACATGTATATCAGCTTGTAACCTGATCCAGAAATGCATATCTTATTGTGCATACATATTGATTGGAATATTTCCTTCAAACTATCTTCTTTAACATTGTGTGATTATCTTGTTGGAGATTTACATAAATTTGGCACACACCTACTTGTGCTTCATTGCATTTCATTGAAATTTCTCCTTTATATGGCTAAGCCTAGATACATGAAATTTTGCAGGTAGAGATGACTTTCAGACAATTAGAAAATGCTAGCCCTTCCATTATGAAGCAGGTTTTCCCTTTAGTTGAGCAACTCCCTCCCTTATACATGGATTTGGTTAATGGAAGAGAAGATTTTACTCCAAAGCCTGATGAGACACGTCGACTAGTATGTAAAGCATCCAATTACAAGCATGTATTTTGATTGTTAAAGCACAACTTTTCACCATATCTATAGCATGCATTTCAGTTCAATGTGAATGAGCGTATTTGTATATTTTAAGCTGGGCAAAGCTACAACCAAGCAAGCTTGGGAAAATTTTGAAGTTTTTGCCCTATGTTTCTTTATTTTTTGGGAAAAATTCATATTTAGTACCCCCTCAACCACCCAAAAAAAAAAAAAAAAAACGAAAAAAGAAAAAAAATTAAGTAGTTTTCATAAAGTCCTTAGTAAATTTAAATCTATCCCCCTCAATAATATTGCCCTACCTTCGCCCCTGATTTCAAATGCTTTTATAAAAAGGGTGGGCTCAGTGCATGAGGCTTTCACTTAGTAGAGTTGGGAAAGAGTAGATGTATATAGCCTTACCCCTATAACTGGAAAGGTTATTTCCAGGATTTGAACTTGTGACCTATTGGTCACAAGGCAGCAACCTTACTATTGCGCCAAAGCTCACCCTCAATTTCAAGTGCTTTCATCATGCAAATTTTTTACATGAATACCACAGGTAGCCTCTTCTTTGTGCATATACTTCTTTGATCTTATAAAATATGAAGATTATACCGTTGCTATGTGTTGTATGATTAAGTTGTGAAGTAGATCTTTATTGAATCCCATTCTAAGACCTCATACTGTATGCTTATTGCATGTTTGGTAATCATGTTTTCCTGAAAAACCTGCAACTTTTGCAACTATGCATGGGATGTGTGGTACACAAAATCTGTAACTCCCTTGATAAAAGTTGTGTCACTATTTTTTTTTTTTAAATTTGCTACCTTTTATAAGCTTATTACTATTTATGAAATATTGTAAAAATTATGAAAAAATTTCATGTGAGTTGCAAGAAAACACCAGTATGTATTCTTTCAAGTTTCAGATGCATCATAGCATAACAATGGTTATAAACTGAATGTTGTTTGGCAAAAATGTAAGTCAATGTTACTTAGGTTCAGATGTTCTTTTGGACCTTCCAAAATGTGTCTTTGGCCTTAAAACCAATCATGTTTTTTTGTTCTATAGTCTAATTTAATTTAATTTGTTATTATTGTTATTTTTATTTTTTTTACATTGCTATTCTTCCTTGAATCAATGGGGGAAAGAAGAATATGTTGTATGCTCCCAGGAATGGGAATGAGTATCCTGTCAATGCTGGTCCCATCTAATGGGACAGGGCTTGGTTTTTTGTTTGTTGTTGATATCCAAATCACTCGCACAAACTGAGTAACTGGACAGTTCATTTGT
This sequence comes from Sindora glabra, assembly GCA_020226215.1. Taxonomy (NCBI): domain Eukaryota; kingdom Viridiplantae; phylum Streptophyta; class Magnoliopsida; order Fabales; family Fabaceae; genus Sindora; species Sindora glabra. The sequence goes on from CM035228.1 coordinate 91,907,368, forward strand.
AGAGTATTCTCTTTTGTCTTTTTTTCTTATTAAAATCTTTGTGCTTAATTTTGACATAGAGGTAGTTTTTCTGAAGTGCCTATAAGAGAGTACTCGCCATATATGATTGCATACTTGTGCACTTGATTATTTATTGTTTAATGAGTGTCTTCATCTTTGGTACTCTTCAGATAAAGTCATACTACGGTGTATCAAGAAATCTTTTGATAAAGTTCAAGGATGATTTTATAGATGAGACTTCAACTCTAGCACAGGTGCTCAGTTCAGAGTCAGTCATCAGTTCAGAGCTTGACATGTCAATACGTAAGTTGCCTGGAGATCACAGTCTTCCATTGCAACAGGTACTTTCATACTCCACGGATGAGGCTAACATCATGAATTTTATTGTTATTGAATATATAAGAGTTATCAGAATCTTATGATTTATATGATTTGGTTCAAGTCAGGCATCCATCAATTCAATTCATCTATATGAATTTATTATATCATAGAATCCTAACTAGAATTATATGAATCTTATGATTCTTGAGTGTAACCATACGATTCATGCCATTCGATCAATTTTGACTCTTAGATTGCAACCAAGTTGTAATATGGTCAAATCAAATTTTACAAAACCTAACTTCAGAAACCTTGTTTTCCCTTTTTTTTTTTTGTTATCATAATGTAATATTATTTATATAATTAGGAAGCATTATTTGACTATTTTCTTGTAAAGTTGCAAGCTTTGTTACTCCAATATTATTTAAATATCTATTTCAAAGCCAATTTTCTTACTTCTTAATTATTTAGTTATTTTTATATGTCTATAACATTAAGTTTAAATTAGTTTTAAGTCTTGATCATGAATTTTATGGTTCATGATTCGATTAAAAAATTTGATTTTTTGATTCACAATTTGACAACCTTGGTATTGGGAATTATTTGATCATAGTTTCAGATTATAATTAGCTGATTTTTAGGGATTGTGATTTGCTTTATAATTATTTTTCCCCCTGCTATGAAATAGCACGAGGACGTTTTCTTTCAAGACATTCACGTCAGTTTTCTTGTTTAATCTGAATTATATTCTTCACTAGATTCTTTTCTCACTTTCCTCAATAAATTTATTGTTTCCCTTTAGTGTCTTGAATGATTGTTGTCTATTTTGCAGGCCATACCAGATGTTCCACCGATAATGGCTGATGCAGTTAATCGTGGAAGTGAACTTTTGACAAATTTGGCCGTAGGAACACCATGGGAAACAGTTGCCAAAGAAGTAGAAAACACATTAGGGATGGATTCGAAAGTCCTCCGTGCAGACATATCAAAGGACATGGATCTACTTGTGGATGTGATCTCATCTTGGATAGCTTCCAATGCAGGGCCTAAACTTCTGAGGCCACGGTGAGGGTTATGATAGCTAAGTTGAAAGGGATGGTTTGCAGAAGCCTACGGCCATAAAAAATATTGTATTTTAGCTGTGTCGATCCTTGGAATGGATGCACCCGAATGTCAGTCATGCTAATGCATATAAATCAAGCAAATATAACTCCATCAATTAGTATTTGTTGTATATATGAGCTAGGTGACAGATGTGGATGTTAAAAATGTAATTATTTATCATGAAACCTTTTATATATATTGTTATAATAGTTTGTATTATTTTTATGGGGAATTTGAAAGTTCCAAGGGATTTAAAGTGCCTAAATCTTTATTGATTTCATTTTAATTTCGTTTATTTTGAAAATTACTTGTTCTGCTAATGTTTGTTTGGAGGAATTTTTCACTTCTTTAATTTCACGAACTTTAAAACGAAAAAAAATATAAAATAAGAAAGGTTATGGTGCCTTTTGGAAGGGTTTTAGAACCTAGGATGTGGTAGGTCATGGGATTGCCACATGTATGTGTTGTAGGCAAGAATTTTTTTTAATTTTTCAATAAAATTTGAAAAAAATTGTAGGAAGAACTCTATTTCAAGGGAGTAAGAGAGTTGCAAAATAAGTTTTCTCCATGTCGATCCTTGTCATCAATGTATGCTCCATATCAAACACTTAATTTGAAAGAATGGGGATGTCTAGCTTAGCCTTTGAGACATTGCTTTTGTTTGGGGTGAAAATGGTGGTGAGGTTTGTGGTTGCCTTCAATTTTTAGGATTAAGGGTTTGGAATTTTGGGATTTGGGGTTTTAGGGTTTCGGGGTTTCGGGCCTCGAGTCTTGGGTTTAGGTTTTAGGATTTTGGGTTTTAGAGTTTTAAGATTCAAGATTTTGGGTTTTAGGGTCGTTTGGGGTTTTGAGGTTTCGGGTTTAGGGTTAAAGTTTAGGTTATTAGGGTATAGGGTGTGAGGTGTAAGGTTTGGGGTTTGAGATTTAGGGTTTTGGGGTTTGAGGTTTGGAATTTAGGGTTCAGGGTTTGGGGTTTTAGGGTTTGAGGTATGTGGTATGGGGTTTTGGGGTTTTATAGTTTGGGATTGAGGGTTTGGGGTTCAGGGTTTAGGATTAAGTGTTCACAGTTTTAGGTGTTAGGGTTCTAGGGTTTATGGTTTGGAGTTTGGGGTTTAGGATTTTTAAGGTTTAGGATTTGGGGTTTTGAGTTTTTAGGGTTTTGGCGTATAGGGTTTTAGGGTTTAAGGTTTTATGGGTTTAGGGTTTAAGGTTTAGGGTTTTAGGGTTTAGGATTTTAGGGTTTAAGGGTTTAGGGTTTTGGATTTAGGGTTTAGTGTTTAGGATTTTAGGGTTTTAGGTTCAGGGTTTTAGGATTTTTAGGGTTTTGGGGTTTGGGGTTAGGGTTTAGGGTTTAGGGGTTTAGGGTTTTAGGGTTTAGGGTTTAGGGTTTAGGGTTTTAGGGGTTTAGGGTTTGGGGTTTGGGTTTGGGGTTTGGGGTTTGGGTTTTAGGGGTTTAGGGGTTTAGGGGTTTTAGGGGTTTAGGGGTTTTAGGGGTTTAGGGTTTTAGTGGTTTAGGGTTTAGGGGTTTAGGTTTTAGGGTTTAGGGATTAGGGTTTAGGGTTTAGGGATTAGGGATTGGGATTGGGGTTTGGGGTTTGGGGTTTGGGGTTTGGGGTTTGGGGTTTGGGGTTTAGGGTTTGGGGTTTTGGGGTTTTTGGGTTTTGGGGTTTTGGGGTTTGGGGTTTGGGGTTTAGGGTTTGGGGTTTTAGGGTTTTAGGGTTTAGGGTTTAGGGTTTAGGGTTTAGGGTTTAGGGTTTTAGGGTTTAGGGTTAGGGTTTAGGGTTTAGGGTTTAGGGTTTAGGGTTTAGGGTTTAGGGTTTTAGGGTTTTAGGGTTTAGGGTTTAGGGTTTAGGGTTTAGGGTTTAGGGTTTAGGGTTTAGGGTTTTAGGGTTTTAGGGTTAGGGTTTAGGGTTTTAGGGTTTAGGGTTTAGGGTTTGGGTTTAGGGTTTAGGGTTTTAGGGTTTAGGGTTAGGGTTTAGGGTTTAGGGTTTAGGGTTTAGGGTTTAGGGTTTAGGGTTTTAGGGGTTTAGGGTTTTGGGTTTAGGGTTTTAGGGGTTAGGTTTTTAGGGGTTAGGGTTTTTAGGGGTTAGGGTTTTAGGGGTTAGGGTTTTAGGGGTTTAGGGGTTAGGGTTTTAGGGGTTAGGGTTTAGGGGTTAGGGGTTAGGGTTCAGGGTTTTGGGGTTTGGGGTTTTGGGGTTTTGGGGTTTTGGGGGTTTTGGGGTTTTGGGGTTTTGGGTTTAGGGTTTAGGGTTTAGGGGTTTAGGGGTTAGGGTTTTAGGGTTTAGGGTTTAGGGTTTTGGGTTTAGGGGTTAGGGGTTTTGGGTTTAGGGGTTAGGGTTTAGGGGTTTAGGGTTTAGGGGTTTAGGGTTTAGGGGTTTAGGGCTTTAGGGGTTTT